>VWYO01022999.1:461320-478430 GCA_013400275.1 Rhadina sibilatrix
AGAGAGAGAGAGAGAGAAAACCACCCCACTCCATGATAAAAAAAGAAAGCATGGAAGGAGAGAAGAAAACACAGGACTGAGAACATAGAATGCTCTGATAGTAATGAGGACTGGTCCAAAGCCTGCAATGGAGTGTGGATATCCTTGCATTGCTCTGGGGTAAGTTTTTCTAGCCCTCCAAGAAGTCTGTGAGAACCAAACATCCCCTGTGACTCTCCCAGGTGCGAGCAGATCTGTAACACAGCTTTGCCCTGCAGCCTGGCTCAGCATAGCCTCATCCTCCCCTGCTCCCAGGCATGTTCCAGCCATGCATATCCCTTGACATGGCTCCTCAGGACAACAGCCAAATCAAGGGAAAAGGAGCACAGAGGTGTAAATTCAAGGTTCCAGTTACCAATTCCATCCTTATAATGTCAGTGCAACGTATTTCAACAGCACTTTATCTCACATTCTTAACTGACTTAAATTCTGCCAAGAAAACAATTTGATTTCCCATCTAGCTGTAGTGAAGAGTGATTTATTTCATAGATGTTTTATTTTAGCAATGCTGCATTTAGGCAGTTAAAATTTAATGGGAATATCCTCCTTCAAATTCTTCCCATCTGGATTATATAATCTTTACTACCAGGCTTCAGTCTGCCAATCTGTAGATCTGAAAGTGATTTCACTACTTTCCTCCAATAAACTAAATCTTCTCTTTCCCTTTTCTTTATGTTCATTTTCTGTCTTTTCCCCCCACATAAGGCAAAGGGTGAGCAGAGAGTTAATAATAATGAAAATCTGCATTTGACACTAATAACAACCCTTGATTTTAAAGGCCACACTGGGTAAAATTTATAAGATCTAAAGTGCTCATAAATTTTACAGCCTACTACACACTCACAGATTTATGTACATAGAGAGGAGCCAGTCATCCACTGAGCTGTGGCAGTTTCAGATGTACAGTCCCCGTTAAGGAGGAGACTTGTTCAGCACTGCCTGCAACTATGGGAGTGTCCTGGGTTGTAGAGCCAAATCTGTGTATTCTATTTTCATCTGTGGGAGAGAGGCCTGACACCTTCAGATAATGGGCCATTAGCACCCCCCCAGGCTATACACCCGACCCCAGAGCGGTGCATCTGCATTTCCATCACCCNAAATCTTTGCCTGAAAGCCCTTGATTGCAAAATTATACTTTGTGGAGGGTGGGGGTTACATTCTCCATTCTCAGGGAAACTCCAGTTTCCCTGGTAGATACCTGTCTTTCCAAACCAAGACAGAGAGGTGTCTACAATCATATTTATTTCCAGGTAATTCCAGGTGCCAAGACAGTCATGGACCTGAAGCACTAAGTGCCCCTTTCCCTCTGTCCTGCTTGCATGAGTTTTTTCACTGAAGACAGTGAAGGAAAAAGGGCTGGGCTATGGGTAAGGATTGTGATCTTCCAGGCTAAGAGGTAACAGCCATGGGATGCCATGGCTGTTCTTGCCTGAATACAGCTGTCCTGAAGGGAATAACCAATAGCTACACTAGCACTTTTAAACTACTCATCTAGCTCCAGCATCATGGTTGTCCAAAGCAACTGCTAGCCAAGTACTGTGCCATTTTTCAGGGACAGACCAGGTGCACTATTTTTTTTGGTTTTGTTTTGTAGGGGTTTGTGACAGTATCAAATGCAGAATTTGGGGGTCACATTTCAGTGCATGCCATAGACTGCTCTCCTCCAGGCAAGTCTCTCACAGGCTGTAAGGACAACCAGGCAAGGCTTTGACAGGGAGCACAGCTGAGATTTCAAACAAAAGCTGATGGGGCAAGTACACAGCAGCTTCTCCAGAGCGAAAAAAAACAAATGCTCCAGAGAAAGATTCCTCAAGGAAGTTTTCTTCCTTACTAAAGAACTCTCTTTCTTTGCTAAATTGTGTTGCCTAAACTGTGAAGGCTGTCCAAAATCTCCCTAGGCCCTCCCATTTTCTCTAAGCATTGTCTTACTAATACAAAAAAAAAATTAAAAAGCTGATTATTCTTCTTATCTTGTTATGCCCTTGCTAGCCAAGATATCTGATGGCCTTTAGTTCTGTCAGGTAACACTGCGATGGCATATAATATTTACATATCAAAAATAAATTGCAAAAGAATTATTGCAAAATTCATATTCCACCACCTTTGTTAAACCCCTGCTTTAAGGGGATTTTTGTTCCCAAGAAGAAAGTGACTTCAGGAAGCACAAAGCACCTGGAAGTGGCAAGTCAGACGTTTGAGCCCATCTCTTTACAGGTATGGAGGGATGACATCACTGGCTGAAATCACTGACTGTAAGAGCATAAGAAGATCCAGTACATGCTCAGACCAAAGATTTGCTCCCAAGCCCCTGTCTTCAGCAGAGGCCACAGAATCTCAAGCAGGGAAACAATAATAATAAAATAAATGATATTTAAAAAATAAATAACCCTGTCACAACACTCTCCATCCTCCATTAAATATTTTCTTCACGTGGTAGCTCCACCTTACATGGATGGTACTGACCATGAGGGCTGCAGGAGCCTGGGCTCTCCATCCTCACCTAGAGTATGTCATGCAGCAAGACTGCCCCAAAGTGCTCATGAAGCTATGCCATAAAAAGGCAGGGAAGAAATATCCCTCCACAAGGAAACACAGAAGCCAAGGAAAAGTAAGGTGTGTTATTTGCATTTTACTGCAGCCTGAGCTGCAGTGGTGCAGCTCACTGAGGTGATGGAGTGGGACCCAACAGGAATTGTCCAGCTCAATATGATCCCTGTACATTCTGAATTATGCAATTTAAGCCCTCTCTTTTTTTCTCAGCAAATAAAATCGATGACATGGTAGGAGGAGCCTGACAACAGCAGGATCAGTGAGAGGACACACAGCCTATGGCAGTGACAACTGCACCTGCCAAATTCACACCACAGCAACAAAATACTGCCTCTGCTTCTGAAAGCTGCTGTTAATGCAAATGGTGTCAGCTGATAAGAAGTCCCAGACATGGGGGCTGATAGCTCACCTGCTGTCAGTGTTACCTCCTGTCCCTCAAAAAGGCAGCATACCTTTTGAGGAAATCAACCCAACAATTGTAAAGAGAAAGGAAATCATCTCTCCTGGTGTATTTTTAAAGGGTTTACTGCAGTGTGACTCAGATGGAAGCCAAAATGTCTAGCTGTTACCTAATTTCAGGCTTCCTCTGTGAGCTCCTCACCTCTCTCACTGTGTCAGCTGCTGCACATGGATTTGCAGCCCAGTGTAAAATTTTTTGTTGCACTCCAGCTTACACTTGCTTGGAGAAGGTCACATGGCATGAAGACTCTGCTCAGCAGCCCTCACAGCAGGTCCACGCTGCAGGACATGCTCCCAAGGTGACAGCACCAAGCCTCCTCACGTGAACAGAGCATTGCTGATCCTTATTACCTCTCCCAGCTCGAGGACTCTCCCAGACCAGGACCCAAGGAAGTGCCACTTCTGCACAAACAACCCCTCAGTCTTTCCCTGTTAACAAGTTAAAAAACAAAACCCCACAAAACGAAAGTTTCCTTCTCCTGCCAAGCCCTGTATCTCTGCATCATGTATCACACTGGGACTCAGGACCTCTCTTGCACCTTGAAACAAAACAAAAAATGGAAAAGTATACTGAGTGCCACTGGAGGGAACGTGCTGGGATCAGCCTTTGAAAACAGGCTGCAGAGAGACAGCCCTGCCAAGCCACGCTGCATTGCTTGCTGACCTTTCCAGGTTAAACCAGGGACTGCAGTTTGCACAACTAGCTGTGTGGCTTTCAACATACACTTCCCCTGTGACACTGAGCCCCACTGTGCTCTATAATCACTCCATTTTCAGGAGGGCAAACCTCAGCTAACTATCAGTTTGCACATCATTCTCAGAGTTGCTGCTGTGACAGTACCTGTCTCTAGGACTGTTAACTGAGTGGACAGATTCCCAGTGAGGAGAATATGCTGCAGCAAAGCCTTAAAGCAAGAAGAGGCTGCTCCATAGGATGCTCAGCAAAGCACTCAGCCTTATATTAACATCCTTCCCAGCTACCACCCCCATTAGCTGTTTTTCCTTTGCTGAAGGAGCAGAAAGAGTGAGTCACCTTATTTCCTCGAGGTACACATGGGTGTGAGGCCGCTCGCTCAGCACCACAGCCACACCTGGAGGACAAGCATGGGGCCAGCAGCTTCATGACTCCAGAAATCAAACTTTTACCAAGCAGTAAGTGCTTCTACAAAAAAGTGAGGAGCAGGTGAGATGGGGAAATAATGCAGAGAGAGTCCCATGAGGCAGGCTGGCTGGCAGCATGATCACACTGATGTTGTGGGTACTGCCAGAGGCAGAGGAGCCAGGCAACAAAAGCAACCACAGCTCACAAGGCAATTTCTTTTTATTTAGAAACAAATACTGAAAACTAATTTAGGCATGAGCAAGAACTTAATAAGTAGGCTGTTTTCCTCAGGACTGGCTCTAATACCACATTGGTTTTTTGCAGGTATCTAAACTAATGATGCTTGAAAAACCCACTTCCCGGGGCATCCCATTGCAATGTGGAGCAGCGCCTGGGAAGCCACCCTGCCCACCACAGCTCTGCCTCCCTGAGCCCACCACTAAATTAGCAGTCCCCTGAGCACCCAGATTTGCATAAAAGAAGCAGTTATCAGCAATTAGGCTTGCCAAGGCAAAATTCTTCAAGGCCACTTCACAACTAGTGACAGATGCAGCATTCCCGAGTTTAAGGTATAATTTATTCTTAGACTGGGCAGGAGTAGAAGGAAAACACGTTGTGCATTTTGCAAAGCCTCTCATTTAGACATCTAAAAATAATAGGAAAAGGAGAAGGAGGGAAGATGAATAGTGACTAAAAGATAGAATAAACTGCAGGCATAGGGCCAGAATTTGATATTTAACAATGGTAAGAAATATCCAGACTATTTTGCTGCTGAATAAATCCACTTACTTGCTGCTCACATCAGAAAATTTCGTATTTTCCAGCTGTCCTGCTCCTTCAGGGTTTGATCACAGGCAACAACCACAGTGTGCAGGCCTTAACCCAGCTGAATTACAAATATCATACAAAATATGAGAGGAGCAGGAAGAAGGGATTGTACTGAAACAATCCCACTCGCAGCTGGGACATCAGAGCAGTGGTGTCTTCCCATGGCTCCCCCAGATTTGCACTAGAAGGAAGCACAGGCTGAAGAACCACCACAGTTTGCAGGATATTCCTGTGGCTCTGGGTGCCAGGACATCCAGGATCTGGATACCTTGCCTGAAATTCCAGCTCTCCTCAGTACAATTCCATCTCTGTATGCAAAATCTGTGGCAGAAAAGGTGAGTGAACTGTGCCAGAAATTTCTGAAGCAGCTGGTGCATGTAGTAATCATGGGATAATTAAGTCTGGAAGGGACCTGAGGAGGTCTTGAGTGCAAGTACTGCACAAGCAGGTCAGCAACAACTTATGATGAGCTTGCTCAGCTCAGCTCAGCTCAGCTCATCCACGCTGCATGCTTTCCAGGAAGTAATTAACTCTCTCCTTCCTCACAAGATGAAACAAAGCTGAGATGAGTTTTGTCTCATCATCTCTGGAGAAACAGGGACCCTTGGTGGCTGTCTATCTAGCCACAATGTGGGATCAAAAATCCTCTGGGGCAGAGCCTTTCTCCTGGTCTACAGAGCCAGGGGAAGCAAAGTGTCCTTAAATCTTGGAGTCGAAGAAAGGAGAGGAGCTATGAGAGGGGTAAGTACCTCTCCTCACAGGGCAGCAGGCAGTCATCCTCCTCCTCTCTCCATAGCAATCTCTCAATATATGCCCTGGATTATGATTTGCATATTCCTGCTTTAAGGAGGGTTTCCAGATTCAGAAATGGTGAGGCCACTGCTCAATTCAACCAGTTGATCTGGAACAACCAGACATCAACTGGGTGCATGCATCAAGAAATCCCAAACTCATCCCAGTGCAGGCAGGTGGCACTTAAAACACAGCACAGGGGTGACAGAAAGGTCAGTCAGTATTAACAAACAAATAAATAACAAATGGAAGCAGGAAGACAGAGAATCTGGCCACCCTTCTGAAGTCTTACACAAGCAATATGTGTTCAGGACCTTTTCTGGGGACTCAGAAGCCATTCTGACCTGATGATACACAAAGGTAACAGAGATGGGTTTTCGTTTCTGCAGGATTTAGACATCTATAATTCAGAATAAACTGTGTATTTCAAATTGTTTTTCTATTTGATACAAAGGAATCCTTCTGCAAGTGAAATGTTTTTCTGAAGCCGTGGTAGACAGCGCCTTCCAGAGCACCAGCTGCTTTAGAAAGGAACCTCAGCACCATCAATGAAGTTCTCACTCCAGTGAGAACTCTGTACAACTCTGTGTACAAGCTCCAAATCTTGATAAATGGCATTATTGGTACTGTGACATCACATCACAGAACACCAGCAGTGCAGCTTCAATTTTATGACACTCCCATCCAGTCTGCATTTAAACAGGACAGGCCCCTTGCCAGCCTGCAGACAGGAGGATGCACAAATAAATGCAAACTCACACGGTAATAAAAGTGTGAGCAGAAAGCTGCAGTGATCTCAAACTTGCACCCATCAGACACTGCTAGATGTCCTTATCCTAGAGGATAAGGATAAGACAGAGAGGAATGGCACAAGCTCCAAGACTTTCAACCTCTTGGAGGCTTTTCCATCATAAAATCTGCAGGTCTCTCCATCATGTACAAACTTTTTTCCTCAAACACCCAGTCATTCTTAGTCTAACTTGGCAGAGCAGAAAGCCATGTGTTGAGTGCTACAGCCACTACTGCTCAAACAGGAGGAAATTTTTTTCAGAGTTTTTAGTACCTACAGATCAAAGCAGCATTCTCCATTCCTTGTTTTCAAAAACAGGTGAAGAGGCTTGGCTAAAATAGTAGCAATTTTACAATGTCAGCCTTACAGCTGTGTTTGTACAGAAGATGAACCCAAGCAATTAAAGACTGAAAAAATTATCAGCAATTAAATACAGCCTTGCAATTTCCAGGAAACCAAGGTAAAGAAAACAGTATCTGACACATCTATAGTAATCCACACGCAGTTGTTCACAGTGTTCTTCATATCCTGGATAAATACCAAAGCTATTTTTGCTCACAGGTTTTGTTACCTAGCTGTGGCTGTCTCATTTTGCAATGAAAACAAGAAAACAGCTTCCTTACACGTAAGACCTTCCAGAGCTTAATATACATAGCTTGTAAATGCAACTTTTCCTGACACAAGGACAGGTGAGTAGCTTTACAATGGGAAAAAATCGTCCTTAAATCTTGGTGTCAAAGAAGAGCTATGAAAGGTGTAGCACCTTTCTGCACAGGGCAGCAGGCAGTGATCCTCCTCCTCGCTCCATAGCTACTTCCCAACATATTCCCTGGCATCTACAGCTTCCCAGGCTACACTGCTGCCTAAGCAACAGCCTAATCTTTCCTCTCCCTCATTGCAAGGCTTTTTCTTACTGCCTTTATCTGTGCCCTTCAGAAAAAGCAGAAGCCAAGTCCCTAATGAGTTTACAGCAGCCCTGATCCTCTCTTACAGTGTCAAGCCCTGCACAGGATCAAAGCTGTTTAACTTGTTCTGCAAGTGGAAGAAAGGAGTCTTGGGAATCAGCTGTGGGACTAAGAGGTCACTTCATATGGGGAGGTTTTCTCCAGGGGGATGGCTCTGCACCCTCCTCTCATGGTACAATCTGATCCCATTTCAGTAATTTTTTTTGCCCGAGCTCTTATTTTTCTCCTCCTATGTCTTGCCGGTGTGCTGATAACGCACACTTGTGACTGAAGCAGGCACATCTAACTAGGCCTTCAGAGCCACCTCTCCTCCTCTTGTGCTTATACCACTTGCAGTTTTCCCACTAAGCTTGTCTGTTCAAATTTCACCTCCCTTTCCATCTGGCATTATTAGGGCTCATTTGTGCTAACACAGTAAACACATCGTTATGTAGAGACATAGCCACTTACTAGGAAGGAAAACATGATTCAAATATATTTTGTTACTTACATAAATACAGGTGTGCATGACTTCATACACCCAATACACATGAACTGTGTGTTGATGGCAGATTCATGGCTTGCCACAGGGTGAAACCACTGAGAGCTCATGTAAGCAATGAGAGGTAAGGACTGCCCTTGAAGTCCTGCTTACAAGAGTATGACCAGTGCAGGCCATGGTACATGAACCATTTCTGTCTGTAAGACCCACAAGGATATGTGTGGCTCTGCTTTCCAGCTTCATACAATCTCAAAAAGTATTTGTCCTTCAGAAAGAGAAGACCATCTAGGGACTATGGATTATAATGGCACACTACAAACAAAAGCAGCAGCAAAGGATGATGTGCTTTCCGTGGGAATTTAGACAGAGGAATAATGGCTGAGACACAAGAACCACAGTCCAGCAGATAATCCAGTAAAACCAGGGAAACAGGGAGGTACACAGCCACTGAGGTTGAGGCAAGCCATTCAAAAGAGCTGTCTTTAGCAACTACCCTTGTCCTGATGTTCTCGTTTTGCACATGATCAGTGACACATTGTATCATCTTCTGCTTAATTACATTCACTGGACCAGTAAGGAGGAGGCAGCTGACTTCAAACCTACCACAAACCCAGGAAAATTGGATTGCCACTTCAGTTAGAAAACTGGTCAAACTAATGATTTGGGAGGATATTTTGGGGTAACAGCTGATCCCTCCTCCTGCAATGATCAGATATTTTTCTCACTGAAATGAGATTTTATTCCCAAAACACTAATTACTCATCTCTGAAACTTCTAAGCAGTATTCTTTTTCTCTCAATCCTTGAAGAAATGCAACAAAACTTCAGCCCACCCTCAACCTGTGAGTTTGTTCCTCGCTATTCTCTCTGTGTCTATGACTTGTAAAGGGACAGTAGAGTGCACCTCAGTGAACACGATACTGATATTTCTGACTTCTAAGCTCTTCAACCACACTCACACACAGAAAAAAAAGTCCCAGTCAAGCATCTGCCAGAATAAGGTCCTCCAGTCAAGAGGAAGGAAGGAGGGCAAGAAGGTTCCATCATCTGTTACCAGTTAGTGGAACACCTCGTTTAATCCTTCCAACGAAGGTGTTCATCAAAGCCCCTGACATTGCCACTTATGCATCTCTCCCTTAAAAAAAGGGATAGATTTGTATGGATTTTCAATGAAATCCTTAAAATAAAAACCTTCTTTCACCTCTTTAGCCAAATCTAATGCTGAAAATTGGACTAGAATTGAATCAGGAAAAATAAGAAGATAAACATCAGGAAAGCCATTGTGCAACTCACATCTCCCAGAGCTATTGCAGTGCCTCCCAAATGGAGCAGGAAAAACCCTGCTTTTTCTCTCAAACACTACAGAAAAAAAAAATACTTGTCTGCAATGGCCAGGAAGGAACCATGCTGAAATATCCCCTCACCATTTGCCAGTGTTACCAGAACAGAACAGTTTGCTTTTCCCCCACTGTACATGCCCAATTACATGTTCAGGCACAATTAAAATTACTCCTTTCCTGAAAAGAAATTTGTAATCACTCTGATTTGTTTTTTTCCTAACTTCTGCCAAGATTCTGGGTCTGCTGCCAAGCTTGTGTTCCACCACTAATACAGATTTTGCTTATTGATCTTGGTACAAAAAGGAATGATTTGGTAACCCCACACTCCACCTACCAAGCTGCTGGAGTGCTGCACTTTTTAATATGGGGATCTAGTATTTGTCAAATGTTCCAAACCTGTTATCATGAAAAGCTACCTTCTGTGTCTAACACATGCACACGTAGGGATGTAATTCATCTACAGCTAAAGGTGACAACTGTAGGTGAGTGTACTGAGCTTTGAGGTGCTGGCAAATTCCCAGCCTCAGGGCAGATTTCTGCATATGATAAATAGTTGTTGGACGAGTCTGGTAGTGGACTTGCACATGACCAAAAGGGTTAATTTACCACATGTAGGTTTTCAGAAGACACCTTTTGCTTTACAATAATCTCTGTAGCTGTTGTGTGCCCCCCTGACCAAAAACAATTTGAATGATTCCCTACTAAAACTAGGAGAAAGGCTGCATGCCATAAAGGGGAGGGACAAACCATATCTCCAAAGCAAGCCATGAATTTGGAAAGATTTACACAAACCTGTGTTCTTATTTCCTCCAGGAGGCAAATCCTGCCCAAAGCAAGCTCACCCTGAGAATGCATGCCTGACAGTACCAATAGTCTTTGATGTCACATGTTAACGTTCCTGTGCAAGTTATGAGGCAATTTCCAAAATTCACACTTAATCCCAGTGCCTGCTATTGTTGAACAATTCAGCCTTTTGTCAGTAGCTGTCTGTGCTCAGTCACTGAATGGCTCCTAGTCGGCACAGAAAAGCCATTATTTATAGCCCAGCATGTTTTTGGGACAGCCTCTTCACATTCCTTTTGATAAACGATTGCAGGCAGAGCACAGAGAGAAGAGGTGATCAGAGCCTGAACACATAACCCACAGTAAGCCTGGAACCACTTCCAGCAGGGTGAGCCTCTTCAGGCTGGTATGGAGTGCAAGTTTCCCAATAGGATCTTCCAACCCCTGATTTTGGTGGTGCAGGGAAAGGCTGAATACCCCTCTCCCACCCAAGCATGTGCACAACCCAACATGAGCATATCATCTGGGAAAAAAATCACTTGGGATGTAGTCCAACAAAGCAGCTTAGTTTAGCTCTGCTGGCATTTCCCCCTCCACCCCACCCAACCAAAGTGAGAAGGCCGAGAAGGATCTCTTCCCTTTTATAGCAACTGTGAAGCTGCTGGAATTTCTCAGAAGGTGTCCCCACAGATACAGTCATGTGAAGCACAAAAGGCACAACAAAATAATCAGTTTTAGGTAAAAAGTATGCCAAAGATGTTCTTTACTTTAGTCATTTCAAGTACTTCAGTAACTGGAGCACAGTGGAGAATTCAAGGGTAGTAAGGACCTGGATGCATATAAAGAAAAGTTAGTTTCTGCTATTTTCAACCAAATAAAGGAGGCCAGAAAGCTGGAATGAGAGGTCTTTCTCTCTGGACTAAGCAGTTTCTGCAACTCAGATGTGGTGCCACCCCCTTTTATGGTGAGTTGTTCCTTATATTCTCCAAGTTGCACACTAATTTGATAAAAGGCTACTACATATCACAATAGTGGAAAACAATACGGGCAGGTGCAATCCCAAGACTTTTCTTCATTTTGAGGAAAAAGTAACTTTGGTTGTAATCCAAATGAACCAAATAGAGATATAGGGGAAGCTCCTTGATAGCTTCTAGCCCCATTCAGGCAGGTTCATTCATGATTCCACCACCCTGCATTTCCTTGGCAACACGTGGAAAAGCAGAGCTGCAAAAGACAGTGAAGCTCCCCTGGGCAGGAATGAGGTACTGCCCAGCAGTGACCCTAAGCCTTGCTCCAGGGTGAGTGTGAGGTTATTCCTTTTCCCAGCTGTCTGTGAGGACACTTTTGGAAGAGGAAAGGCAAGTGGCATCTCTTCTAATTGACCAGGACTGCTGATGGATCACATGGGCTGGTCAGAGAGGCTGTACCACTGAAGGCACACATCTCTGTCACTCAGGGACACTTGGTATTTAGTTGTGCTGCTTTAAAGGGGACAGGTTAAATCCTTAGATTTTTTTCCATCCCTTGCACAGGTATTTTTGCATCTGGCTTTTCTAGTTTTCCAAAGCAAAATGTCTTCAATCAGGGCAAAATCCTGTGATGGCACTGGGGATCTTCACAGGACAACCCTGTGCTTGGTTTGGGACCCCACTTTCTCAGGCTCCCTCTTACAAAAGCTGGTGATTTCAATTTCTTTAGAAGGTTACAGCCCCACTGTACCAGCTGTTGGCCATAGCCTTCCAGGCTAAAGCAAAGTACATGGAAAGCATGGTTAATGTCACATTTCCTGAGAAACCAGGAATGTTTTGGAAAGGCTGCTGAATCTCATAAATCATATATACAATGGCAATGCACATCTCAACACAAACAGCAAGCATTCTTCTTCCAGGTATGAAAAATAACCCCCCAAGCCCAAGTCTCAGTGCATGTATGTGCACTTCAAGTCTCTGGAGTGTCCTTCAAGTTCCTAGAATAATCTCACATCTTATGAGTCATGTACAGTCAGCCCTTATGAGTCAACCCTATTATTTGTAAGCATCATTCTTATGCTTTCTCATTTGGCTATAAAAAGAGAAGAAAGATAACACTGCTGCCTCTCTAGATTACACTATTGAGCTTTCTTTAAAAAAAAAAAGGTGGGGTTTGTCGTTGGTCACTATGAGTGAAATCTGTTCCCCAAATGTGTACTCTGGGGCCTCAATCAGGCTAAAGGTGAGCTTGTAAAAGCAATGTGTTTTAGTAAGAATTTAATGTGATGCATCTTTGGTACCTCTGTTGCCAGATCTGTACTCTGTGCCAGATCTGCCCACTCCTTTCAGAGGCAGGATCTGATGGTGGGACTCATGCTGAGCAGACCAAAGAGGGACTCATCTGCTTGATGGGTACCATGAATGTTTAATAGCAGCCATGGAGCTCCAGTCAAGGGGGAGACTAAAGTACAAGGAGACCAGGAGATGACTGAGAAGCAGCAAAAGGAACAAGCACAGCCAAGAATCCTGGATGTGCAGGAGGATGGCAGCAGGTGGGTGAGGATTTGGCTCTGTGGCCACGGGAGAAGGACAACCAAGCTCTGAATCACAGTCTGTCCCTAGGACCTGGGATTGCCCATCCACAAGACCACTCAAGCTGGCTGCCCTCCCTCTAGGTTACAGACTACCTCCAAATCCTGTACATCTGTTTGGTTACCTGCACAGGCTATGAAGAAAACATAAATTTTGTTTTCATTTGGATTACAGGAGCCCCACTGCCCTCTGAATGATTTCCTGCATGTGACTAATGAAAAAGCTCCAAACAAGTGCTTCTCTGAGTCGTGTATCTTCCCTCCTTTATCTGCTAGCTACCTGTCAGATTACAATGACAGCTCCATTAGTTTGGGATTCTTTTGGATGAAAGAGGAACAAATGCCTTGAACAGCAGAAACCTCTGGTGGTCTGCATGCAGTCAGGGTGATCCTTTATTGCAGTCTACTTCACACAAAGCTGTGAACCACATACATCTTTTGATATAGGTGGAGTAAATTACAGCCATTTATGCCCAAAATATCACATAGCCTTTCCAAAAACCAATTTTGCAGTTTACACTAAAAATAATCCCATGTGACCTTTGCAGACCTACCTTACTAAGAATCTCTAGTCATTCATGCACTCAGTTATTAAAGCTTTAAATGAGGCTAATCATAATTTACATACTGAGACTGTCTCTTACATCACCTCAACCGACTGAAATTACACATTTTCCCCTAGAAAGGGGCATGTTATGTAGGCCAAGTCATTTAGGAGATGATTGTGCTACAGCCAGCATCAGGAATTACGTTAGCAAAGAAAATACACATAGGCAAAGAAGACCAGGGTTTGGATTTTCTAATGGCTTAAATTTTGGTTTCATTATAAGAGATGACATTTCAAGTTTATTGGCGAGTACTCCCTTCTCTCCTTCTTCTAGCACGTAATACAGACTTTTTATTATTTCCAAGTGTCCTGCCTTTGCCTGCATTAAAAACCCTCTCTCCTCTCCCCAGCCTTGAATAGTTATTAGGCTGCAAAATCAGTTTTATGAATAGGTGTGACTTTGAATGCCTACACTGCAGATGTGACCTCAGGGTAAAATGGAAATGCAATGTCATCTGCTGGGAAGCAGGCAAAGAAGAGAGCTGGTGAGCAGTGAAGAGGTATCTGAAACACAGACGTGACTAAAGCCTTTTCTGCTCAGTTTGCTTTTACCAGGCTGTTTGAAAAATGCAGTCTCCTGCCTTTACATTCAGAGCACACTGGCCAAACTTACAGACACCTCACACTACAAGTACCGATTCCATTTGACAGTCCTGGATTTTGAGAGGTCCCTCAGCACTGACACTGCAGGTTTTCATTGCCTGGACAATTTATGCACACAGCCCCTAGCGAGTGCCTTACGAACCCACATTAACCCAGCATCCGCAATTTGCAACTTTTTTATTTCCAGGTTGGGATTTCTGCAAGATACTTACATCATTAATGCATTACAGATTACCATGCCGTGGTCCCCAGTTGTAGCCTAATTGTCCCTAGGTTTCTTAGCACAGTCCCTCTGGAGCTAAGGGCACAGGGATCCCAGCATTGACAGTCAGGACTTGGATCCTGAAGGGGCAGCAGATGCACTGAACGCCCCGTGGCCTGGGAAGCAGCAACATATGCTGCAGTCATTAGTGACTGTTGAGCAACAAGGGAGGCTAACACGTTGGATTTGCTTTGCCTTCAGCAGCAAGAGCAACCGTGGCTCTTCAAAAGACACCTTGCAACATGCTCAACCAAAACACTTGAAATAAATGGCATAATAAAACTGCAAAACCCCACTGTTGCTCCTTCTCAGTCAGACAGAGCCATTGTTCAGAGCAGAAAGCAAAAGGCAAGAGCCAGCAGGGAAATATCTTGGAGGCACTATAAAAAATGCCCAAACCAAAGAGCGATGCAGCTGTGACCCCTGCCAGGGTTGTCACATCCTGGCTTGAGGCCAGCTGCAATCTGTGTCCAGTGTTAGCTGGAAGGCCCTGCTATCAGCCAAGCTTCTTCCAGCTCTGCTGCAACCTGTGCTGTGTCTGACCTGTGTCTCAGGTATGGGGCTGCATTCTCCCAAGGGTCACAGTCTGCAAAAGAACACGAAAACCGGGGTCTCCCATCGCACTCCCATGAGAAATGTTCCATGCAGGAAACAGACAAGATTATGCCACTGAAAATGAGAAATGGCCTTAGGAGAAACTGCTTCCGTTCCTTCAACCTCGTCTCTCCATGCCTGATGTACCTCTCCTTAATTTCAGCTCTCTGGTAGTGACACCGACACTCTGGTTTAGAGAAAACACAGCTGAAAATGAGTGGCTTTTCTCTTCTTTTGGCTTTCCCTGACAATCAGCAGAGCTGAAAACCAGGGTACTTTGAGCAGTATAAATATACTTGGGGATTTGATGGTTGTTTCTTTCTTAAAGAACAAAAAACATATTAAAGAGCTGAATTTTTTTTTTTTTTTTTTTGGCAACGTGACACGCTCAGATTTCTTCATAGCTTTATTTCATATTTTTCCTACCCCCAATTTACTTTAACGCTCTTAGGAGTGCAAAAGAAGAGAGAGAAAAGGGAAAAAAATATTTTGTGCAACTTTATGACATATTTAATGATAATATTTCTTTTTTCTTCTTCCTTTCCAGATATTGAATGTCGTGCAGAGACTGCTCCAAAAGTGCAATATTTTCAGAATAAAGCTCAGAGTATTTTTTCTATTACAAGCTCAGAGGTGCTCAGACTTGACGCCCCAGATGCTCTCTTTTAAACTAAGCCCTTAATACTTACAATGTAAGTACTTGTGTACTCACAAAAATATGAAGAAAAAAAAAGAAAATTACAATAGAAAATTAAGCTATCGGTGTGCTTTGAATAAGACCCATTGTGGTTAAAATCAAGGATTAAGAGAAACATCCATCTTGTACAGGCAGAGAGCTCATGTTACACCACTTTAGTAAGCATCTGTCCAGAAGGAGAGGGGGCTTTACATCGTCAAGAAAACCCAGAAGAATTCCTGGTCTGCCAGAGGTGTTTCCCCACTGGACTTGAAACAAATGTGCTTGTTTGTTAAGCCTCAGTTTCCAGCTCTCGTGATTTGCATTACAGCACATCCTCCCTCTGCTCCTTTTCTGCCATGACTATTCGTGACACAATTCTTCAGGCCCAGAAAACACAATTCTTCCTTTGCCCAGCTGACTGTGAGGACACTTTTGGAAGAGGAAAGGCAAGTGGCATCTCTTCTAATTGATCAGGACTGCTGATGGATCACATGGGCTGGTCAGAGAGGCTGTACCACTGAAGGCACACATCTCTGCCATTCAGGGACACTTGGTATTTAGTGTGCTGCTTTAAAGGGGACAGGTTAAATCCTTAGATTTTTTCCATCCCTTGCACAGGTATTTTTGCATCTGGCTTTTCTAGTTTTCCAAAGTGAAATGTCTTCAATCAGTGCAAAATCCTGTGATGGCACCGGGGATCCTCACAGGACAACCCTGTGCTTGGTTTGGGACCCCACTTTCTCAGGCTCCCTCTTACAAAAGCTGGTGATTGGAATTTAAGCTGCATCCCATATGTGCTTGTCCCATACCAAGTAGAGCTGTGATCAGCACTCACAGTGGGAGGGCTTGAATCCCTGCTAGAAACAACACTGACAGCTTTGCATCCCCCGTGTTTCACGTTTCTACACGAGTTAATTCCTTGTGATGCTCTCCACATGAACATGATATCCCAGCCATGTCACATTCCAGCTTGGATCAGACACTGTCCCCTGCCAGGCACTTGGTTTGTGGCACTCAGACTCAGGCAACAAAGCAAGGTACACAGCTCTGTGTGGTTTTGTACACACACACACATACACGCCATCCTCTCCTACATTTTTATCAGTGTTCAACAGAGAATCATCTGGCTTTGCACTCTTTATGGACAAACAATTAACACCTAAGTTCATTTTGTAGACAAAAGGATTTTGTATTCATTTTGTTGACAAACTGTCTCGAAATCATGGAGGAGACTCTGTTTGACAATCTTGGCACATACTTTATTCAGTGGAGAAAATGCATTCATCTAACTGTCCAATCAGTTATGTAGACAAAATGAATTTCATCATAATTCTGTCAACAAAATGCTAACTTGCTTAAATTATTCTCCCAACAAAATAAATTAACTTAAAATCCTTTTGTCCACAAAATAGATTTAAGTGTTTAGTGAAGCCTTGTAAATACCATAGTCTGTTAGCTTAGCATGTGCACTCAAACATTTGGCTCAGCAGAGTCAGCAGGCCTTGTCTTATCAGGTAGGGCTGGTCTTGACTCTTTCAGCTCTTCCATTCTCTGTGGGGTCAGTCCACTAAGACCACCAACCACCTGGGCTGTAGCACATGAAGTCAACCAGAACCCCAGGACAGACTCTTTTCCTTTTTTTTTTTTTTTTTTTTTTTTTTTTTTTTTTTTTTTTTT
>VWYO01022999.1:478437-496265 GCA_013400275.1 Rhadina sibilatrix
TTTTTATTTTTTTATTTTTATTTAACCACTAGCAACAAGCCAGAATAATTTGGCATTAAGTATAGCAAGCCTAAACAAATGAGTCTGTTCCTCAAAAGAGAGGCTTCATCCTTAGAGCTGAAGTTGACGTGGAGTTTCCATGACAAACCTCCTGATAAAATAGCAACTTAATGAGGGGCTGCAGCTGAGATATCTCAGTAGATTTCATATTGTGACCATGAAACTGTAATTACTGTGCTTTAGATATCATGTGTCTAAAGTCTATTATGCCTACAGAAAATTTCCTTCTGCCTTTTCTGTGTTGCTTCAAATTCAAGTTTAAGTTCACATGTTCACATCCTGCTCAGAACCTAACTCAGGGAATGGAAAGCAATCAGAGCACAGGCATTGCTACAGGGGGCCAAGTGCCCCAGGTTCTGCCCAAGACAGTGTAAGTACAAAAGGAACTGCACCAGAAGCAATGGCAACCACCTGCCCTTGAGCTCACAGCACCATCAGTATAGATATTTCTGGTGAGCCTTCGTGGCACCAGTCACTGCAGGGGACTCTGTGTTGTCATCCCCCATCTCATGTCCCCCCAAACAAATACACATCCCAGCCTGCAGAAACGTCAGGGATGACACATTGCAGCTCAAGTCAAAAAATTTACTGTCATATGGGTTCACCTCTGGAGAATGAAAACCCTTAAGTCTTTTATCTGTTTTTAAGAAGTTCCTTCTCCAGGCTTTACCAACCACTGTCTCCCCCTATTGTTCAGCTGCATTTAACAACAAAGAAATGTAGAGAGAATCATGCCTATATTTTTAGTGATGCCAGTCAAGGAATTTTTCAGGCTGCTGGCAAAATGAAACTCTTCCATAGGCTTTTGCAATATTCTTTCACTAGTATAAGCAGGTTTTTTGTCCTTTTTGGGTGGGTTATTTTTTGTTAAAATGGAGTTAAATTCCAGGAGTCTGGAATGTGTACAGTAACACAAGGAAAACACTATAGTAATATAACACTTTTTATGAGCATGAAAAGAATAAAATGCATTCAAATGCAAATGCAGCCTGCAAGAATGGGCAAAGCTCTATATTTTTCCATCAACGTCTTCATTTTGCTAAAGACAAACTTAGTCTCAAGCAAGATGAGTGCCTCTGTGTGTGCAGGTCCAGACCCTGAAAAGCCTGCCTCTGGCCAAAGTCTAATTCAGTATTTGAGCCACTACTGCTTTACCACCTTGTCTCAGTACTCACTGAAGGACAGTGTGTTTATTAATCCTTCAGAATGTTGTAGCCCCAGAGGGATGGAGCCTGCTGCAGTGTCTTTCCTGACTTAGGGGAATTTAACAGAGTATCTCAAATTGTGGGATTGTTCCCTACAGCTCTTATGGGCAATATTTTTTTTTTCTGTGACATGCTCTGAATATACCAAGCATAGCAAAAGGTCTAGCAGGGGATTTTCAGTGAAATTTCTATGTGCTTAGACAACCAGGGCCTCCAGAACTTCAGTAGATCTGGGTCTCTAACTGCCACAAAGCTCTTTCAACACTTCCAGCCTAAAAGAATTCATTCTGCTGACTACATTTCAAGAAAAAATAACAGTAACCAACTGGGGAGGCTTGTAAATAAATCCCTGCAAAAAAGCCTAGAAAATAAGCACAAGCATCACTAGTTAGAGGATTCCCTGGCAAACAGTAGGAGAGCTTTTTTAGGGAGCATGTGGCAGGGAAATCAGGTGTTCTTTTACTGGTGTCACTTCTGACTGTCATGAAAGTGCTCTTGACCCAGCCCATCTGACACAGGACAGCACTGGCCAAAACCACACCACCCAATTGGAAGGCAGCCCTGCTCAAGTTATTTGAGACCAGTTTCTTCCCTTGTAATGGCTCTGCATTGTGTGTGTCACTACCTTGTCTCCCAAATGGCTCCAGAAGGAGCAATGCATTAGAGCGAAAGAAATAACCCTGCAGGCAAAGCCACGTGTCGTGATTGCCAAGCTGCTTTTTGCAGACAGAATCAGAGAATATTCTGAGTTGGAAGGCACCCACAAGAATCATGGAACCCAGTTTTTAAGTGAATGGCCCCTTTAACACCTGAAGGCAGCACATACACAGGAGCTAACTTAATACAAGCAAAACCTAAGAACACAGAGCAGAGGAAGACTTTAGGACACATAACACTGCTAATCTGGGGGTCACATCTAAGCTCTTCTTACCAGGACAACCTGCAGGGAACAGAGCTCTTCTGACTCCCTATTAGTCCTTTTTGAACCATGCACTGTAACCAAAGGGGTCAAGGACCTTGGCTTGCTTTAGCCTGTGCTCAGAGTTGGGCAAACCTCCTTATCCAGACCTTCAGGACATTGATATCCAAACCAGAAACACAATTGCAAGGGAGTTACAGAGATGGCTCTGACAAGGAGACCCAGCATGGGGAGAGCAAGGAAATGTGGGGGTGCAGAGCTGAAAGGCACATGGCTCTGTTTGTTTGTTAGTTCTTTAACTCAGGTATCTCAAACTCTCCAACACCTTTACCTGGAATTCCCCTTTTGTGAAGGAGAACTTTGGAGGACAGAAATGGAAATTTATATATAAAATATACATGAGGAAGGGAGGGGAGGGAAAGGAGTGATTCATTATTACGGCTTACATATCATTACACATTCAAAAATTCCAAGGTAATATATTTTTCTTCATTGCTTGGATAATAAATCATCATTCGATTACAAAAGGGGAGTACCTGGATGGAACAGCAGCATTTCTGAAAAATATTCCTGGCAGATGAATGACAGGAAAATTTATGGATAATTCAGTTGCCTGACTGTCCTGCCTCCAGGAGAGAAGTCTATGCCAATATCTAAACCTTTCCTGACAATTCACACAGCAGACACTGGGTAGAGTGAGGTTTTTAGACCTCCCTTGGCTTGATTTTTGTTATTCCTCCTTTGGCAGCCTGCAGAATATGTCATAGCAATGCAAAAGGGTTAGGAAAAAGCTATCACAGATGTTACTGAGCCTGTACTGCAGGACTGTCTCTAGGACATGTTTATATGAAAAACATACTGCTGTGTTCCCCACTTAGCCAGAGTTGTCCAATCAATCAGAGATCTTTCAAGGGTCACTGGTGTTTGTAAAAGTTTTCAAGAACAAAAAATGACCATCCAGTCTACCATCAGCTGGCTGTTTTCTAGTTTATCTTCATTTCATCTCCCAGGTTTTTTTTCAAGTCAACTCTTAATATTTTTCCCCTGTATAAGCAGAGTTATTTCACTCTTCATTTTTCTCCCATTAGACTCCTAGCCAGGTGCAAGTCTGAAAAATCTGGCAAAATGTTGCAGGAGAAGGGTGAGGCAGCTGAAGGAAAAGGTGTGGCAGAAGGCAGCCATGTGCAGAGGCAATCCTTACTGCAATAGGGGCAGACAAGCAGGAGTCAAGCCCCATCTTTCCTATTGATACTCACTTCTGAAAGGAAATTGCTGTCCTCTTTTACGAGCAGCCAAAAGGAACCCACATCTCACCAAATCTGGGGAAAAGTGTACACCTTGGAAAAGTGTAACTCATCCCTTGCAGAGTTCACTGCTTCTGGTGGAAGGGCATCAACAAGCACTTCTTCCCATAGAAGCATGCCTTGGGAACATAGAGGTTTTCATCTGGGAACTGCCTGTTCTAAGTTGGAGGACAAATTACATCTCTGCACCAGGCTTTGTGTTTTTGCACTGCTCAGCTGCCAAAATCCTCAGACAGGCTTTGACTCCGAAAAAGACTTTTTCTTTAGGAGAGCCAACTAAGACAATCAGGGGAAGCATCTGAACATATGGGCTAGGTTCTCTGTCAGCGAAAATTAGACACCTACTTCTGAAGCCGACGTGGAGAGCCTCCCTTTGCAGGTGGCAGAGTGAAGCAGTGCATCCCACCTCCTCCTCCAGCCAGCATGTGCAACAGCTCACATGAATCATACTCTAGGAATGCCTCTTCCTTAGCAGTGATTATAAGGAGAGCCTGGAAGAGCAGCTCATCTGCTGCCATCTGAAGTAGAAGGAAGTGGACTCATTACTTTGAAAGCAGAAATAGAAGGCTTTATTTCCTGCTGGTTTCCTGTTTCTGGTGGCAGTATAGAAAGAACAAAGCCAGTAAAACCAGCATGGTCTCTGAATTTCTCTCTGGGAGATGTTTTATCTGAAACTCCAGTGCCCAGATTTCAAGGGTTACACAAGACACAGTGCTGTGAAAAATCAAACTTCCTTCCAAACTGCATTCCTATTGGGCACTAGCCAGTACTATACATCCAAAACATTAAAGACCCCCCGAAGGAATGCGAAGACACAAAGGAATGCCAAGAGGTTTCCAAAGGAATCATCCAAGAATACAAACAGTTGTAAACCAGTTTGTCTTTTGTTAAAAGTGAAGATGTTTGGGCAATAAATGCAATAGAGTAACATCAATAACTTGAGCACAACACTCTGATGGGTCATGTTGTTCTTGGGAAAATGTCAAGTCTTGCAGACATGTTGCCATATAGGAGTCCTCCAAGGCTATTTTGCTCACTAACTCTTGCAGTACCCTCCCCAGAAATTGAATAGCCATAATTACACTGGGACATGAAAGGATTTATGCCAGCTTCAACATCTCTTATCAAGCCCCTCTGAGATGGGGCTGAGATGCATTACATGCATATCTACAGCCACTTTGGCCCTATTGCAATTGCCTGGAGCTTAAGAATATGTATATTTCCCTTGCCCTCATCCCCAGCTGAAATAACTTCTGTGGAACAAACAAGCATTTTACACATCTCTCCATTACCATGTCCTTTGGCAGGATTAGCATGTGGGGGTGTTTCACACCTGATGCAGAAAAGTTTCTGCTTTGAGTTTCAGCCAGGCATGATCTGTCAGTGGATAGAAATCTCATCTCTCAAGCCCTGGGGCCTCGGCCTAAGCAAGGTAATGTAGCAGATTTTATTAGCAGCTTCAGAAAGGTAATCTAACACCAGATTAGCATTAAATGGTCCAGCAAAGTAGACACATGAAGGCATCTGTAAACATCATCCCATGCCCTTGATTGTACAAATATCTATTTCTTAGGCAAAGAGGCAGTATTTTATTTAGCTTTGCTTTGTATACAAACTACTGCGTGCCTAATGTCTTGGTAAACTCTTTCCCTCATCAAAGCAAAAATGACTTGATATATCATATGACTTGCTAATAGATGACTAGATAAAGCTAAATTGTAAAATGATCACTGCTGGTCTCATGGCTTTCCTAATATGAGAAATGTGATCAGAAAATAATCCGCTCCTGAGAAGGCAATCTGAATCCCCTTCGGGGAACAGGCTGCAAGGATACAGCATTGAGAATGATATATTAGCATTTCAAGAAGAGCCTGGAATCAGTACAGAGGGTGCCACAGAGGAGTAGCTAAAATTTCTTTAACTGCTAATATTTCGGGGGAAATTGCAATATTGGGAAATTACAGAAAGACTAAACACCTTGCTTAAATTGAATTGGACCTGCAAGCCTGCATGACCTGTTCAAAGCCTATAGTATATGATTTTCCCAAATTAAAAGCAGAAATTTCAGCCCTGGATAGGGTTCCTTTGTCAGTGTTACTTATAAATTTTAGGGTAAAGATTAATACCGAGGTCAGTATTTTTACAAGCGGACATTATATCTGAGTGACCCACTAGAGACACCTTAGAGTGGTTTAATTTACTGCAGATGGGGCTTTCATCACTTACCCATTGTATCTTGGAGGGATTGAATAGCCTCAGAAGCCTTGTCAAAAGATGCCACAAGGTTTTTTGGGTTGCTGTCTCTGTTGTTGGTTTGTTTTTTTTTAATGTGCAATATTTATCCTTCATGTAATATCTCGAAAGTTTCTTCCATGAAAACAGAGAAAGCAATTAGAGGGATCTGCACCTGTTTTTCATAATAATAAGGAGTTGTAGGGATTTTATATATAGAATGAAATACTGCATAATAGAGAATTTTAAGATAGTAAACAAAGGAGCTTAGGCAACTTTCTAACGAGCTTGAATGATTTATAGCTTCTCAGGCTCCAGAGACATACTTGAAACTCCAATGACTTTCTGCCGTGGGCACAGTTAATAAAACTTGAATTTCTAATCTTGCATTTTCCCCAACTGAAAGTTTTAGCTAATCAAAACATCCAGCTGATGTACCAAAGCAAGTACTATTGAGTGCTCCAAGTACCCACAAAATAACAGACAGCTAAGGTTACACGGAGCCATCTGAAAAACGCATCAAAAGCATGTACCAAACTGTTCCCATTTCCTTTCTGGGTTCTAGTCATGTGGCACATGAACAAGTCTCCTGGATGCTGTACAATAAAGAAAATCATCAAATATACACACTGGCTTTTAAGGGGAAACAAACATTAAGAAAGAATTATTTTGGAAGGGGAGGAAGAAGAAAGCTTGCCAATACTTTTTAAAGCTATTGGCTGTGTTTTCTACCACGGCGCTGCATTATGTCCTCATGCTCACCACTGAGTGAGCTTTGGTATGGGTTTGCAAGAAATGTTTTATAATTTTTAGTTATGAATATAGCATAGGGTTTTTTTATATTGTAAGTTTAGTGTAGCTTAAACACCTTGAAAGGGCCTCTTGCCCTAGAATGTATTCTTATCATAGTTTGATAAGGGTTTCTAAGACAACCTGAGTCTCTGCCTGGAGACTCTTCTCTATTGGTTCTTTTCCCTGTCCCATTTTTGTTTTATGTATAATTGTTCTTTTTGCCCATCACAGNGGCATTTGCACGGGGGGAGATGTGATCCCTGCAACAGGCTCCCAGCTGAAGGGACAAGACAGAGGCTGACTTCATGTACAGTTCCTGACCCATTCTGGGGCACCACCATGGAATGCACATTGGTAGAGCCCCAGCCTGGTGCTACAGCCTGTCCTTGGCTCTCAGCATCTCCCTGGAGCACCCTGCCCATGCTCCCAGGCAAAGCAGCCAGCACAGCACTGCATCCCCTTTAAACAATTCTTTTCCAACTTGCAATGCACTTGGGGCCTTGCCAAAGCTCTCCTCTACAGAATGGCTCAAACCCCTCCCGACACCCTAACCTTACTGCATATGCAGCAGCTCTCCCCCTCTCTCTCAAAGGCACATACCTCTTTCTGCAGGGGAAAAAAAAAAAAGAAAGAAAAAGATTTATTACTCTAGCAATGGAAAGCTACAATAATAGGCCAATGAAAATAGCTAAAGTTGTAGCCACTTTGCCTAGCAATTACACGTGTGACAAATTCATTTATCTGCTAGTCCAGCAGCTTAATTTACACCCCCACTTAACAGTTAATTCTGGAAGTGCACTTCACTGCGACAGCAGCAGGAACAGCAAGGGCTGGACCCTCTTGAAAGAAAACCCCCTTTAAATAAATACCTCTGCAATTAATTATGCAACAAAACCAGCCAGCAGCAAGCAACAAGAGGGAAAAAAACACAGTATTGACATGTGGAAATAAAACATCAGTGTTGTAAGAAGCAGATGATGTAGAAAAGTGAGACAAGAAACCAAGCTAATATTCACAGGAATTCAGGTGAAGGAGATTTAAAACATCACTTTAAAACTAAGAGAACACTGATGAAAATTAATTGGAAGAGATGGAAGCACTGTTTCTGCATCAGGAGAGCAGAATTTTTCAACGTCTGTAATAAAATGATGATTTATAACTCTGCAGTGAAGAAAATTTACACACTGGCCAATACTCTTGTAAGGTTTAGATCAGGTCAGGGATTTCCTGATCGTAATTTTGCGTTTGTCAGAAAGTGTTGACTCATCAAAACCACATCTGTTATTTACCACTAGAAGTTTGAATGGTGTCTTATTTTTGTCTGGATTCCTTAGGTCCTGAATGAAACCTCTGGTCAAAAACAAGAGGGGTGCAGAGTAGAACCAGCAGCTAAAGCATTTGCCTGCTGTGTAAGACACCAGGATGCTGAGCCCAAGCTGGCTCAGGCAAGTAGGAAAGCTGAATTTCAGTGTGTAACATGCAGGCAAAGGACATTGTCACAGTACCACAGTGGCATCTTAGTCAGGATCTTAAGTGAAAAGGCACAGTGTCCCACTTGCTCTCTGCATTCAGAATTAGAGAATTTCCTAAATCCTAGTAAGTCACAAAGAATGGGAAAACAGACCCTTGTGTGGTGTCCTTATGCAGAGATGGAGCAAAACCCAAAAGCAAAAGAGATTTACTTGTCCAGTAATTTTAGGAAGTCAGAGGAGGGAGTCTCCACTTCTCTTTATTCCTTTATAAATTAATGCCATGGTTCCCATTTTGAGAGGGCATCTAGTAACAACCACTAGCTTTCCTATAGTTCGACTGTGCTATGGCTCATAATTCAGCAGGCATGGTGCTAAGATGTGCTTCAAACAAGCCAAGGGCAATAGCCAGCAGAATTTCAGCACAAATTTCAGCTTTTCAGCCAAAATTATTTTTGCACCTATGTAGGTGGCTATGACTGCCCTCAATCAATTAAGATATAAATACATGTAATAAACACAATTAAGATATAAATACCATCATGATATTACACAGGTATCACGTGTCACCGCACTAGAGACTCCTGCAGAAGTGATCAGACCTGTTGCTTCTACCAAATCTGAGAAGCTTGGGGAGTGGGCAGAAGGAATCTGCACAAGTGTTAACAAAGAGGAAAGAAACATGCTTAAACTATTGCATGAATATGAAATTCCCTGATGCAATCTAGACAGTTTATCACTTCAGGGGCTAATCACACTTTACCTATTACTGAGAGACAATTGTAAAGAGAGAGGCAGGAAAAGGGTCTTGAGAGGTGGCCTGATACAACTAAGCCCAACTTTAGCTGCCTCTAAAAAAGGGAAATATTTGGCCATGATGCTGGGGACAGGGCAGATGGAACTTATCTGGAAGTTTTAGCACAAAATCAAAGTTTTCTTGAGAACAGGAACAACAGGAGCACAAAGTTTCTTTATTTCATGATCCAGAACATGTGGTCTCTCAGCATTGCCCTTGTTATTCTGACTTTGTACTGCCTAAGGATAAATTTTGCCAGACAGTATAAACCCTTTCCTGAATGACTCAAAATCTCTCAAGATATAATTACTGTAACTGGGAAAAAAAAAATTAATTTTCAGTCTTACAAGAAGAATGTTCAAGCTGAGATAAACATGTAGAGAAAAAGTTGAAATCACAAGGCCCAAATCCTCCCACGCAGCCAGGTTTGACAGACATCATGTGAGATAAGATCATCGAAAAGAGAAGTATCAGAGGAATTTTGTCAACCAACTGGAAATTAATTCCATCTGAAATCGTTATAATTGGCTGCTCTAATGCTAAAGCAATAAACATTTTAGGGGGAATCTGCGTTTAAAACAAGAATGATAATTTCTTTAGTCTATATAGATTTGCTCAGCTGTAAATCACTGATGTATCAGATAATACTTTGCATTTTGTCTTGAAAAAAAATCACACCAAGTAGAAAATACAATTTTCCTGTGTTATCAGGAGTGGCAGAGGCAGCTGGCTCTCTCCTTGTAATCCTTACTAGCATAACTGCATAATCACCTCACTGAGGACTGAACCTCAGCTCTGAGGGCTCTGTCTTCCAGTTGTTAGCCTCTAAAAGCACAGGGAAGATCCTCCCCGAGTGGAATTTGCATCACTAATTATTATGGAATAATTAGGCAGAACAGATGCTGACTTTTGAACTCACTAAGCCTTGCAAAATTTCCAAGGGCTCAGAGTTTTGGTATCACTGAAATTTTGTTTTCTTTCATGTGGGAACTGGATTGCTGTCACCAAGAACCATGGGATGGTATCAGGATCACAGTGACCCACCATGTAACCCAAGGTACACTGACCCATCCAAATACTCAGAACTAATGAATCTCTCCTAGTGGTTTTTTTAGGTAGGCTCTACAGTTTAATATTTTAATAGAGAATATCTATGAGTCAATAATAGGGCTTTCAAAGCACTATAAATGACAGTATTCTTCTAAAATACAGTGCAATTTTTAAGACATGGATTTTATTTTTTACCAGTGTAGACAGACACAAATGAAAGATTTTAAAAGAATACAACCCTTTTGTAAGCTAAGGAAGACTTGCCTACAGAGAGTTTTGCTGTACTTAGAAGCAGTGTATTACATTAAGTATATCTTGCAAGCAGGAAATGCCTTTACAGATGTTAAAAATTGCACTGGAATATTTAATTAAAGAAGCATTTTCAGATGAAAAACTTAAGGTCCTCTACAAGCTACAGAATAACCACCTGTCTATGACACCAGCAGAGTTTCATGTTTTCCTCAGGCATGGAATCATGGAATGATTTGGGCTGGAAGGGAGCTTAAAGCCCATCCAGTCCCACCCCTGCCTCCAAGCAGCCACCTTCCACTATTCCAGGTTGTTCCAAGCCCCTGGCCGTGAACACTTCCAGGGATGGGGCAGCCTGTGCCAGGGCCTCAACACCCTCACAGAGAACAATTTCTTCCTAATATTTAATTAAAATCCAGTCTCTCTCATTTTGAAGCCATTCCCCACCTCTTGCCCTTGTAAAAAGTTCCTCTCCATCTTTCTTTTTCTCCTTAGCTTCTCAGCTTAAGCTAAAGAAATGCTAAGGAAAGCAAGACTATGCTCAATTATTTGCTCAAGTTTTCATTTCCTGAAAAAGAAGAGAAGGAAGTTTTGCTGAACTCAAAACCACACACCCAGTGACACTTTGTGAAGGTCTCTGCCAAATGGCCACTTGTGTTTAATGAACCAAAGAAGGGACTAAACTAAAGATAAATCTCAGTTTCTGTGCAGCTTTGGGATCAACACACACAAGCAGCTCCAGAAACTCCAAATCAGTGGCTGGGATCAGCAGAGGTCACTGGTACCTCTGTAAAGGGAGGATCAGGACAATTTAAATTGTCCTGATTCCCTTTGGGAAAGATCTGAACTTCTCCCTGGCAGCAAAACACTTGACTAAAGTATGAAAACTGAGTACACTGACCTGACACCCAGTGAGACTGGTCTATTCTTCAGTGGTAAAACTGCTCTTGAAAGGTAGTGGAAAAGAATTGCAACAAAGAGCAGGAGAAGATGGTTCTGGGGAGAGTTCTCTCAGCCTGATGATGATTTCCTTTAAGCTACTTCCACTGTCAGTTGGCAGAAATCAGCTTCCTTCTGAAAATAAAACACAGACCCAAATTCCTTTCTAGAGGATCCTCTCTAGACAGCTTACACTAACAGTGTGTAAAGAGAAAAGCTTCTAAACTATTCATTTAGTGGCTGTAAAAGATTGCAAAACAAATATCTGTGCACTTGTAATGGAGCTACAAGTGCTCTGAAATCAATTTGTCATTGATTAAAAGGGGACCTGTGCCTCTAGAAATCCTCTGGATCAGCAAGTCTTGACTCCCACTGCTCCAGGGTTGCTGCAAGGCTGCATCATTTACCACTTCAGGTTACCAGGATTTTACGAATTAATATCATGTAATAATATTAATAATATTGTAATAATTGCAGAACAATTACAAAACTAACAGCAAAATCTACACAAGGCCAATCTTGATCCTGCATGGGAAGCTAGCTCCTGGCAGCCCCACCCTAACCTGAGAGACTCCTGACATTTCCAACTCTATCCCTTTGCCAGGATCTCACACTGCTCTCAGCCTTAGTTTAACCCTTACCTAAGCAGCTGCCTCAACAGCCTCATCCCCTACCTGGCCAGGGGTCCTCTTCTGAGCCTACACATCCAGCAGATCCCAGCTAGGTCTCTGGGATCCATTTGTTACAGAAACATAAATAAAAAGGAGTCTTTTGCAGAAACACCTCATTTCACTGCCTAACAACCTTTTGCTGGGTGGGTTAAGCCATGCATGGGCTCACAATCGAGGCAGATAATTGTGTCTGTGGACCTGATTTCAATTATCAGGATTAAATGTCATAATTCCCATTTAAAAAATACAATTTCTGCCTTGCTTTTATATGCAGTAAATCTATGAACAAGTTATAATTATCCAAACACTCGCATTTCTGTCACTCTCTTTAAAGTAGCATTCAGACATTTGCATGCCTCTGAAGTTTTCAGCACCACCTCTAACTCACAATTTTGGATTACATGGTTCTAGGTGTATCTGTATTTCCTCTCTGCACAGGGGCTGTGGCAACAATGGGGTTTCTAGTTCAGTCCTTGAAGCACAAAAATACAGAGTGAAAATAAAAATGACAAAGAGTCCTGGATCAAACATATTTTTCTTTGCAGAAAAAAAAAATCCCCCCACCAAATAATTTCACTTGACATTCCATTTGCTCTGTAATGAAATGCTTTGTTCCACATGCTTGTGTGAAAAGGAAAGGAAATGCTAACTCTAATACAGGAGCAGATCAGGGAAAGCTGCCTTTCATCCAGGAGTTCTGAACTCTGTGTGGGTGACTGCACTCTTTAGGAGGGAGCTGCAGAGGGTCTTCAGTACCTACAGCCACCACATTGCTCCATGCAATGGGAAGAGAGCAGGAGAGAGGGAGTGAGAAATACCTGCACTGCAAATAGGACACCTCACCAGGAGCTGCTGCCCTGAGTGCCCACTGATCTGCTGGAGAAACAGGGCCAGACTCACCTCACCTGAGATCAACCTCACAGAGCCACAGCATAAGCTGCGATAAAAGGGACCCACAAAAATCACTGAGTCTAACCTATAGCCCTGCACAGACACCCCAATAATCCCAGCCTGTCACTGAGAGCGTCGTCTAAATGCTCCTGGAGCTCTGGCAGCCTTGGGGTGCCCTGGGGAGCCTGCTCCAATGCCTCAGCACCCTCCTGGGGTAGAACCTTTTCCTAATATCCAACCTAAACCTCCCCTGCTTTAGTGGAATTCCCTTGAAGGGGAACTTCAGCCGATTCTCTTTGGTCCTCTGCTAGAGATAAACAAAACATTTAACCTCAGCAAGAAACCAGCCTGAGACTTGCTAAGCTGACTCAAATGCACTTATTTCTAAACCTGACAGTAAGGTATTTACTGTAGGAGTTTGTGTGTCTCTGTCAAAGAAAATCAAACTCAACTTCAGGGTGGCTGAAATGGCACTTATCATTTTCCTAAACTATGGTTGTCAACCTATTTTATACAGTCACTTAATTCTGCTGAAAATCCATAGTAAAAAAACCCATGTGAGAGGCAATATCTAGGGAAAACAGGAAGACAGGCACATGCAGCCACAACCCTGTAAAAGGAAGTGTTGTCAGGAGACTAGAACATCCAGGCAAACTGCTGACAGCTCCCTGTGAAGCTCATATTTCCCAGGAAATTTTAGTCACAGCTCTGTCACTGCTGTCCTCAGCTGTAGGCACAGCTGGGACAGGATGGTCTTCCTCAGTGGAAGAAACAAATACTAAACCCCAACACCTTAAAGTTTGCCATTATGCCAAACACCAGTTAATGTCTGGTCTTTCCTCTGGCTTCTCCTGCTGCCTTATTGCCAGACTATTTGTCACTGCCCAAGATTTACATGTTTCAGTGTGTGGACAGAACTTGTTTTTTCAGGCTGCACTATGAGATACAAGCTGTTCCCTTACAGAGCCTGCTGCTCTTTATAGAGCTGAACACACACACAATGGTCACAGCTAATTGTCAGTGGGCCACAACTTTAAATGACAGCTCTTAAAAAGTTCTGAAACTTCATCTCATAGACTCACAGCATTAGGAAATTACATTTTCATTCAAAATTAGTTTCTAACATCCATGATGATGAAGGAAAACTTGGAAATGTAATTGTCTTTTATCTCAAGAACTTCACCAAAAGGCAATGAGACCAGCTTGATCCCACAAATCACCTCACAGTACTTATAGCACAGCACATCACCACCACTTGGAACTTCTCTTGGCAGCCTTGTCTCTTGATCAAACCTCTCTGAATTCCCAAAGCTCAGAAAAATCAGGAACTCAGAATATTTTTTTAAACTTTCTTCTCCTGCACATACACACATTTCATGCCCACCTGCATCAGCAGCTGAAGATAACCTTTGGATAACATATGCAACTTACACACTGATGTCCCATCTATTTCTCATTATATCACCTCACTGTGTTCTTCTATTCACAGCAATTATTCAGATTATTTTGTCTTGTTTTACTAGCCCTCCCTGTGCATGCAAACAAACCAAAGAATTAGCAATTCCAAGAGGTGTTTTAAAACTCTTACCTCAGCCTCCTGCAGGCACAGTCACCCTCTTCAGATTTGCCCACTGTTAAAGTATCTTATGGCAGTATGCAGCATGAAGGTGCACAGAAAAACTGGGAGCATTGTCTTTATTTCCCATTGATCCTTCAGTGGTGAGAAATTAGAGGGCACATCCAGCCAATTCTTGACATGCTGACAATTATACAATTGTTCATCTGAACCACAAAAGGGCACATTTTGAAGGTGCTTTTGTTTTGTGCAACATTAAGACCACTACATAGTCTTTTTCCATAATGTGCTCTAAAAAACCCCATTTTTTCAGGACACAGACTTCAGTAGTAATTTTGTGATGTGCTATTTTTTCAGAAAATAAATTATTTAGGATTTTCTTTTTTTAAGAAAAACATTTCCTACAATTCCTCTTTACACAAGGAATTTAATTCCTCACTACACACAGCTTTCAGGTCAACAAGTCAAATTGCTCTGACAACTTGTGAGGCAGTGTTTTTTCCTTGTAAACAGCACAAGACAAGTAAAAAGTTTTTATTACATACATATGAATTTAGAAATTACCTTAGCTCATTTAGAAATAGCATTTTATTTACTAATGTATAAATAACCACTAAGCTTTACAAGCAGTGCCTATCTTAACGGAAACAAAGCAAACCAAATCCATCCTATTTAATCACTGCAGGTTTCACAGAGCTCTATTTGCTCTAGAGAATGGGCTCCTCATGAAGAATTTTATGTCAAACAGACCACTGCTACAAAACCTCAAGAGTGAAAGGGGTATAAATACCAAACTTCTTTCCCTGCATTAAATTCTGCACATCTTAGGTTATTTCCACACCCAAACTAAAAAGTGTTGCAGCAGCTCCCTTGTAAGAGGGTAGAAATGAGCCCAGACACAGACTGCTTGTTTATCACAGCATGAAAAGGGCCCTGGGTTGTCCCTCTGTACAGCTCAGCCATCCTGACCCCAACCATTCACTGACCCTGCCTGCAGCAGCTCCTGCTGGAGGTTTCCCTTGCAGCCTCTGACTGCTGGTTATTCCCTGCTGAACTCTGACTGCAGGGATCAGTTTGCAGGCTCTGAGTGCAGCTTTTACCCAGCCAGACTGTGACTGCAGGTTCCAACAACAGCTCTGACTGCACACCCAGACTGACCTCACTGCAGGGATTCTCTCTGCCCAGGATCCTGCCTCTCCATGATTCTCTTGTTCCTGCTTCCTCAAGGTCCCCCTCCTTCATGCTTCCTTCTCCTTCAGGATCCTCCATGAAAATTCTCCCCTCACCAGCTCACCCACTCCCTTTTATCTCACTCATCCTAATTGGCTACAGCTGTGAGTGATCAGGGTGAGGCTGTATTGGGTAATTAACACAGCTGTTACTTATCAGGGCAGAGTCACCTGTATTCCCTTCTCCTACAAAAGGGTACAACCTTTTTTCATGAGAGCCTTCAAAACACTGCAAGATGGTAGCAGGCTGTGTTCTCAGCTCACTGCTCCCAGGAGGACTTCTAGAGCCTTAGCTCAGCAATGTACTTTAGAGGAATACCAGCTGCACTGAAGTGATGCTGGGGTGTGTCTGAGCCTGCAGGGCTTCAAGAGAGGAGGCAAACCTGGTGTGACACCATCCCCTGCACCAAGGGGGAGGTGAATGCTGCTTCCTACATGGGTGAGCAGCAACCTCATCTGGGCCAGGGAACTGGCCAGGCTGAGAGCAAAGCAGCAAGTAATGAAAGCAACTTGGGTGCCTCATTTGGTTCCCATCCCACCAAAGCTCTAAGATACTATTTATTGAAGCATCCTTTTGTTTGGGATTGCCAGGTATAACAGGAACAAACCTGTGAAGCCTGATCATCCTCCTCTGCAGCTGCTCCATTCCCTCTGTTTCCCAGGAGCCTCTTGCCCTGGCATCAGAGGGAGCAAATGAACACTTTCCTAACCACTACTTTTCTGATAATTTTCCTGTTCTCAGGTCAAATTCAATGCAGAAAACACATCTGAATAAACATCATGGCATAGGATTAACTAATACAAATGCTTATTTATTGCATTTTTCTCTCTCCTCCCTTTTTGATAGGTCTGTAAAGCTAATAATCAATATCCTCATTAAATAGGTGACTCAAATACAATATCAAGTGAAATATATATGCAATAAAATCTAAATGATCATATAGTTCTGAGAGATGATGAAGACCTGGGCTGTCAAAAGATTCCACCCCATCCATCTCTCAGAACCCTACATATTGATATCCATTAGCCCTCACAAACATTACCAGACAAGAGCAGAGTGAAAAGTTGTACAACAGAAAACCAGCATCTTGCTCAATATTTCCAATTAAAATCACAGGTAAAAAATAAAATGTATAACTATAATGTGAATATACAAACCTGGATATGTTGCTTTATAGAAAATGATAGCTACAGATTAAAAGATAAATATCTCTCCAGATGCAAAACCAGAACAATTGTTAGTATTATTCCCACAAGATCAATACCAATTATGCACTGTAGCCAACCAGGAACAGCTGATAACCATCAAGGAGTGCTGGATTCAATTCTGCTTTAGTGACAGCAGTGGTAAGTCAATAACTTCACATGGCAGTTTAAAAAAAATCTAATATTTAGAGAGGCATATAATAGGAACTCATTTGTAAGTCAAGATTTTAGGCAGATACAAAAACAGAGCATGGCCCTGGTTACCCTTCAAAGAATATTTCTGCTTGTGTTTTGCTCAGCACCGGGAGAGAAAATCCGTCAATGGTACCACCATCAAAACCTACCTGGCATTTGCTGACATGCAAAAGGTATCCCAAACTAGAAACATGGAAAGGATTAAAAAGAAAGCTCTCCACGGCAGGTACATTTCTGCAGACGTGCCATGGACAACTGTGGGGAAACCATGTCCTCAAAGGAGCCTTCCAGAGCCCTCTGTGGCCTGGTTTGGGGGGCAGTGGGCAGGGCCTTGTTTCCCCGACTGCCACTGCTCCTGTTTGCTCCTGCTGCAGAGTCCCTGTGGATCATCCCAAGCCTGGAGCTCCAGCACTTCTCACGTGCTGCTTGAGGGCTGCCTTGGAACTACCACATGAGCCCTTGCACACCAACACCAGTATCCACCACTCCTGGGTGGAAGCCTCCCTGAATTTGCCAAGGAGGCCTTTGCTGCTTTTGCCAGAACTTCTTGTGCTGAACTTGCTGAGAAACTCCTCTGTGCATCCTGACTCCTGCCAGCTCAGTTTCCTTCCATGAAATCTGGCTGCCTCCTCTGTGCAGCAGCTTTGATAGGAAGCAAATGTGGCAGGGGGGCTACAAGCTGCTGCAGTACCAGACTCCTGTGTACTGAGGGGTTTTTGTGTGCCCCAGAAAAGACAAGAAAGGCCAATGAAGATGCAGTAGAAAGCTGAATACCTTGTGGTTCCTGTTCCAACACTAAATTTCTACAAATTTATGTGCCCACACTAAGTACAGATAAGGCAAGATTTGGTCCAAGGTCATGTACAAATAAAGATGGAATGACTGAGATTAATGTGGGGAGAGTGGCAAAGATCAAGGCACCAGGACTCTTACATACATATTTGCATATGCTTGGAATGTATTTCACTCATTACCCTCCCTCTGTAGCTCTGGATTCTAATGCTCAGAAATTCTCAAAAATATGACAACAAAAGTATTTGAAGGG
>VWYO01022999.1:496329-564272 GCA_013400275.1 Rhadina sibilatrix
TTTTTTTTTTTTTTTTTTTTTTGAGAGGCCAAAGCAACTGAAAATTATTCCAGTTTTTGACCACAAATCTGTGTAGGCAATATTCACTGACCATTACTGTTACTCAAGATTTTCCCTCTGTATGATGATGTTCAGGTTTGGTTTTTACTGTCAGACTACATCCATTGAGACTGACATCTTCTGTGAGAGCCCATGTACATGGTGGCCTTTTTGTCTGGAGAAAGAAAGGGGACTGCAGTTTGAATGGTGTGGTTATTTTCAAAATTGAGTGGGGTGGAGGTAGGAGGAAAACTTTTTTAAGGATTAAAAATTAATAGCAATTAGTGGGGACACAGTTTTCTTCCCTCCAAAAAATTCTGTCATCGCCATACCAAAGAATATGGATTCAAAATCCTGCAAAACACCACTATGGCAGGGACACACAGCCCACCTAAATTTGTCAAAGATACATGAAGTTTTGGAAATAAAGCACAGTGATTTAAGAGCAACTTAACTTCTAATTCCTGACCAACTCTAATGAAAAATCCTAACTAGCTATATAAGAGACCCATGTCCAACAGAAATTTTTTAAATCATTTTATGCTACTGATACTGCAACATGAATGATGGCTGTGGAACATTTTATGTGGAGCCTAATTTGCTAAAGCCCAAAGACAGGAGCTCAGAGTGTGTATGCTCCATCAACCAGTCCTCACTGTACTACAATATGCAGTACATGCACAGCCATGTAAAACCTGCCTTGCTGTACCATCAGGAGAATTACACTCAGACCAAAATATATTTCTGAGTTTACACTTGACTACCTTCTGGACTTTTAACTATTCTGGACTTCTAATTTTCCTTTGTAGCCCAGAGATTTTGTTCCCAGCCTGAAGTTTGAACATTGATCAGTTGTCTCTGGGAGCTGGGATGCACAAAAAAGTCTCTAACAAGACTTTACACATATGAATGTACAAAACCACTCTAAAAATATACTTATGAATAAAGAAAACTATTGAAGCATCAGCTTTCCCATACAGCTGCAGATTAAACTCAACATAAAAGCCAGTTTAGCCAAGTTTTTTGGCAGCAGAGACACAACACTTTGCTTTCAAGTACTCCAAGTGGTGAGTGCTAGCAGAGTCCCAGGATATGGTGCATTCCAAGCATCCATTCCCCACTGGGCAGCTGGACACTAAACACCTTAACCCTACCAAGGGCATCCTGTGAGAGCCTGTCCAGAACTGCTAGGTGCACATGGGGTTAGTCACACGGGCAATGATGCAAATCACAATTCAAGTGCTTCCATACAGGTGAAATATAAGCAGTGAAATCAGAGATTTAATATGTCTGGGCAGCATTGCTACCCAGCCACTTGGCAATATGAACCATTTCTGAGGCATGAAATACCCAACTGACCTTGAAGGGAAGGAGCTGAGGATTTATATACAGGAAGCAACCTAGAACACCTCGCCACGGCTGGACTTTGACTCTTGGAAAATACAGCAGATCCCTCACAGATGATAGCTGCTGCCTCCATTAAATGCTGCAACAGGAAAAAAAAAAAAATAATAAAAAAATCGTTTGGCCTGCCATGAAAACCCAGAGAGAACAGCCATAAAAAAATAGATCCCCATTTAATTGTCAGTGATCTGCAAAATCATCAGGTTCTGAATGAGTCATTTCTCTGTGTTGTAGCTGGTATAGGACACAAGATGATGTAAAATGCTCTGGAAGGCCCAAGATGAGTCCCAGAGGATGTGTGACCACCCCCGGACCACCAGCCACTGGTGGCTCTGGGCAGTCGGTGCCCAAGGGCTGTGCAGAGCCCCCCAGTGAATAAACACCTCCCATCAGGGCAGTCGGTTGCTCAAGGGCTGTGCAGAGCCCCCCAGTGAATAAACACCTCCCATCAGAGCAGTCGGTGCCCAAGGGCTGTGCAGAGCCCCCCCAGTGAATAAACACCTCCCATCAGAGCAGTCGGTGCCCAAGGGCTGTGCAGAGCCCCCCCAGTGAATAAACACCTCCCATCAGAGCAGTCGGTGCCCAAGGGCTGTGCAGAGCCCCCCCAGTGAATAAACACCTCCCATCAGAGCAGTCGGTGCCCAAGGGCTGTGCAGAGCCCCCCCAGTGAATAAACACCTCCCATCAGAGCAGTCGGTGCCCAAGGGCTGTGCAGAGCCCCCCCAGTGAATAAACACCTCCCATCAGAGCAGTCGGTGCCCAAGGGCTGTGCAGAGCCCCCCCAGTGAATAAACACCTCCCATCAGAGCAGTCGGTGCCCAAGGGCTGTGCAGAGCCCCCCCAGTGAATAAACACCTCCCATCAGAGCAGTCGGTGCCCAAGGGCTGTGCAGAGCCCCCCCAGTGAATAAACACCTCCCATCAGAGCAGTCGGTGCCCAAGGGCTGTGCAGAGCCCCCCCAGTGAATAAACACCTCCCATCAGAGCAGTCGGTGCCCAAGGGCTGTGCAGAGCCCCCCCAGTGAATAAACACCTCCCATCAGGGCAGTCGGTGCCCAAGGGCTGTGCAGAGCCCCCCCAGTGAATAAACACCTCCCATCAGGGCAGTCGGTGCCCAAGGGCTGTGCAGAGCCCCCCAGTGAATAAACACCTCCCATCAGGGCAGTCGGTGCCCAAGGGCTGTGCAGAGCCCCCCAGTGAATAAACACCTCCCATCAGTGCCCTGCAGGCTGGGGAGCTGCGAGCACACGGCCAGCAGTGCTCCACCTTTGTGTTAACAGCAAAGGTATGTCCCAAACAGCTGGCAAACCCCAAGCATTGGGAACTGAGCAGTGCATGCAGAAACCCCTCCTGCCACAGTAGGGAAGGAACAATGTGAGATGAATCTCTGCCACTATGTCATCAATGTTGCCTTTTCCTTACAATGGGAGCATTATCTGCCCCAGGACAGAGCCTTCAAGAAAACACTGATAACGAGATAGCTCCCTCCCTCTCTCTCCACTAGCATCTTCCTAGGAAGTGGCAATCGACTCTGCAGCTAATTCACTATTTAATTGGCATGGGGAAATAATCAGAGAGAAAAAAAAAATGGCTGTACAGCGAAGTTGTTGAAAACCCTTTGAAGATAAACCTCAAGAAGAACAAAATTCCAGAAAACAAAACCACCTAAAGAGGAGCAAAAGGAAAGGTTCCAAGCAATTTCCATATTATTTTTCATTGTTAACTACAAACATCCCAGAGCCAGAACTTCTGAACTATTTATTCAGCTGCAAGAAGGAGCTGTTCCAAGTGAAGATTGCACGGAGCCCACCACAGGGCATCGGGCGCTCGGGTAAGCCCAGGAAGGCAGTGCCATCTGCAGGGCTCGGAAAGAACTCACGACTCTCGTTTTTTTGAAAAGCGGTAAAACAGTTCCTGCCGTGGAGGAGTGGTGAAAGAGCACTCCCCCTATGCACAGTGAGGGCCGCCCAAGGAACAAAGCACGTCACATCTTCTGGAGGAAATTACTACAGCTGATAAAAGCTCCTTCAGCAGCAAAAACAAGATAAGAGAGATGTCAAGCAGCAAGAGACCTTTCAAAGCGCTGAAGTGAGAGGAATGAGTTAATTTTGATCTCAGATCATCTGGTTAGTCACATCATCAGCATTTAGGGAAGGCAGCACATGGCACTTGTATATTAAAACGGGGGGAACTTCTGTGAGGTTGAAGCCACAAGGATCTGGAATGGCCTCCCTGGGAGGGTCAAATCAGAAGCCTCCAGGACGAGGGACTGCAAAACACAGGGCTTGTATTAACAAAACGCTTTCTTTGGTGACCCAGAACATCTTAATGAGTTCTCTATCTGTTTACATGCAATGTTTACATCCTAGAACAGATTTGGGAGGAGAAGGCATTTCCTGGAAAGGGGAGATTCACTTACTAGGCAGTGTTACTATTGGAAAACGACGGGCTAGATGGCTTCCACACCATAAGCACTGACAAGGAAATATTTACTGACACACTTTTCTCCTGCAGTAACACACAGCTTTAAAATATTTGCTTTCCACCAGGCTTTTGTTCCAGCTTAATTACTAAACAGTTTTTCAGCTTGCAGTGTATTTAGAGCCTAACCCCAAAAGAATGGGTCTTCTCTTTCTTTCCCATCTTAATAGAAAAATAGAGAAAAAAATGTATCTGCTGCGGTGTTGTTATCAGGAAAATATATATATTCATTCTGTATCTACTGTCCACTGTCCTGTTCAATTTTGCATTTCAGCTTTTCATTGCTCTTCGGGGAATGTCTGAGATTCAGAGATCTTGGAATAGTGAATCGGGGCAGGGAAACATTTCAGTACACAAATTCACCCAGCTGAAAGTGGTGCCAAGATTACAGATTGAGCCAGAGGGCTGGAACAGTCAGTGTTCTCCAACTGCAAGGGCTTGAAAAAGGCTTCTCTATTAATTGCAGATAAGTACATTATGCTTGGAACTACACTGGGCTGTCCACCAGGCAGGTTATTGAATAACTGGTAAGATAAATAAACCACAACGCTCCCATCATTCAAAGCTTTGCCCATTCTTAAAAGCCAGTCCAACATTTTTTAATATACTTCTGTGCAAAAACAACTTACTGTTAAGTGAAGAACAGGGGCTTAGCTGACAACCAACAATGAAACAGGTGTATTGCTGTGCTGTGCACCAACATTCCACAGAAACACGAGCTTATGAATTCTAGCCTACCAAGCTCTTTGAATTTGCAGAAAACCATTGCCTGAAAGTGCTATTATTTTCCTGAAATCAGCATCTGTTGTTTTCAGTGTGAGCTATTCACTGTCAAAAACAGCATCTGAGCATCCCTGCTCTCTGTTTCTGTGAGAATCACTGCCTCCACAATCACATTTGTTCACTCCCAGTGCCAGAGCAACTGTGGCAAGTGAGAGGTCAATACCCTGCCATAACATCACATCCCATTACCTGCCAATCACGCGAGGAGGTGCAAATTACAGCTGGCCCCTCGCTTGTGCCTGACTAAACACAGCCTCCTGAAAAAAAAATTTTGGTGGGCTGGGAGCAGCAAGCTCAACGCTCCTCGCTGCAATTGCCTCTTGCTTATCTCCACGGGCAATTAACAGCATCTCCCTTGAGTGATGGGTTCTTGATGGGCTGGGAGGATGTGCTCTTGAACACTGCACAGCAGCTGAGATTTAATTACAGGGCCAGACTGCTGCGTCCATAGCCCTGGCACTCAGGTGGAGGATTGGGGACAGAGGAAGGTGGGTGACACAAAGCTGCTTGAGCTCCTGTTGCCCGTTGCCCACTGAAACACTGACTTCCCTTCCCATGCTGCAGTCCATCTCTCCTGCAAAACAGGAAAGAAACATGGGCTGTTGATGATTTCAGAAAGGCTTTTAAGCCATGAAAGCGCCCATGGAAAGCGCTGCTGGAAACCTTTGCGCTCACAATCTTTGGAAATCAGACCCAGGCAGACACACAATTGCCCCCTGAGAAGCACATGAAACACGAATGACTCCAGCCTTCTGGTGAGAGACAATCATCCAGGACATCCACAGGTAAAAGCTGTTCATTACAAATTTCAGTGGAGAGTGCCCAAACCCTCCTGTGGCAGAGGTCCATGAACAGTCAGCGAGCATGACAGACAGAACAGGACTGGAATTCAATTTTCACGGGGTGAGTAAAGTGGGCGACATGAAGTTAAAGATTTCTGGAGGCTCTTTCATATAAAATAAAATTTAAAAATAAAAGAAAAAAAAAGTAACATGGAATGGGGGGGAAAAAAACAGCTGGAAAAACACACAAAAAACCCTGGAAAAACAAGAGCTCTGAGATAACTGCAAATATTTACCACTAGCAAGAGACTTTTCCCTGCTGATTATACTAGCAATGACCATCATATTAGCACAGCAAAATATCAGAATTATTATTGCTTTATTTAATTATGTTACAACTGCAGATGTAGAGAGAAAACTTAATACTCCACAGCCCAAAAAGAAGATATAGGTTCTATGATGAGATCACACACATTCTACTGTGTATTGGGAATATCAGAGACTGTAAAAAGAGGGCTGGTGGGTGGGAAGGCAAGGAGGAGGAAGATGGAACTAAATTAGAATGAGGTTAAAATATATTAATCTATGTTGGAAAATAATTTTGGAGCTGTAATACCTGCTCATATTAACACTTTTCAGGGTTACTATTTTGCCCAGCCTCAGGCAGCACTGATGAAAGGAAAAGTGGCTATTAAAAGAAAAAAAAAGGCAAAGGAACCCCATTCAACACTTGGTCAGAGTGTAGGGAAAATGACAGGAAACATCCTTGGAGTCATGCCCAGCAACAGAAGAGCTGAAAGGGAGGCAGGCACGGCCTCACATGAACATCCACCTGCTTGGCTCTGCTCTGTGAACACTGCTGGGAGTGCTCTCCACAAGCACAACACTTGTGCAGGCAGCAGCCACTCACCCCACAGTACCATTTTGAGATTCTCTGCACATTCAGTACCCTCTGCAGTACCCTCTGTCCCTAGGGTTGTCAAGAGAGAAAGGAACAAAAAAAAAAAAAAAAAAACACCTCCCAGAATTTGGCCCTGAACAGCAATATATTAAAAAATAAACAGATTGTGTTGACAGGTGTCCCATATTCCAGCAGTAGATAAAAAGCTTGATTCTGTTTCCAGTTGCACAAAAGTAATGCTTTTGGCGTTTGTGGAGTAACCAGAGTCTTAAGCTCAGAGACTCAAATGAAGGACTCAGTGCAGAATCCATAGAAGTTTTATCAAAGGAGGAGGAAAGGAGGGGAAAAATCATGACCAAGAAGTCATATTCACACTTTGAAGATGCTATGTGAAAGTGAAAGAAAATTCATGAGGAAAAGACAAACTGTAGACAAGAGGGAGGGAATTGACCAACAATCCCCACTGCATCAAAATGCCTTCTCTGCACGCCAAGAGAATAGTTCACCTGAAATCCCCTTAGTTTACTCTACTAGGAAGAAAATCATCACAGTGCTTAGTCCTGCATGAGGGATGGAGCAAGTGCCAGGATCTGAAACAGCCCTCCTTGAAGCACTGTGCCATGCTAGAGGGCTGTGTCCTCTCTGGTCCCTGAGCAGGTCCCTCCATGCCTCACTGCCTCCTTGAGCTGGTGGCTGGACTTGTACCTGAAACACTTGGCAAAAAAAGACAGGCAAACCCACAGCAAGGTGCAAAGTCATGCAAAGAACCCAAATACGGATAAAGTCCAAGAACAACATTTGGTCTAAAGAGTGATTTTTTTTTTTTTCCTCTTGAATGGAGGACTGGACATACCTGTCACAAGCACTCTTGCTGCCCATAAACCCACCCTTACCAGAGAGCCCTGCCTTGTATTATCACCGGAGGATCCAACTTAGATCTCAGCTCTTGTCCTCCCCAGAAGCTCAATAATTATCTTGTGATTGATTTTAACATGCACTGAGTTCCCTGACAGCAGATCAGGAAACCTGTAGGCAGATCAGAGTGGTTTCTCCTGCATGAATCCACATCATTATTACAAGAATGACTGAACCAGTTGGGTCATGTGAAGTGCAGCAAACTTGTAGTTACTTGGAACAGACCCATGATCCCAACACAAACAGTTGCTTCTTCCTTAAAGCTGGGCTGAGCTTTGCACCTCCTCTCCCTGTTGCCTAAACAGAGTGGGCAAGTGACTGCCAAGCTGCTCAACACAGCTTAAGTCAAAGCCTTTTCTTCAAAATTTAAAAGGACCTTGACTGATCCTCAGAGCTGAGCCCTGAAGAAGACCACCAGAGACTGGCCACGAACTGGGTGTGACACCATTCCCCACCACTCTGGTCCCAGACACCCAGCCAGTTTTTCAAGCAGCAAACAATGCACCTGTCAAAGCCGTGAGCGGCCAGGAGAATTCCATGTGACACGGTGTCAAAGGCTTTATTAAAGTGTAGGTAAATAACATCCACAAACTGAGCTGCAGAAGTCAATCCTCTGCCTCTTTGGCCAACTCTCCCATTCACAGCTTTGTTGAGATTCTAGATTTCACTGTATTTATAGACTAAAGCTGTCATTTCTTTGTAAAAATGAATTAAACGCCTGCTTTATTTCAGTGCACATATAACTCCCAATAACACGATGACCCAGAAGAATCAAAAGTATCTTAGCCATTAGTTACCCTGGTTTTGCTGTATTTCACACTTCAGAACCACCTAGGTCTTCATCATCCAAGGCTTAAGTTGTTTTTTTTTTTAAATAAAATACATATGTTGTTTGTCATACCAAACTAAAAACAGAGAAAAAATACTGACATGAAAAAACTGAGCAATATGACTCATGACAGATACCAGATGAAGCCTTATCACACTGGTTTAGCACTGGGGTAAACACACTGACAGCTGCAGAGACTCTCCTGATCCATATTTATGTCAGCAATATCCAGACAGAATGGAACATATGCAGTTTTTGAGCTGAAATTTTCAGCCAGCTCCTCCCAGCTGCCTTTAACTGGATCCAGAATTAAGCGTTGTCAGACAAGGTGCACGGGAAATTAGTTCTTCTGAAGGTGTGCTAACACTAAAGAAAGATTACAAGCTTCTAAATGGCTTAAAGGTGCATTTATGGGCTCTTTCCTTTCTATCAAAGTGCTTGGGAAGGCCTCTCCCCCTGCATGGCAGTTCACACAAACACTAACACACCTAAGCAAATTTACTTTCAGGACCAGTTCTAATAAAGCCAATAGTGCACTCAGATTCCCAGCAGTGAATGGTCCATTTATAGGAGCATAAGCTTCAAGAGCCTTTTAATTTTTTAATAGAGGGGGGTGAAAATCAAGAAAAGTAGATTTCCCTAAAGCTGCTTACCTTAGCCCTGGAATTTAATTTGGGAACAGATAAAAACCAGTAGAAGATCCAGAGTCAAAAGCTGACCCTCACTGCTTGCTATCACTTGCTGAAATCATCCAAGCACACCAAGGTCAACTGTTCATGCTGAGAAACAACCATGTATGAGGAGAAGACAACTATTTTTGCTGCTTTTATCTGGATGAACGACCAGGTCCTGGAAGAGGGCCTCCAAAAAACAGTCACTAACAAAGACAGAACATGCAAACCTTACTCTGTGGAAACCTGTCATCAGCTCAGCAGTGCTGAGGTTTAACAGTCTCATCACCAGCATCCAGAGCAGGGAAATACACACCCAACATTTACTTTTTCAGAAATATCAGAGTTTGAGGGCTCTGCATGGGACATGTGCGCATGCTTTGCTTTGCTGTCAGCTTTTCACTGCTGCACCTGGCAGAGGCAGGAAAAAAGGAGCACAAATCCACATCACCACTTCTCCAGCAAGCTCTTGGCGTAAGAGCTACTTGGGCTACTCATCAGCTTGCCATCTGGCCAAGCAGGAGCTAAGAAACAATGCAGAGATAAAGCAGTAGTAGATGTTGTCAAACTCATGTACAAATTTTTGAAGTTTACATCTTCTTGTTTGGATAACCAGCTACTTTTCTCACTTCCTTCACAGTCCTCAGTAAATTGGGCCCTTGCACTTCAGCAGAATCCCCATGGATATCCTTATAAATCCTCCAAGGGATGAGCCAGGGCAGGGCCATCTCCCTACTCAGTATGGAGTAACTGGAAAAATCTCCCTTTGCATGAACATTGTGGATAATCTGGAAATCTGAAAGTTATATCTTTAATAAGCATCAAAGGCCCCCACAGATGTTGGAGGCTACCAATCCTGGCCACATAACAGGAACACTTCCCAGCTGTAAGGCACTGACCAGGAAACTTAAACCCCACTGCTGGCAGTGGTGGACTCTGAGGCGGTGGGGACTGACCAAACAGTCCAGAGGAAACACAAAAAATTATGCATAGCTCATAGATCACTTAATCTACTTGAAATGCCAGCTTGTGATGAAGCATCACTTAGCTGCCTTTAAAAGCCAAGCTGTGTAGGATCTGAAGGTGTTGTCCTCCCATGCCTACAGGTGGGTTGTGCACACACAGCACCCTGACACTGTCTCTGCACACAGAAAATTCAGAGGCTGCTTTCTCACGTTTGCACAGGCACATGTGTCCTACCAACAGCTTGCAGACCTGCTTTCTTTCTCCTGCTCCTAGTTTATCTCTTTCACCTGCAGAGCCTGCAGCTCATGAGTAGTGCCACTCTATCACAGAGACACTCTCCTGTGGGGCATTAAAATCACCTACGGGCAGTCTCTCAACAGCTTCCCGTTGGGTCTGAAACCACCACAGATGTCTGAAGACATGAGACTTGATTCCAGATGCATTCACACTAGATTTACTCTATTTAAACTAAGTTTACTGATGTTGATGAAGTGTTGTTCCAGATTCACATGGTGCACAAAGTGAAGCTTTTCAGGTAGTGATTCATACTTTGTGAGTCCACTTAGCTGCGAAAAAAAAAATCTATTTTAAATTACTAATTTCCACGAGAAATTAAAAGTTGTTCATCTTACAACATCCAGCCTGAAGAATCATCAACTCTCTTAGGCATAATAGCAAAAGCCTCTTTTTAAGTGCCATCTCCCTTAAACTGGCATGGCAGGACACCAGGAGAGAGCCTCACCCGTGAGAGGCTGCCTCCATTATGAGATGTTTGAAACGAAGGACTTGTCACTGTAAAGGCATTGCATAAGCAATGCCCTTCATCTTCTGCAGCTGCAGAATTCCCCCTCAGGATTGAGGTGCTTCCAGGGAAATTCAGCAAGCTAGACAACAAAGGCCACGTGCTCAGCTGGCATAAATCACAGCTCAGCTAACTTTCATGGAAGTACAGACGAAGATCTTGTTGGAAGAAATGTCTTTAGCATTGCAAAGAGAGGTGCCCAGGAAGAAGAATGTCAGCTGGCTAAAAGCAAATTTCTTCCACTGAAGTCACTGCCATATGCCTCAGCAGCTGATGGCAAAGCAGTGATTGGCACGGACATGCTCTGCCTTCAGAAAGGAGTTTTATTTGAGACCACCTCTTGCTGAGTGGCAGTTTGTAATTTACTTCCTCCAGCTTCTGGGGTGGCAGAAGAACAGCAGCAGAGCAATAAATGAACACTCATGCAAGTTTATGTGATTCATATGCTTGAGAAGAGCACAAACAGACCTAAATAAGAGGGCCAAAACTGCCTTTAACCAAGCTCAACTCTATCTGATTTCTACAGGATCCTTCAGGATCCCTGCCTGTCTCTGTGCTGCCACCAACACCACTGCCCTCAGCCCGGTCCCTGGGTCACCCTCCCCTCACATGCACCTGGCAACAAGGAAGCAGATCCACAGGAGATGTATTTGAGTCATGAAGAGGGGAAAAAAAAATCTATATTCAAACAGATGGCACCTTTTCCACAAGGCACCACCCTTCCTGTTAAAGAATCCTGCTTTAAAATACCACTACAAAGTAGGGTGTTTGGCCAGGAATTCAGCTAGCAAAACCTGAGATTTTAATAGTGGGTGTCAGGGGACTTTCTGAAAATCAGCCCTTTTGAACATGTCAAACTGAGCACCCAGAATTTAAAGCACTTAATATTTATCAGCCACTTTAAAATGCTGGCCCTTGATTATGAAGGAGTACAGCTGTACAAGAAGAGACAGAAGCCCCTCATGGGAATGATTTGATCTTCAGATTAAAAAGGCAAGAGCCCAGCAATATTTACTTATTTGGCTTTTAAACAAAGTTAAGGGAGGAAAAGAAAGAGGCTGTGGCTAGCAGCAGCAAAGAATAAACTTCTCATTAGTGGTTTGTGCCAGATTCTTCATCTAAAAATAGTCTGTTCAGCAGCTTTTGAAAAAACTCCATCGTGTTTAATTGAGATGCCACACTATATGTAAAAAGCACAATCAGGAATATTATGCCTCTCCTGCAATAGCCATATTTCACGTGCTGCTTGCTGAATCTGATCTAGGAGTAAAACTACTTTACAATATTAGAACTAATGGGCTAAGTTGAACACAGTATTAAGGGGTTTTTGCCATTCCCTTCTTTTCTGGGGCTGCCTCAAGAAAAAGTAGAATTGGCAGCAGTTAATATTAATTTACACAATTAAAGAAGGAATAAGGTAATAGACATAGAAGATGACAAGAATCTTACAAGAGCACATGGCAGTGATTTAGTAAATCCAGCTTTGTACCTATAAAACCCACACAAAGAAACATCCCATTTTTCTTTCCTAGAGCTACTCCAGTGGAGAGTAACACAGACCTTCTCCAGCTCTCAGAGGTGAAAATTGCTGCAGGAGCTGGTTGTTTCTGTGTTAAAATAATTTGTAAATGATGATTTCATTTGTGGGCACAGAGGTTGATGCTGTAAAATAAATAAAAATGCTCTTTAACTGCACCTTTCTGAGGGCATCAATAGTTTGAATCACCAATGTCTCATCCATTCAAGAAAAACTGCAGGTCATGTTTCAGCTGAGCCTTCTTTTGCTGACATTTCCCAGCTGAAGGCTCTAATGGACCAAGTGGAAGGAATTTTCATATATTTGTTGTCAGAGGGAGCTTTTATATAGAGGATTTTGGGATGCCACATAAATATTGCAGGTTCTTATTGATTTGTAGCACAGGAACAATTCATGCAGAGAGCAAAGCAAGTCCCTTTACACCAATAAAGCCTGGCATTGTTTCTTAGCCGGATTAAAGCAGAGTCACTGAAAAGAGGAAAAGTTATTTCATTCTTTACTGATAAAAACAGCTTAAGGAAATTATCTGTTTTGTCTCTAGCAACTCTGTCAACGTGCATTCAGGATCACTCTGCACACCCCAGCTCATGGTGTGCCTGACAGGGGCACTGCTGTGGCTCTGAGGAGAGGCACTGCCCAATGCAGCCTCTCAGAGTTAGGATACTCTCCACAGTCATTTCTGGTACAGTGACGTGAATAAAGGCATTTCCCAGCCTTTATTTTCCTGGTAGTCCTGTGACTCCCTAACTAAGAGTATTCTGTTAGGCTAATGAACAAGGGACATTATTAGTTGGTGGAGTAGCAGCTTTACTAGAGGAACTTCCTAAGAGGATCCCTCTCCTGGATCCCTTGCCCATGAGGTTTCCTATAAGAAGTGGCAGTATGGCCCATTACAAACATACATCAGCCATGCCAGCATTTCTCAGCTAATCAAATTAATCTCTTCTTAGAACAACTAAAACAGCTTCACAAGAGTATTTGCATTCTCAGTAAAACCTGAGCAACTTCAGATGTCTGGAGCTTATGTGATTTTGTAGGCATTCCCCAGGTGACTTGGATCATCAGGCTTTATCATGAAGAGGGGAAAAAAAAATCTATTTTCTTTTGTAAATTCTAACAACAAGGGTGGCCTGGGACAAGTAATAGTTGAAAGGAAATGGGGGAAGGGGATATAAGAGAATACTTGATAAACAACCCAAATACATTTGTGCAATTATTGAGCTTCAGGAGTGTCTTCTCTGTCCTCTTTGCTTTTATAACACTCCTGAGGAAATCAGATTCACCCTTTTGCAATACAGCAGTGCTAAAGCTATCCTGCTATCCACACCAGGTGAAGCACTATCCACGGGACAGGAGATAGGGATGTACCAAAGGCAAGGACATGTAACATCCCACAGCAACAAAGCATTTGGTAAACATTTGTAGAAGTGCTTTGTGGCGTGGACAGGATTGACCAGAACGGGGTTTAAAATGCCAGGCTGATTTCTGGCACAGCACCAAGCTGGCACATCTCCCAGTTCTGTTCAATCTGGATCTTTATTAGGCCGTGGATGTACTGTAATTAGCAATTATACAAGATGCTATCTGGTTAAATCCCCCAGCCCCTGTTTTCTGTGACTGCCACATTTTTGATGTTTCTTCTGCCCAAATGAGCATCCTTTTTGGTAGCCACCCAAACCGGGTTGACACCCAGCTTGCTGTTTGGAGCCTTGGGATCGAGTCTCTGCACCATCTCTGATCTGCCTGTGCTCAGGCCCCCTCATTCCACTGCACAGGAGACATTCACAGCACTGCAACATCTGCCTCAGCTTGGGTGGGGAAGACCTGTTTAACTAAAGCACAGTTCAACATTGAGATTCTTTGTCAAATTAGCTGTAAAGGAAAAAAAAAAAAAACAACATTTTATCCTTGCTTATACAGAGATACGACCACAGAGCAAGATTTTACTGTGGAAATACTGATGGAAATTTGAAGACCCCTTGAAACAATCACCACTCATAACTAGGGGTAGTTGGAGGCTAAAATGAATTCTTCTCTCTCCCGCCATTGTTTTTTTTTTTTTTGAAGTATCCGGGACTAAACATGCTGAAACCAAAATTTTTATGAGAACACAGAGCCTTGCATATCAGAGACTGAACCTTCCCCACCACCATGTAATTAACACACACTGTAAGAGTCACCAGGCACAGGGAGGCCACCAAAGTATGTTGGAAACCCTCTTCAGGTGCTCTTACCCAAAGCACAGCTATTGGGAGTCCCAGCTTGGGACAGGATCTGCACTAGTTCTTCTTGCAGGGAAGAGATGTCAAAACTGTTCTAGCCTGAGCTTGAGCATGCCTGAAAATAAATTCAGTTAAATAAATAAATAATTTTTTAAGACCCCAAGAATTAAGCTGCCAAAAAAATGCCCACCTCACTGGGCAAATTGTACATCAAATATATTTTAGGATGCTGGCAGAATTTCAGGGTCAAAGTGTATCCTTTTTTGCAATTTAGTTGGATATGTTTCAGCAACCATTAAAGCAGAGAGGCAGGCACACACTTTTCCTCAAGTCAAGCACTTTGGAAGACTTTGATATTTATTAAAAACACACCCCATTGTAAATTCTCCTTGCTACAACTTTCTGTTTGTGCTGGTAAGAGGAAGCATAAGCAGTAATAGACAATGGGCAAAGCATTTTGGACAAGTGCCAATCAGAGGCTTTACACCCCTGGTATTTTTTCAGTGTTTAAATACAACTGGTGTCTAATGACCTTCAGAGAGAGCACTCCAAGAACATGGTCTCATTCCTCTCATATACCACATTTAAATACAAACACGCCGAAAGAATTATAATTACAATATTGCGGAATAGTGTTTTCAGAAATAACCAGATTTACTATTCTGTTCTGAGGACATGTGTAGAGAAATGAGCTAACTATATACCCACCCATCTGAATGCTGACTATGGAGTTTATGCATCCTGGTTGCAAAAATCATAAATAGAACAGGAAGGTGAATCAGAGGGTACAGCTTTATGGCTATAATTTTGCTTCCTTCTTCAGATCAGATGGCTGAGCTAGAAGAATTAAAGCCCATCAGACATCACACCATATGTCTGCTCAAAATGTTCAATAAGGATAATACCCTACATATGGTGAACCAAATATTTAAAGGAAGATTTCTTTAGGTTACACTTTCTTATGCATATAACCACGTTAAAGAGCAGATTTGAAGAACAAATCCCAGTTTAAAGAATTCCTGATCTAAATGCCTAACAATACAGCTTAAAGAAATTATCTTTTTGGGTTGTGTTTAACTGGTTTCATTTAACTTCACAGCTCATGTTCGCTTTCACCTGAATTTCAAAAAAATGTTAAGAGCATAAGAAAGAATCACTAGTTTTGCTGTCTCTGTGATTCACTCAGGAGAAAGCACACAGCAAAATCAGATTCACCAGTAGGCTGAGATTGCCGGTTACTTGACAGGTGGGTTTATTACCAGACATGGCAATTTACAGACACAACCTGACATTTTGAAATGCCTGTTCTCATACTGCTGTAAATTTTTCACTGCAACTTACATTACATTTAGGAAACAATTCAGAAAGGTCTAAAAATCACCTGACTCCAGCTGCTTCAATATCCCTTAAATCAAGACTATTTCATGTTAAGCAAAGCACCGATGAATCTGAAGAGTTGGTATTTTAAGAAGGAGCAGTTTCTCTTATGCCTTATAGAAAGGAGGGAGGGAAGCAGGCTGCAGACTTTCCTCTCAGCTCTCAGTTCCTTCAGGTCTCTGCATAGAAACCATTGCAGATCTCAGCCACCCTGGAAGTACCAGGGGTGAAATCTCAGCATCAGCACTGACGGTCTCACTCACTTCAGCGGCGCAGGATTCCGCACCGAGGAATGCGAGAGAGGAACAGGGATGAGAGACAGATGTTTCTTGATGGAAGAACTAAGTATACCATTATTTGGGGGTAAAAAAAAGGCTGGGGATTCATGAATGAGTCTGTGCCTTCTATTGCAGTAGTCAATCATTTATTATATGAACTATTACTTGCATTATATTCATAGTTTACTGACATACTAATACCATCCTTCTGCATTCATCTCCAATGCCTGGCCTACAGAATACTACCAGGAATTGGTGCAAGAGATGGTGAGCTAAGATCTTTTCATTTCATAGTTTTGGATCACTGCACACATTGTCTTGTCCTCTCCTGAGGAAAATGGTGCTCGGAAAACATCCTAAGCTGGGGGAGTGGTAAGACAGCTTTTCATCTGCACAGCACCCAGTGACACGAGGCCTTGATGCTTGGAAGGGTTTGTGAGGCAGAGACCACAATTACTACCCAGATAGTTTATTTTATTAACATATTTATGTTTGGCATAAGCAAACACATTACTGAACACACAAGGAGTATTTGCTATACCCATCACCTGACCTGGCTCACTGCAAGGCACCTCCTGGCTGTCCCTGGGACAGGGGGAGGCAGAGGAGCTCCCCAGGCTTGAGGAGAGGCTGAAGAACTCCTCTGAACCTTGGGCAATCCTAGATCTGCAGCTCTAATTCTACTACAGGTTCCCATTAAGATCAAGGAGATCAGTTCACATTTGTTTTTCCCCTCTATAAACCCACGAGAGCATTTCCCTCCTCCCATGCACTTTCTACCTCACCTACTTTACAACTCTGATTTCTCAGAAAAGGGGAACCCCCACTTTCTACCTCACCTACTTTACAACTCTGATTTCTCAGAAAAGGGGAACCCCTCTATGTGACAGTCGTAGCATCACTGAATCCAAGCTGAGACTGGTCCCCTAGGTGATACTTTAAAACAAATACCAATACAAATCTTTGCTAACAATTGGCTGGCTGAACAACTCCCTCGCCCCCAGCCAAGTACCAGGAATATGCTGCAGATATTCCCCGGTGCTCCCCAGACTTCCCCAGCAAGGTCAGAGAAATTGAAATACTCTAAGCAGAAAGTAACAATTTTTATTTCAAGGTAAAAGCCAAGATGCCAAAATTTGCCTTCCTGCCAAATGAAGAAGAGATGCATTCGCACATATTTCTAAAAGAACATACATGAAGATCTACAGCGTGCAAAGTCCCAAGTACTGAAAATTATAAAGAATTTTTTTCCTTTTCTTGCTTTCCCTTCATCTGAAAAANCTTTTCTTGCTTTCCCTTTATTCGAAAAAAAAAAAAAAAGGTCTTTAACACAAGTTCTTTGCAGCAGAGGTCAGTGTGTAAAACACTGCTTTCTGCCGCAGACCCAAGAGTCCCCAGCAAGGAGATCCTAGAAATAAATATGCCTCTGCAAAATCCTCCTCTATTGATAAAATAACATTTTGACTGAAGAGCTATTTTACCTACAGTGTTCTAACTTCATTCCAACTACAATTAAGTTAAGAAGCACTGCATCTCCAATTCTTTCTCCTCCTCTGTAACCATCCTAAAGGATTAAAATCAAAAAGACACAGCTATTTTTTTTCTTTTGTAGAACACTATTGAATCTGCATTCTCACTTTACAGTACAGTTAGAAGCAATTTTATTAAACTATTTATGATTGTGGAGGGCATAATATGGAAATGATCCATGTCTCCTTTTTCTACTGATTCATAATATGAGGACAGGAGTTTGAGCAATGAAATTACCAGCATGCCAGTGTCAAATAAATGAAAGATGCCACTTCACACAGCACGTGGGCATCTTATGGAATTTCCTATTGCAAAATGTCTAAATGTCAGGCAGGACTGAATGGAAATGCAATTGCACAGCACAGTTATGAATGGTAAGAGTGCTGCACATGGAGATGCCATTCCTGCACTGACATACTCATGTTTTTTCCTGGCTGTAAGGGTGGAAGACAGACTTGCAGCCCTCGTCCATTCCTACAGCAGAACGCCCATCACGGCATCCTTAGAAAACTTCCCCAGCCTAAGGTGACATTGTTTCATGCATGTGCCATTTTCCTCCTCATCTTTTCCAAGGTGTAAAATTGGACCTGTGTGGCCTGACTCCAGAGCTCCTATCTTGGAATGCTTATTACACTGGATATTACTGAAAGCACCTCTGTACAGCAAGCAGCATGCCAGTTGGTAATGAGCAATGAATGTGCAATCAAATCTGGACGAGGGAGTTTTGCAAGCCTTTAAACCTCAATATAGTTAACAAACAGAAATGCAAGACATAATCTAAAGCACTATTCTCTAATTTCACATGAAAGTAGATGCTCTTGTTCCTAGGTACACCCCTGGGCCCTCAGACAGAGAAGATGAGGCCAGGCTGGTATTTGAACAGGAAATTTTGAAGTGGTTTCACATGCACTGTGTTACAGTGCAGGTCACAGGCACAGGCTGGACACACAGAGTAGCATATGCTGGTTCAATAGACAATGCACCAGACAGACAGCATGAAATCAGTGCTTCTAACTCTTTTTAAAATTCTTGGAGTACTTTGCTTTCCCTGAAACGCAGAAAGGAGAAATGATCTAGTTGATTTCCTCTTGTACGTTTGATTACAAAGGATGTAATTTACTTCCTTCAGAAATAGCTATGAGTGTTAAAGAGGCTCAAAACTTCAGGACAGAAGCCACAGCACCATCTGGGCTGTGAATTTAGGGACAACAGCCCCCCTGGATGGCAGCTGCAGTGAAATGAAGAATCATTATGGTTGTTACACAGCTCTTTACAATTTTTTCTCTATTGCTGATTGCTAAGAAAGCCAGTGAAGACAAGGTGGCAGGCTGAAGTTTTCACCATGCTCTCTAAAACAGGGGAGGGACAGGGAGCTTTATGGTCTATGCTGACAAAATTCAGAAGGACAAACAGATACCAGAAAACAGGTGAATCTCCAAAAGAGGGAATCCCTCCCTTTTGCTCCAATGTATTGGTATCTAATAGAAACCAGGAAAACAAATGCAACTAAGTTCAGGTGAAAATCAAGCAAACAAAGCTTTCTTCATTCCTTTAAACAAGTAAGATGTGCTCAGCTTCCATACCATATTAGATATTAACCCCACAACAAATTACGGACCTGATAACACAATGTTCACGTGGTAATACTTTGATTTTTATGCTTTTTACTTTCATTGCCTTTTTTTTTTTTTTTTTTGTTAACATGTATTTATGCACACTAAAGATTACATAAAAGTCATTTGGCAGAGATAACACACAGTAGGATTTGGGAATGTGAAATCAGATAATCCCATCAGCTTTGTATTTAGTACTCAGCTAGAAAAAGGGACAAGATCTACCATATCCTTTCTTGTTTACCTAGTGTAATTGCTTTTGAGCTTTCTTGCAAGTGGATTTGCTGAGCAACATTGTTTTCTCCCCAGTAAGGTGGGCTTTCATCCCAATCCACAAAGTTCTATGGCTACAGACAATAAGAAGGATAGACTAAGATAACCTTAAAGGTCAGTGTCTCTTCTATTTCTTTCCCTGTACAAAACAAAAGCCGTGTTTCTGACCATCTTCATAAATCACACGAGCAACATTTTGCTGAAGAAATGCAAAACCATGAGCCTACAGGCTAACAAGGCACTGTGCTGATGTCCTGCAATTAAGCCTCAGGAGAGTAGGGAGACAGGAGAAGAAAGAAAAATGAAAAAAAAAAAAAAAGGAAGGATCAATATCTCAAGAACCAAATGACAAAGAGAAGCAGAGAAAAAGAAGATAGAAACAGATACTGAAGTCAATTCTATGTTAAATCATTCTGTCAAGAGTACCAAGTCTGGCAGTAATTTTGAGGAGATCATGGTCATAGGAACCAGGAGCTTCTGACCATTTCTGCTATGTCTGGCACAGGGACTGTCCTCCTTTTTCATCTTGGTCAAATCCAGCATCTGCCAACGAGTTGTACCTGTGTTCAGCAGCAGGAGGGATTCCTCCTCCTCCAGCCAACTGCAAGGATGCCTCCAAAAACTGCATCCCAGCCCTACCAGACTGTGGGACTAGCTCAGGCAAAGGTACTCTTTAGGGACATTGTTAAAGCAAGTGAGAAGGTCCTGGACAGCAGCAGTTGGAAACATGCTTAAGTGCATTTCAGGGCTCTTCTGTCTGGAGAAAAGCCAACTGAAAACAAATCACATGAGTATTTTATAATAAAGCCACATCAGAAAGCTACATAAAAGCTACATCTGGCTATATTTTCCCAGACAAGTAAACTGCATTTGTTCCTCAGGCTATTGCCCCTCAGGATTTTTTCCAAGGTTTTCAGATTACATGAGTAACTACATTCTTCTAAGTCTTTGCATGGTCTTTCTGAATAAAACAGCTCTCAGAATTATCAAAGCAGATATATTCATGTTCTGGGCCAGCTACCTTTCATTCCTATTCATTCTCTACATACACAGAGAGGAAGACAGAGAAAGGGGAAAAGAAAAAAACCAAACCTGTAAAAGGACAGAGATAGGCTCCATCCTTTATATCAAATCAAATCTGCTTTAGCAGGTCTTTTCTGAGCTCCCCTCTCCTTATTGGCCATCACACTATTTTACAAAGCTGTCACCATATGCGAGATACTTTGCTTCAGGGAGAAAATTATCAGGATGAAAGAATTACTTACTCCACTTCCACCAACCTTGTGAATCATTCATGTTTCTTGCCTGAATCACAGCCAACTGCAGTCTCTGTCACATTCTGGACCTAAGCCACGTACAAGGTAACATCTACCAATTATCATTCAAAATATTTTAATAATCCTCTTTCAAATACACACATTGTGTGTTGGCACACACCACAGGAAAAAACAGGTTTTGTACTGTTCAGTATCTTGCTAAAGCCACAATTTTAGCTGAAAGCTAAACAGCTTTCTCTATGAGGCAAGGAGTGACTTTATTTATTGTTTTTCAAAAGCTCTATCTAAGACTAAGACACATTTTCCCCTGGGCTTTAGTAACAGCTTTTAGCTTTTCAAATGAAAAGTGAAGCAGGTGAAATCCAGCAGTAAGAAAGCCTGTACCTGTGATCAGACTAAGTCTTACCAAGGATGCCTATGTACCAACAAGCACTTGTCAGCCTAAATCTCATCTAAAGCTCCCAAATATTGCTGGGAAGGCTCCAAGTTCACCTTGCAGACTATTTAAACTCAGTTTTCAGCAGAATCTGGATGAAGTTTTATGTTGTGTTACAGGAAAACCAGTATTGTAGTATGGCGCACACACACCTCAGTGTCCCCCTTTAAAAAACAGGTGTCTATCCTCAGACCCATAATATTCTCTCTCCAAACAGACACTCCTTTGTGGCTAATTAAGACATTTTATCACAAAGCTGCTGTTGCATTTACATGCCCCAGCAGGTGAATTCTGCCCCAAGGCTTTTGTGTTGCTGGTGACAGCCCAGGTCTCACCAAAGCAGAGAGAAGGCAGCACATCCTGAGCTACCCAAACGTCTCCTGCAGTAATGGGATTACAGTGAGGATTGGTTTAAAGCCTTCATTTAAAGCCATTAAAAATAGTCACTTTGCTGTCAGATTATTAATCGCCTGTCATAATATTCTTAGAGGTGATTATAAAAAGTATATTTCTGTGCAGTCAGAACGCCCTCCTGTCAGACAGCACAGGCAATGACGAGGCAGCAGCAGGGAGAGTGCCGTGGCACAGAAACACTGCCACCTCCTGATCCCTAGGTAGGCACTGCCAGGCACACACTCAGGGGGTGAAACCATAATGTCAGAGAGGTCTTTGATTCACTTTTTGGGTGAGGCATACACTGCTCAGGTAACACAGGATAATTCATTAAGCTGCACTAATCCACCCTTGAGCCTGAGCGCTGTCAAGCCAGATCTCTTTTCTCCCAGGCACACGATTTGGGTTTTTCATTGCTATAGCACCAGACAGCAGCTGCTCCTGCCACCAACCATAAAAACAAAGTAAATTTAGTTCAGGGAGACCACAGAGAGATGCAGTGTGAAATGTTCCAGAGCCTACGTGTTTTCTTCACACAGAACTTGTTGCTAAATTTCACACAAAAACACAGGGCAAAGCAGCACATCCTGAGACAGTTCTGGGGCCCAGACCTGCCGAGAACCAAGCCACTGTGCCCAGCCCTGCCTGCCAAAAAGCTTTCACAGGCAGGTAGAGGTTGGGCAGCTGCAACCATTGTGAGAGAGCATGAAAGAGTTTTGTTGTGAAAATCAAGCACCTCACCCACTGGAAATGAATAATTTCTTTCATAGTCTTTGCGACTCAGTTAATAGCTTCTTTTCCTTCTGATTAATACCAATATGATCATGGTAAGGGCAAGAGTACATTTTATGCTTGGGCTGGTTAATTTTCATGATTATTTTGCAAGGCATCAGGGTCTCCTACTGAGGCATCCATGTATTCATTACACTTCAGCAGCACGGAATGAAATTGTAAATGAACACTGCAAATATGGGCATTCTAGTTCAGTGGGAATAAGAAATTGTGTCAATGGAACAAGTGATCTGTTCCAAATTTCTGCTTATGATATATAGGAGAAAATGTAAAATAAAGTAAGGGGTATTACAGACAACAGCTATCTTAAAATAGTATGTCCTTGAAATAAAGAATAAAAGAAAGTTATTCACTCACTTTAGGTAAGATTTCCACTCTTTCAAATAAAGGCTATGTTAAACTTCCAAAAATAGGTTATATTAACACCACAGGTTCAGCTTCTGGAAGTCCACATATTTTTGATGTGCCTTGTCATGCTTCATTTGCACTGGAAGCTGCCCTAACACCTCATCATGGGCCATAAATTTCCCAAGAGTCTGATTCTCAAATATTCCCAAACATGCATATCTGGCCTTTAGGAAAAATGGCTGGGTTAAAATTAAAATGGTTTTTCAGGAGGAGGACACTTCCCCTCCACTTGCAAGCAGACTGATTCAAACAGAGTTTGGAAGAAAAAATAAAGTTTGTTGATAGCAAACCAACCGTTTGCTGCTTCAGGTAGGAAACCACCCCGAGGTGAGAGAATTTTACCTCCTTCAATGGACACATCCCAGCTGAGAAAGAGCTGCTGAAGGCCTGAGGGCTGGGAAGGAGGGGATTGCACCTGAGACCACCTGGGCAAAATGGCCAATGGCAAAGACTCTGCATTTGCTGCTCCTCACACCCCTGCATGTGTACCCAGAAATCCTGCTTCCATTCAAGGAAATCCAAGCAAAAGCCATCCCCAAGGTGCATAGCCAGGGGACATCAGTGACTCCTGTGTGTTGTGGGATGCATCTGTCCAGGATGAAAGTCACTCCCTGGCTGGCTGTCACCTAAAGGAGCTCTGACTGTGACTGAAAGGAGCCCTGGCTGCTCCCTAAAGGAGTCTCTAAAGGAGTTCACTCCTCATTTCTGGAGCAGTTGGTGAGCATGGCTCACTCCAACAGAGGAAACATGAGGGCTTGAATTGTGTGAATTTATTATGCTTGTCTCTGGCATTTCTCTACAGTCACATTTTACTTCAGGAAGCACGCTATTTTTTGTTACTCTAAACTACAATTAGCTACACAAAATGACATTTTTTAATCTCATCTTTTCTGTCATGTCTTAACCTCCTTAATACACATGTAATTCCTATCTCCCTCCTGCACTTGGATTAATGTGTCTGGCACTGCAGCAACCACGGAGGATCCCCAGCCTTTTCCCTGTCCTGCAAACAACATTTGGAGCTCTGACACATCAGGGCTGCTGTGTGAGTCCAGCAGCCCCTCAATACCACCCTGAGATGGGGGCCCTGGGGAAGAGACAGATTCTGGTGCCATCACAAAGCGGTGCTGATCCTCTCTACTTCAGAGAAAAGACAAGGAGTTGCTGATGAGCAGAAGCAGTGTGTTACACCTGGGCCCTGTTATTAGGCAACCCAGCAATCAAATAGCTCGTGGAGCTCTGCTTGCCTTCTCCCTGAACCCAACAAACTGGAGATCAAGTCTCTTCTGCACATCTGTGATTTGAGGGATCACATAATGATCTTGGAGGCTGAGACTGATGGAGGTCAAACCATTTCTTTCATGGGAAAAGAATGTTAAGATCTGTAAGCTTAGAGGGTTTGGGTTCTTAAAAAAAAAACTTTGGGCTGCTGGGATGGTGGCACAATGACTTCCAGTGATGTTGGTCTTAAAATCAAATTTAATTTAAAGGCATTTGTGGTATTCCTTTCTTCTAATACCAATGTTGTCAGCACTGGGAGAAATGTTCCAGACAAACAATAGGTTATCTGAGAGAAAAAGAAGCATTTTCTGTAGGTGAGGCTCCACACAGGATGAAATTCAGAAACTGCAGCTGCAGAGGGAGACAGTAAATGGTGTTTACTACCACCTGCAGGAACCATGCCCTCCTGTCACAGAAGCCCTAAAAGGTTTGGGTTAGAGGAAACCATAAAAGGTCACCTAGTCCAACCTCCCTGCCTTGGGCAGGGACAAATGCACATGTACCCAAAAACACTTTCAGAGTGGAAATGAATTAGAACTGGGTGAATTAGTCTCTGTGAATAATTTAGCAGCTACATTTTACATTAATTGTTGAATAATTTATTCACAAATACATTTTCTCAATTATATGACCTCTGCTGCAAAGTAATGAATGTTATTTGGCAAATAATTTACTGTAGAATATTTATATGAGCACATTAATTCTGTACAAATTTTGCTATTACCCCATTACTTCCAAATTCACTGTCTGAGTGATCTCAGCAATAGACAGCAGCCATCTTTTGTAACTAGCTTCTATTGCCTGGTCTGGTTCATCCTAATTCAATGTCTCAGTACATATTCCAAAATATTTCAGCTTGTTCTGGACACATTCATTCTGGATAAAGCCTGGAGACCTCCTGGAATAAACACAGTGATGTGCAGGCAGGTGCAGATACAGGAAGATAGACCAGGGGGGAGCAGCAAACCTGGGAATTATTCAGAGGTTTTGGGAGGGGTTTGAAATGTGTCTGTGAGTATTCAAAGTCTCACTGAGATTTGAAAGGACTGAACACATACTTCCAAGGCTCTTGAGAAAACCATAGCCTTTGCTGAAATACATTTTATCTCCATAGTACAATGATTTAAACCACTCCTTATTTAAGCACCAGGGAAGCAGACTGGGCACAGCTGGAGTCACAGTCCAAAAAATGGAAAATACCCAGGCTGCTTTACAGACATCATGTACCTTGGGCCTTTAGAAGAAGCAGGTGGGAAACTGGCTGCAAAAACACGAAACTGGCCTGAAATAGATGTAATCAACACAGCCTCAGGAACCTTTCTGAAAACCTTTGCTCTCTCTTCTTAGATATGAGCAACATACCAACACACATTCAAAGGGTTGTGCTGGATTTTTAACCCTGCCTTCAGGCCAGGCACAGCAATGGAGAAGCTGCAAGGTACTGCTCTGCACTTGCAAATGCAATGGAGGAGCATTAAAACACCTGGGCAGTACTTGAAAGGATGTTTAGTCCATTGATAAAGCTTAATATAAAACTTAATTTCTTCCAGCCATGCTCTCGTGGCTTTCAGTCCAGTTGTTCTCGCCAAGAGCTCCAGAGGAACATGAGACACACAGGCACTCTGGCTGGAGGACTCCAAAAGAGTATTTTGCTGCAATTTGCAGAAAAAAAGCAATGCAGCAGCAAAGCCAGAGACAAGTTCTGCAGGATTTCATCACCCTTTACTTGCCATTTTTAATGAAAAGCTGACATCTTAGAAAAAAATTAATGCTGAATTTGCTTAACCAAATTGACAGTTAAAAGCAAGAGTCCCCTGCTATTTTCAATCACACTGACAGCTGATTTTTTTTTTTTTTCTAGAAGAGGATAGCATATTTGACATAAATATTTAACAAAAAAAAAAAAAATATCCCTGTAAACAGGAAGACTGGTAATTTTGAGCTTCTTCTATTCTTAACCAAACAAGCTACTTGTTGGGCTGTCACTGGGGGACTTGTGATTTCCCATGTTGATAAATCAATCAACCATCTGGGACAAAGAATATAAGCAAAGGGATTCACCTTCTTCTGAGTCCCTTTCCAGCAGCATTCTGTGTGGATGCTACGGAGCTCATGTGGGTTTGAAGCAACCTACCTGATGGCCTGCTGTTCTCTGCTGGGGAAGGAAACACAGGAAAATCCTCATCTTTGTCATTTAATGCTACCACTGCAGGTTGGAACACCTCAGATTGCACCTCAGGTAAAGAGTATAAAGAAGAGAAACAGCGCTGTGTACATTTGGGATGATTTCATCTCCTTCATCCAGAGAGCAAATGTTGACCGAGACAAGACCTTTATCCTGCAGGGATCATGTATATTCTCTGCCTTTTTTGTGGCTTTTGCATGCTGTGTCCTGAACAGAGAAAACCAATCTCTCCTTCCCTGGATTTTGAGCTCCTCTTGCCCTGAATTTGAATAGAAACAACAGCCAAGACTGCTCAGGAACTGAAGAGCTTCTCCTGCCTTGTTTCAATTTATTCTTTTGTTTGTTTGTTTTCCAAATGTAACTGTTTAAAATTATTTTTCACTTTCCTGTGGCAACCTGTTGATGAATCTGGAGAAAGTTTGCTCATACACTGTCTAGAGCCACACAAGATAAAGTGAACCCTAAAAGCTGTGGACTGTCACTGCAGTTCAGGCTAAATGATTTCTCTTTTCTGCAAATCCCCTCCTATTCCAATAATAGTTCATATAATTTATTCAAATACATATGGAAAAGAGAAGATTATCTGTCCCACATACACTCATAGATGGACTTGGCTGCAAGAGATGATTACCAGGTTGCAGCCAGCTCTGAACACAGACACCAGGCTGAACACTGGGGAGTCACCTCCAGTACCATCTCTTATCCATATCACTGGGTGTGTAATTAGACAACAGATCTTGATCTTCACACAACAGGAGTCAGGTTTGTTTTTGATTCATTTTCTGTCCTGTGCATTGTGTTTCTAATATTTGTTATTTTGGTTTTAATACCTCGTGTCTATAATTCCCTTCTAAACAATTTATTGTGTAATTGATCTGCAGCTGGAGGAAACTGAGGAGAGACTGGGAGATTTGCTACTTTCATTTTACACCTGCTTGGTTACACACACAGGGTGCTCCTTTTTCACGCTCATTCTCTGCATGTCTCTTTCAATTACAGGCAATCATCTTCAAAATATCATCTCTAAGTAGCTTCCCAAGGAGAGACTAGCTTCTTTTTCTTCCTTGCATTCATCTCTCCAAAAGATACCATTAATAGTGTCCCTTGGGATAGTCCAGGATTACCTTAGGATGGTCCTCCCCCATTATTTTCATCTATTTTCTGTATCTCTTACTCCCGTTATTTGGCTTCTACATCATTCCCCAAAAAACATTTCTTTCCGAATTAAATGAAGCTGGCTCTCAGCAAATTTGCACCAGTGCAAAGACCACAAAAGAAGTGGTACCTTAAAGACACATAGATCTTGAGACACTCCAGTAAAAGGGGACACAATTCGGTAACAATTCACTTCTTGCAGTTGTTTAGTCATGGCTACAAATGATGGTGATCTCAGTTCTGGATCTGTGAACAGCTAATGAGTAGGAAGTCCTTAGTTGAGGTTTTTGGCTGCATCACAGAACAGTCTTTTTTATAAACCAGAAATGATAGCAAAGGGTTGAGCATTGTTTTGGCTGGGTTTGCTTGACCTGGTAGTTCTCACTCCCACACGACCATGGACAGTGTAGCATCATGTAACATCTCATTCTCTCCGTAACCAATTTGTCTCAGCACTGATTGTCAGAGGCGTGTGAGGAGGGATTGCACATGTGCCACTTGCAGGAGTCAACTAGAAGAAGATGGGAGAAGGCCCTGTCTCTGGGGAGACTGCCTGGCAACCCTTTCACATCTCACATGGGACAGGCTCTCACGTGGGACAGGCAGTCAGCAGGAGAACACCAAGACACTGTACCCTCCAGACAGCACTCCTCATCCTGCTGGTGAGTAATGCCTGCTTTTTGCTCTCTCTCTCCCCTCTCCCTCTCTCCTTCTCCCTCCATTTCTTTTCCATTTTCCTTCCTCTTTATCTGTATTTTCTGGCCCTCTTTAGTAGGGCCAACTTCTTTTATTTTGTTGTTGCTGTTTTTCATTACCAGTAAATGGTTCTCTGATACAAGGTTGTCTCAGTTAACTTAATTTCGTACTAGACCATCTATTTTTAAAAGAACTCATCACCATTTCCCACAGTGGAATGTGACATCTGCTTTTTCACCAAATTCTGGGCTAGGAGCACCATTTAATATACAGTCAGAATAACTCAGCCCTCATTTTTACTGTCTAGCTTTTTTTCAGCTTTAGTTTTTGAAGACCCTGAGGACAAATCTCTTGAGCAGCTTCCTGGGAAGGTCAGGATGCCCTTGGTCCCAGCTGGATTGACGCAGGAGGCTTCAAAGCACTCAGCATTCCTTCCCAAAAGCACTATTTTTCCTTCCCATATTTGTCTACATCTTTCCTTGTTCTCCCATAACTCTATCACCTGAGATGGTTTTGACATGCTCAATCTGATTTAGTTTCCTTGTATTTCCCCAGGGACTTGAATTGCTCTTCATGGCCCATTTAGTTTTCCTATAGAGAGAACACCATTTGGTGTAAATGTAGTGTCCCCAGCCTCAGGAACAGGAAGAGGAGTATGGAGCAATTTCAAGGCTGCTCGACTTCTTTGGCCCTTACTTTGCTCCTTTCCATCCATGCAGGTTCCTCCCCCCTAGACTGACAGAGTTTTGATGGAGCAGCTATTTGATTTCTCTCATTTCATCCATTCTTTGCATTGTCTGCTTGAAAACATGCCCCAGACACAGCTTTTGCCCCTCAAGCCCAGCAATGAGATGTCACACATTCTCAACCTCCAATCACAGTCTCACCCTGCAAAAAGGAAAAGGGAAAAAGATGCAGAAAGAAAGGGAAAAAGTCTTCAGGCAAGTAAAGAGCATTGAGTCCTATAAAAAAAAACAGGCTGTGTTTCTTAATCACCACCTGACCTGCTGCCTGCAAGAGCATCATTTCCACTCTTAGGAATGACTTGTTTTATTTTCCTTTTTTTTTTTTTTTCTGGCCAGCAAATGCTCAGCTGACAGGATTGAGCACTTCCTCATTACCTGCAGGGAGACAGACAGGCACTACTGAAAGCAGCGAGAGCAAATCCTCTGCCCTCGTCCAAAAGCACTGAGACGAGAAACGCAGGCCCTCAAATTCCCTCTGGGCTTTCAGATACGTGCAGCTCACCTTGTTCTGTGCTGTGGCCTTTTCCTCTCCCCTCTGCTTGATCTGCTGTGCATTTGCTGCCATGATACAACAAACACCTGGAGCCCCACGCGATACGTGGCATTAAAGAGCCTTATCTACAAACGCTCACACTTTCCCAGATGGAATTTCCTGGTCCAAGACGGAAAATCAGGTGCAGCCTTGTAATAAATACCAAGCCAATAACTCTGGAGTGTTCCCAGTCAAGGCCAGCCCCTCACTGCTCTTCTGGGCTGCTTTGCCAATACCATAAACTTCCAGGGTGAAGGAGCTGGATGGGAGCAGTTTGAAGAAGTACATGCTTGTCTCTCAGGCAGGCTTTAGAAATGTAAACCAATGTGGGAGGATCTGTGCTTCAGGCTGGCTCCTCTAAAGTGAACAACTTCTAATTAATTTTTTTAAATACTGCTACAGGCTCCTCTTAAATTAAGGCAAAGTGTCTTCTATTTTCTTTTACAGAAAGGCATTGTAAATTACACTTAATTTGATTAGGTAGGGAAAAATAAACCAGCTGTAATTCTAAGAGTTTTATATATGTCCTTCTAAGCAGCATTTGAAACAACACTCTTTATATCAACTCATTTTAATATGAGGTGAAGCACATTTAAAGTCAGTTTAAAATACCACACAATTATAATATTATTGCAGACCCCTTGTTAGGAGGACACCTTACAGAGGGAAAAATATTTGAGCAAAAACTGCTGTCACCAAATTGTAATTCACTGACTCTGATAGTGTTAAAAGATTAGACCAATAGAAATTTAAGATTATCCACCAAGGAAATGAGCCTTGAAATCTGTACCACAATGTATTTGGTTACAATTTCATTTCTGAGAGAAATTATATTCTAAAAAATTACATAAATATTTTCAAATAAGGAAAGATATACTAGGGAATCAGGAAGGCATCATGTCTCCTGGCCATTTACTCCATCCAGAGGACTCCATTTTGCAAAGCTGATGAATCGCCTTACCCACATGAGCAATGAAAAGTCAATTCATCCTTTTAAATCAATGGTCTCAGCTGACTCAGCTGAGCCTTGGAAAAGGCCCCTGGTGCTGGATGTGATGGAGAAGGCTGCCCTGGATACAGTGTTTGGGCAGAGCAAGGACCAGAACCTCAGCCTAACTCTTCCTCTGTTTTCTTATATCACACCTTTATTTGCTAATAGAAGAAGGTGTGAACATGAAGACTGGTATTTATGAAAGAGGTGAAATTGTAACCCAGCCTTTTTGTTTGTCCCATGTACACAAAACCAAACCCAACACTTAACTCATGACTGGTATGATCTCCTCAAAGAGGTTGGAACCAGAAGCACAAGGAGATATTAAAAAGAAGGTTCAAAATTACAAACAGCTACAAGTAAATGGAAGTGTTTAGTAGAATCCCACTCTGTGACCAAGGTGTGTGTGTCATAGCAGGGCTGAAACTAAAAAGAGAGAGACTGTAATTTGTTTTAGGTGATATGCTTAAGTGAGCAGTAAAGAACTGGAATAATTTGTTATAGGATTCCAGAGATCCAAGAGAATATGAAGCACTTACAAGTATGCCATGCTGAGGACAATTCTTCATTTTTGAAAATGGCTGGACAGTGGCATTCAGGAGTATTTTGCCAGCTCTATTATATTTTTATTGGTGGCCTCTTGTCACCTATATTTAGAAAACAAAGGTGAGGTTATTCTTTGATGCTGCTTTCACATTGTTCGTTCCTCATTAACTTCTGAGCCTCAAGACCTAAGGCACTTTTTGGGGGTAATGGGTGTCACCTGGGGAACTCAGAAGACAATTGTTGCTGCTAAGTGCAGAAAATCTGGACCCTTTTCTACACTCTCAGTCCCACCCAAGCTCTTAAGAGAGAACTTGGCCCATGACTCTAAATGGCAGGCACAGCACAGTGGAGAAGTCAGTACTGTGGAGATCAGATCACCTCAGAAGGGGGGTCATTGTTATCTTGTCCTTCACAAGATGTCTGTATTGCTGGATACTTTACCCAGTGCAAAATGACTCATCAAACTTCATCATCTGTAATCCAAAAACAGGTAGGAAATGAAGATAACAAGCAGCAACAACAAAAGTCTCCCTTCTTGGAAAAGTATGGTACTTCTTTCACACTAACCAGTACTGGTGCACAAAAATCTACCTGACCCTGCTCATTTGGTCAGATCTTCTGATCAGAGACCCACAAACCAACTCCTACCCCTTAAGGAAGGATATTGATTAACTTGTTACAGAAGCATCCTACCTTCTAAACCCATGAAAATCTAGAACAGTTTAATAATCCTCACTAATGATTACCAGAGTTTGAACCACTTCCATTTTGAAATTCAAAATAGACATAACTACTTGGTCACCCATAATTATCTTTATGGAAGTGAAGATTTCCATTAGGTTAGGGCACTTGACATAGACGAAGCAGAAAAATTACAGGATTCAAGGAGCAAAACCTGAAAATGCACAGGCTCTAATGCAAAACAGGATTCATATTTCTGGTGATGAAGAAAATTAACCACATGAACACAGGAAGGTGATAGATTCACCTCCTCCATAAGTGAAGATTGGATGACTTTCCCAATGGTTTACTGTAGCTCACACATGAGACAGCAGACAAATAATAGTTATTAAATGACATTTTCCACTTCGTGTTATACATGATGTCCGATCAATGACAATGATTCCTCCTGCCTTTACTGTCAGCAAAATTTGCAGTTGTTACCAGTCCACATTTGGATGCTTTATCATAGAATAAACTTCAAAAGGCGAAATGGTATTGTTAAACCCTAGAGCTCAGCTCACCAGTACGTGGCACGCAGCTAGTATTAAAAGTAAGTTGTAAAATTGGTATGTAAATATCATACTATCTATCATTCATGATTCAAAAAGCAGCCAGGAGGGTGGGAACCAAAATAACAAAAGGTATGAGCTGTAATTGTATCACTAGGCATCCTTTATGCCTCTAATAAAGTACCAATAAATACTAGTTGCTGCTGAGAGGATGAAAAGCTGATAGTACCCTGGCTGATGTTGCACTACAAAGGAAGCAGAGAATCCTCATCTGCAGATAAAAGAGACATAAGCACTAATGAAGACATGCTTTAAAAAAAAGAACTCCCTCCCAGTCTAGTAGCCTGAAGGCATCTTAAGTAAAACGTCTGAGAGTGAAAACCAATCTGTTTAATTAATGCTGAACACTAATTGTTAATACCAATTACATAACAAAAACTATCTCAAGACAGGGATTCATGCACTAGGAAACTAGATACAGTAGACAAAGCAATAATTAAAGAGCTGAACATATTTGGTTCTCTAACAAGCTCTAGTACATTTACACTTGTGTAAATACAGGACTGCATGCTCAGCTGTGACATGGGTGAGCCATTGGGGCTGGTGAGCTCTGTGATGTGGGACTTCCAACGTGACCTGTGATGTTCACTGCCATGGCTTACCTCTGTTCCCCTGGTGAAGACAGAGGCTGCTATTTCCCAAGCTTTTCTCATCACTTGTTTGGCTTAACTGGTCCCCGAGTCAGCATTTTGTGAGTAGAACGAGCCAGAGCATAAACAGCAGCTGTTCACAGTCTCTTCTCAAGCAGCAGTGAGGTGGCAAAATGAAGACAGGAAGTGACAAGTTCAGAATACATGAAGGAAGTTACCTACTTCAAGTACTGCAAAAGGTTGCAAGATGCTACAAAATACAGAGATTGCAAAAGTGAAGAAATATCAGCATCGTGGATGCAAAAGGAAATAAACCTCTACTGAGTTAGAAATTGGAACTGCAAAATGTCAGAAAACAGCATAAAATCTGGGAATGACTTGCTTGTTCATCCAGTCTTTCCCATTCCTGTTGCCTGAGGCTGGCTATGGCTGCACATGAAACCGAGTCCTTTCAAGGCCTTTTACTCGGAGATTCTGAGATTGCACCTGTTTTTCTTTTTCCTCCATTAGGAACCTATAGTGACCTCTACAGTGAATGCTAAGGGGGCTCACTATAGGGTTTTCAAACAGCTGAGTAACATGGTGATGCTTTGAACACATCTAATTCCATGTCAAATGGCAAACACTGGGGCTGGTTGCCTTGTCTGTGGCATGCTTCCATTTTAATTACTTGAGCCCTTTGCCTTCTGCTGCTGCAAAGCTGAGAGATCCTCTTAAGATGGAAAAGGCAACCCCTGCCTCAACAGCTGCAGCCAGCTCTGCTCTCCTCATAGGGCTGGAACTGCTGCCTGCCCACAGGTGAAATAAGCACAGCTCATCCCTCCACCAGACAGGTTATGCAACTCTGATTGCTGAGTCCTGCCAGCTGCACTTCCAGAGGTGCTCTCAAAGGAGCACGTCTGTCTCTGGTACAGCAATCTTCACTTCCAAATTCCTGCAGGGATCCCTTGCTCCCAGCACCCTTATTCCTAGGTGCTGTTCTTACTCCTTTAAATACATCAGAAAAGGCTGTGATGCCCGAAAGCAAACAACCCGAATGGATCATTTTCTTGTCTGACTCGGATCTTTGCACTGTGCAAAGCTCACACCTCCTGCTGACTGGTGAACCCCGGGCATAAAACCTCAGCAGTGTCTCCAAGAGATATAATAGCTGATGCTATCAAGAAACTGCTGAGCTGCTATGTCTGATACACTGCCCATAAAGCAGTCGCTTCCAAGCAGCCTAACACACCACCCTGGATCAGCTGCTCACTCCCTTCACAGCTCTGAAAGCTGCTCACTCAGTTTAGGTCATTTGGCCGGAATTGGTTGTGTCAGGGCACCGTGCAAAACTGAAGCCCTTTCTCTCCCTCCCTCTCTGGTTATATTTCCTCTAAAAGAATCAGAGCAGACTTTTGCTCAGTCCATCCACTCCCTTCTGTTCCCACTCCCCATTAGCAGCAAAAAAGCTTTCCTTTGTCAGATCTGTTGGTCTGTGACTGACAAGCAATTACAATAAGTAATTTCATTTCAGTGGAAGATAATAAAACGTGATACCATAACTACCCACAGAGCCCCCAAAGTATTCATGTTCACTTTAATAAACCTGGTGAGATGCTGTTAATCTTGACAGAGGCTGCCCAGCAGGTGCTGGGGAGCTGAATCTTCATATTCTTTCACTGTTTGATGATCCTTCCACAGGGAAAGCTTCAAGCTGTTAAAATGCAATGGCCCTGCTCTATTTTTTAATTACATTTAGTTTATTAGAGACACAATCAGATGCATAACTAATCCTGGAGCCCTACCTTACCGAGAGGGAGAGGGACATCTGACTCATTTAGGCTCTCGCAATCCCGGACGTGTGGAGCGGTTTCCCTCTGGGAGACAGAGGCATTGAAAGGAAATACACAGCAGAGGGGGAATTCTGTTGTTTTCAAAAACACACAGTTTTTACTGATACTTCCCTGCCCTGCCCAGGGATCTCTTCGACACAAGTTGCCTTTTTTATCAGATGTTCCTCCTAAAGCCAAAATGTGCCAAGGAAATTTGGGTGCCCGTTTGCCATTTAAAATTCAGTCTGCCTGTTTCCTCTGGACCACAGAGTCAAGTTCTGTAAGGGTGAGGGGATAGATGCACTTGGTGGCAAAAAATATAGGCCTCCCCCCTTTCACAAAACTGCCTTTACCAGCACTGCAGAAACATTAGCTTCCCTTGAAATGACGCTCCTGGATGCACAAGAGGAAGAGTAGGGAGAAAGCAGAATTTGCACCAGAAGCACATCAGTGTCTCAAGAGTGAAATGGTGATGCTTTGAAAGCCTGGGTATTTCTCAGCACATGCATCACCTCAGTGCACATCTGACCAATGCTCCTGAGCAAGTAGAATCCCATCCTGCTACAAGAGCAATAACAAAACCAACCCCTCAACATCCTGCCAGCACTCCAGAGTGGATCATTAAACACACGGGATGTGCTGAGTCTGGAGAGGAGCTCCAAGCTGGAGCATGGCAATCTGAACTGTGCCCATCACAGAGAGGAGCCTGATGCCTGATCTCTGCAGAGGGGGAAACAGCCAGAGAGGGAGCAGGGTCCAATCAGACAGGTTTTCACAGCATCAATGGCATTTTTTGTGACAAGCCTATTTTCAAAATTTCTGTAGCCATAAACACACAATAGTGGAGGTGAGAAGGCAGAGATCTTTCTTGGAGAGGGCTAGTTCAGGGGCTGAAATGTGAGGATGCTCCTTTTAAATTAAAGGCAGAAAGCCAAAAGAGCTGCTCCCAGCCAAGGCAAATGAGGCTACTGCTGCTAAAACTTCCATGTTTACTTCAGAAACCAGAGTCTAACTACAAGATAAACTGGAGGGACAGCATGACAGCATGTTCCTCATCAAAATCCACAAGCTGCTCTTCAACAGTGTCTTGTTTCTGTTAAATCCACAACTGTAATTACATTGTTTTCCAAGCTCTTGAGAAATAACTGAAATACTTAGAAATGGTCCAAGAAAACCCCAGGTTTTCTTCTGCTGCTCTGGGACAGGAGTCCATCCCCTGTGAGACCATGGGGTCCCTTCCCATGGGAGGCAGTTCTCTGTGAACTTCTCCAGCATGGAGCCACTCTCACGAGCAGCAGTGCTGCCAAAACTGCTGCAGTGTGAGTCCCTCCCTGAGGCAAACAGTCCTCCCCAAACTGCTGTGGGGTGGGTCACTCTCCCACGGGGGCAGCCCTCCAAGGACAGGCTGCTCCAGCCTGGGAGCAAGGGCCCTCTCTCTCCACAGGCTCTCCCACTGGAGCACAGCCTCCTGCAGGCACCCACCTGCTCTGGCATGGGCACCTCCCCCGTGGGCTGTGGGGGGATCCCCCATGGATCCCATGGGCTGTGGGTGGATCCCCCATGGATCCCATGGGCTGTGGGTGGGTCTCTGCATCCCCCATGGATCCCATGGGCTGTGGGTGGATCTCTGCATCCCCCATGGATCCCCATGGGCTGCAGGAGCACAGCTGCTTCACCACGGCCTGCAGAGGAATCTTGGCTCTGGCACCAGGAGCACCTCCTGCCCTCCTTTTCCACTGACCCTGGTGTTGCCATGTTGCTTCCCTCACATGTTCTCACCTCCTCCTCTTTTCTGACTGAAAGAAAAAACTGTGCCCCACTTTGTTTTGATTTTCTTCTTGAACATGTTATCACAGAGGTGTCACCAACCTCTCTCATTGGCCCAGCCTTGGCCAGCAGCAGGTCCATCTTCAGAGCCCTCAGGGTTTGGCTTTGCCAGACATGGTGGAAGCTTCCAGCAGCTTCTCACAGAAGCCAAACCTGTGGCTCCCCTGCTACCAAAACCCAGGCTGAGCAAAATCAACACATAAAGGCATGAGCATCGTTTCAGACTTCTATTCTTCAACCAATATATGTGCAAATCCCGTGGGATTTCAAGGGAACTCATTATTTGTGGTGAACACTGCTCTGAAACACTGCATACTTGTCTCAGACAGTTAATTCCCCTGCACTCCTGTCATTTCTTTACAGAAAATGAAGCTTTAGAAGAGAGGAGTAATAGATCTGCACAAGATAGCTGAGCTGTGTTTTTCTCCAAACATTTCTCAAAGCAAAACTACAAAATGTTCCTGGTATTGTCTGGAAATCTACTTATGTTACATCATTAAATATACTTCCCCCTATTCCAGAGGGTCTTCTTGAGTTTGCATAGTGAAAATGGAAAAAATTAACTTCTGTATTTCCTTCATATTGAAAAGCTGGGAAATAAATAACCTTGGGCTTTCTGTCTCCAAGAAGAGAGGTGATGTAAGAACAAGCTAAGTTGTTCAATGTAACAGCTGACTACCTCAGTCCAAACCAAAGAGAGAGCCTCTTGCATAAAATAAAAAGGTCAAGAGTATAAAGATGTGATCTCGATGGGGAAGAGAGCCAAGAAAACAGTTCAGTATTTAAATAGCTGATTAAATAAAATATAATTAGGGCTAACTTGGCCCCTTTCCCAGAGTTCATAAACGCACACAAGGAATCTCCTCTGGGGGCACACAGCCTGACACGTGCCTTGGTTAAATCAGGCCATTTAAACAGCTGACCTTTTTTAGTGTCAGCTTCTGTTTGTTCACCCCCCTCAGCCCTCTCTGGAGCTACCCTTTCATACTGCTTGCCTCATGTCTTCCCCACCTTTAGATGTGTCAGGATACAAATTAAATAAACCAGAACTACAATAGAATGAGAAGTTCCAGAAAGCCTTTGTTGTAATCTGTTTCCCAGGTCTGTGGAGCTGCAGCCTGACCCACATTGCCTCGGGGGGTTTGGTGAGCCCAGCTCCCTAGAGCTTGGGAATCCCAGACTGTAGAAGCAAAGCTGTTTTGAGGGAAGCATTGCACAGAGCTAACCCAGGTAGGTATTTGATCTGTTCTCATCAAGCTCCCAGGTACACCAAAGCCTCATTTTGCATCACTCCAGTCAGCTGATGTGCTCTCTGCTTGACTGGCACCAGCACCCCACTGCTCTGATAAGCCTGAGGAACAGATTTGTAGCAGCAAATTAAATCACTTGAGCCCAGCCCATCCCAACCTGTTTCACAACTTCTGGACAGGTGGGTTTATTACATTAGTCCATTCCTCAGGCAGAGAGTTGGCTTCCCGTGTTGACACTGACCATATGGACACATGGCCCATATGGTATGGAGCACAGGGAATCCCACATTTAGAAAGAAAAATTCACACCAGTAAAGGATCTGCAGATGCCCAGAGAAAAAACAAGTGAAGAGTGGGATGGAGAGGTTGTAACTGCATTTCTCTCTGCTTAAAAAGACTAAAGTCTGATTGAAAAAAATTCAAAGTCAACAAGTCTTTGCACTGCCTTCAAGAGACTTTGCATCCCAATTTGATTTGGGGAGAAGGGGGAGAATTGCAGTGATCAAGACTTTTTTTTCTGAAGTGAAACAATAACTCGGGCTCTAGAGCTAGAGGTAACGAAAGGACAAATTATGCAGCACTGCTCAAGGAGATATACACATTTACCTTGCACAATGTGTTGTGCAGCAGGCACCTCCCTTCCAGATTTGGATGTTTTTGTTTAATTCTGATTCCTGTTACAGTTCATTTAAAGGAGAATAATATAAATTCAGGACATAACCTCCCATTTATGTATGTGGGGAATGTGTCCATCCAGTAAGTCCAAATTCTAGTCAAACATCACCTCCCAGTTATTTACAAATATTGATTAAATATATACATTTATACTGATTTTAGTCTTAAATGATGCTCCACATATTTTGCACACATGGCTGTTTTCACACTTATCAGAGGAATACAATATCAAACCCTTTGAGAGGAACACAGAGTGAGCAGAGTCCTAAACAAACAGAGGAATTCTAACGGTGTTGTATGAGGGTAATGGAGAGGATTTTGTACGTTTTGTTTCAGAGATCCTGAGAAATGTCTCAGGAGTCTTTATTATCCCCATTACAGCAGCGAAGATGAATCTGTGAGATGGAAGGCCATGAACAAAATGAACATAAATATTGTGGAGCTACCTAAGGTCAGAGAATAACTCACAGGAGCCTTACCAGACTTGCCAGGTTTACCGTGTGTTTCACCATCCATCTTGTATAACATTCCTTTAAATTGTATCTACTGAATGTCAGGACCAGGCTGCCCACATGAAAACTTACCCTCCTGGCCGGTAGTTTTGCACTCACTTAGTCTTCCTTTCAGACCATTATGGCCCCAAGCTGGAAAGATCAGAAGAAACTGCTTGGAGATTTCAGCCCATTAGTTTAAAGGTAAAGAGTAAGATGAATGGAAGCTCCCTTTCAGTGGCTAACTGGGGGTGCCTCAGGACCTGTGAGCAGACAACGTCATTTGCCAACATTATTTACAACCCTGTCCTTCTGCAATGAAAAGATGGACTTCATCCTTCAACACCGAGAGCACACCGAGGCAGGACTGCCTCTCAGCTGTGACCTTTCAGCTGCCTGCTCTGCCTCTCACCTGACAAAGCTCTCTCCTTACTGCCTGCCCTAAACACATTCCTGGGGACGGTCCCCTCACAGGTCTCACTCACAGCACCCAGGGTTGTGACATGAAGACTCTGTGATTCAGAAAGAAAATGCTCAGAAAAAAGTCCTGGTGTCTGAGCAGCTCAACACACCGTGCTGTGATATAAATCCTCTCGCTCACCAGCACCCCAGATCAGAGACTCTGGACATAAGCACCTGGCAGAAAAGGAATTAGGTAGTGTATAAAAGCTGATTGATCAACTGTTTAGACAGCCTAAACTCTTTTAAAGGATGAAAATGTACCTACTTTCACTGACATCAGGGTGCTGGTACTGCATCATGTCTGCAGCACTCCAAGTCTGTAAGGGCCCAAAGACACATTTTTGCTGTCCCAATAACTGGCACAGTCAAAAGGTTTGGCAAAATCACGCTGAAGTCTCTGATTTTTTTTCCATCCTGCTGAGTTAAGAGAGCTTATGGGTTAAGAGGAAATCCTTCAGTTGTCTAAGTACAAAAAAGCCCAGACCACCACAGCATAAAAGAAGAAGACACAACCAACCCACCTTGCTCCAGGTTTTAGGCACCAGCCAGGCTGTTGGCTAACATAATGAAGAGATTCTTTTGAATCCACAAGGTTATTTTTGTGCTAATTCCCTTACTCATTTAGATTCTTTCTCTTTACCCTTCCTTCCACTTGCTTATTCTGGTATGTTTTTCAAATGTGTCAAAATTAGCAACATTTTTCTCTGTGACTGACCTCTCCTACACTCCCACTAAATTTTTTTTTTTTTTTTTTTTTTTTGTCATAAAACTTTGTCTTGAATATTGCACTGGTAGTTTCCACAGTGGTTTCGAAAGTGCAATTACNATACTTTGTAAGGGAAGGGTTTCCCTAGAACTGTTGTCCACATCTAATAACCTAGAGACTCAAATGTTCTCATGAACACTTATCTCCTCCAGGGTTGAAGGAAACACTGATTTCACTGAGGGAGTGGGGCTATCCTGAACAGAAAAAAATAATTCACGACCATTCCAATTATCCTCAATTTCCATGGTTCCCTACTCCAGTATATTTCATTTGTCCTGACACCCTGTGGCACTGGAAGGAGGGAAGCTGGTATCAGAAGTATGAAAGCTGAGGTGGGTATTCCCCACCTCCAGTACAAGCTACACCTTTGCCAGGCTCCTGCTCCCACTGCGGGGCAGTGACACCTCTGCCCTTTGCCCCTTTCCGAGAGGATGGCAGGTTACAAACCCACTCAAAACACCTGACAGCAGTCTGATCCAGTTTTCCATGTCTCACAAAGAAAGAAATAAAGACATACTGCTTTCACCTTCCCTACTTGTGGTGGAGGTGTCTCTGTCTCTCTCCCCGCCAAGAAAACACCACATTTCCAAACCCAGGCAATGACAGACTGCAAAATGTAGATTCAGCATATTTTGCAATATATCTTGACTTACACATCAGCATAATGGTGCTCCTCCTCTCAGGAAAAGATTCTGATTGCCCAGATCAATCTATTCACAAAGGTGAAGAGAACTTCCTCTTAGCCCTTTAACAAAATTATCTCGGTCATCACAAGATCAGCAGCAGGCATCAGTTCATTCCTTGCAAATTTGCAGAGTTTGCTTCTTTTTTTTTTTTAATTTAATGTGTGGTTTGCTTTAAACCTTACTTATATAAGGCTTATTTATCACAGCCACACGGTCTAATTCATGTATATGTATTTAGTATAAAAGCATTTGAATTAATGTTCCCAGCTTGTTTACTTTGAAGGACTGAATGCCCCCTCAGGAAGATATATTGATCTTAAAGGAGGCCATTCTCTGATGAACACTGGTTCCTGCAATATTTATGGCATCTGAAGCCTTTTCTCTCCTCTTGATCTTTTGAAAAAGAGATCCCAAAGGAGAGTGACAAAGCTTGGAGAGTGGAGGAGGCAGAAGAAGTACAAGAGGGGTCCCTTTGCTCTGAGTACAACATCAAAATGTAAATAGGAAGGTGATCAAGGACTGTGGTCGTTTCTAAATTAAGCATTCAAAATGTATATTAATAAATATGAGAGGAAAAAACCCATTGAGCCAACTTTGTAGAGAACGTTAAAATGGAGGAAAAAAATAAAGATCTGCAGCTTTGCTCAGTTTTGAAGTTCAGTTCTGCTAATTTAGGGCATATCAACTGTGGTTTTGGGGCCAGTCAGAAGAGCTGATGTCAATGGAAACATCAGAAAGCAACTCCTGCACAGTCTAGCACTTGCCATCTTTTTAATTATTCCACACAGTCATATTTTTATTAAAAATAAAATATTAAATACTTTTCTGGCTTCTTCAGAACTGAGTTTGCACTCCATATGAGCTGAGAGATAGAGGAATGCACACTTGATATCCATGTGATGTTCATCTTCCTCCCATATCCTGAAGGGAAATCACAGTTCCTGGCTTGTTTTCTGTTTTCATGGCATAGTAAGGAACAGAAAAGGCTAAACACAAGCTAAAAGATCTAAAGGCCAGATCCAGCACTCCAAAGGCTGAGTCAAAATATGTCACTGAGCTACTGTTTTGCCCATACTAATTTATTGTCTCAAGCATTCTGCCTCCCCACTGTAAACTGAGGGAATGCCTTCTCCTTTTTATCCTGAAGTTATAATTCACAGGAGCAGGTGTCTCCACCCACGTGGAGGAAGAGCAAAGGCCAAGGCAGAGAGCGAGCAGTTGTGATCCCCACTGCCTGGGGGAGCTGCCTCCACACTTAACTTGCTTTATTTTGTGCTGGATGCCATCCTAGGGCTGACCCACCTCATCCATACACATTATCTAGGGACACAATTACATTAGTGTGTGTGCAGAGGGCAAGCTCTGCTGCTGTGCCACCAGCCTGGCCTGTCACATTCCCACATGGGACGTGGGGGTACAGGTAATGAGTAGGAAAACATTGCTTTCTCCCATTTTGGAAGGGCTGTGGCCTCCTGCAAAGCAGGTAATAAGCAGATTCATTGCATGGCTCTGTTGAATGGATGAGGTAGGTGAAGCTGTCAGCTCTGTGCCTGCCCCCCCCACCACTCCCTTAGCTGAGAATTTCTTTTTCACAGAAGTCCATGCAAACATCAGAAACCAAGGCAGACCCATGGATGGGAAAAGATGAGGCCAGGGGCCAGGGTCCCACTGTAGAATGTGCCGTTTTCAATCAGAAGGGTGTGCTGCACCCAGCTGAAAAAGAACTGGATGGGAGATTGGACTAAACCAAATTATTCAGAGGTGTAATATTATGGAAAAGGCAAATATTCAGGGAAAAAAAAAAAAAGGGGGGGGGGGGGGGTTGGGATTAAAAAGCATTAGCTTTGAAACAGGTCTGGGAACTTTGACTCTTCAAAAGCAACCTGCATCTGATTCTTCCTTGTGGGACCAGGGGATGCAGATGGGATGTCCAAAGAGCACAACAAGGGGATAACAACAAGGTTTCAAAGATCTACTGTAAAATAAAAAAGTTGATGATGGCACATGGGCTCTTCTTTGTCCCTTTTCCAACCAACACCCAGGAGATGTACCTGCCTGCTCCTAAGACTTTTCCCAATAGATTTACCCGGTGGAATGGATTGCCCCAAGATATTTTACAGGCCAATGGCAATAACTTTTTAGGAAGCTGTGATGAAACCTCTTGGACACTTTTGTGGGTGATGGCAGCTTGTGTGCACTCACAATACATATCCATACCTATAGCAATACATGTCCTCAGCTACAAACCCTCAGGTGAGTCTTACGAAGGAAATCCCTCTAATCAGGCACCCAGAGATGTCATTTGTCACATGTCCTGTGCTGACCTGCAGCTCTGCATTGCCACAGCTGCAGCCACCAGTCCCCACAGAGGGAGCTGTAAAATGTGTACCCAAGTCCCCTCTACATGAAAGGTTCCTCTCAGCTGGGCAAAACAACACAGATCTCTGTGGCTAAAGGTCAAGGGGGAATAGCAAAAAACAAAAGCTGCGTGAGCAAAGACTGATGCCTGTCAAAGTCAGCACTGACATTCTCCCTGGTTTTGGCAGAGTTGGGATTTCTGCATTCATTTTGTTTCAATGTCAGCATGAGGGGAAGTGTAGAAATGTGTTGTCAAGGATTTTACTGGAGGAATTAAAATAGCCAGTTTCAGGTTAGTTTTTGTTTAGTTACTTGTGGCATCCTGTCACCAAAGGGCCTCTCCTGGCTGCATAAAGCACTTCCTTGGCTTAGTCATGTGGAAGACAGATGTGGGAGCACTTCTCTCATCAAAATGTTTGCTTTAAGAGTAGATCAGAAAACTGAACCATGGCAGAGGCTCAAGAGGAGAGATGGCAAAAGGAGTGTTTACCAAATAACTCAGCACTAGAGACAAAAATGGACATTCGAGCTCATTTCACTACATAATGTTATTAGTTATAGGAAATTAGACTGTCAAATACAGCTCTAAAAATGCAAGGGGAAAGAAAGAGGGCAAAAAGGAGAATGAACACACAGGGGACAAATCACTGTCACTCACAAAGGAGTGCCTGGCAGACTAAGAATTAAGTTCACTCCTCAGGGCAAGCCATCCCCAGCTGTTATATAAATACATTTTAATGCCCCTGTCAAGAGTACAGCAAGAAAAAGCCAGCGTTCCCCAACACAGTGTGTCAGGTGTTCTCTGTCATTCACAGAGCTTCAAAGAGCCACATTTATATTGCAGTTTTGTCACTTCCCCCTGTAGCAGTCTCAGGCAGCTTCTCTGCGTTGGAGGGAGCAGGCAGTGGCTGTGGAGGACAGCCAGGCGCAGGGCAGCAGCAGTAGCTGCTCAGCGGGGTTGGTGCCACGCTCCCCTTGCACTGCTCGTGCAAACGGGGGATCTCTTGGGCTCCTTCAATGCCCTCCGGACCGTATCGCGAAATCGGCATTTGCCGGGCTGCTTGGCTTTTCCGCACGGGACTGACGGGCAGGAGGGGGCAGGGGAGAGCGGACGGCCAGCCTGCGGCTCACCTCGCTCAGCCTCCACCAGGAGCTCTTGCTTCCCAGCACAGCCATTCCCAAGGGGAGAGGTGAGGTTCAACCTCGAGTCCTGAGCAGAAAGAAACGATGGTCCCAATCGCCAGTATGCAGTTACCTCCTCTTCCCATTAGTCCAGGTCCTACTCCCTTCCCTAAGCTGCACCTTGGTTACAAACAATTTTGGGGTGACTGTGAGCTAGACTGGAGCCAATCTCTGCTAAAGCTACTACATTATTTTTCATTTTGAAGAGCCCTGCAGCACTTTCTTCAGAAATAAATGCCAGGAGGGGACTTCTCCCCTTGCTGTCACACAGCTGACAATGCTACAGCTGTCAGTCCTAAACACCTTCTCCAGCAAAATCAGAATCATTACTCCAAAAATGGCTCTATTTGAGATGAGCAGCTCTCAGACACAGTTCCATCAGAGCTCAAGAGGAGTGCAATCATGTCCCACCTTGTAAATGCACTTTTGGATTTCTGCTGCCTTTCCCTCTAAAATATGAGTTTGGCCCCAGCTAGTCTGTGATCTGTGAGCAGGTGGGAAATACATGGTGTTTAGCACACAGGAGACCAAGCAGAAGGATATAATATGATACAGCCATGAATAAGCAATTCAAATGGGAGACTGTGAAAGGGGAGCTTATTTCAAATGCAAGCATTCTCATGGGGGCTAATGCAAGGCAACCCGCAGCCACTGCAATCCCAGGCTTACAGGGAGAGACAGGTTTTGTGCACACCCTTTGGGCACAAATCAATAATTTGTTCTTTTCTTGGCATCAGACCAGTGGCACACCCATCCCTGTACCCCTAAGCTGTACCAGCACAAGAGTTGCAAAGCTTTGCTTTAGCCAGAACACTGAAACAAAACATCACAAAACCACCAAGCCTGTGAAAATCACTGAAACCCTTCTGACTGACTGGAGAGTGTAGCCCCAACAATTGCTCAGGTGACTACAAGCAGGAGGTAGCAAACATCACTTGTACTGCCAGAGAAAGCCAGCATCAGCACGAGGCAGACTCAGAGCCACAGCCCATTCCTTGGCAGACAGGTGTTGCCAAGGTCCCACTAAGTCACTGCTGAAGATGATAATAGTGTGTTTGCTGCTCTTGAGTCATGACTTCTGTTCCTTTGCTGATGTGGATATCTGACCTGGTGCAAAATAGCATCAACCTGCTTCAAAGATGGACAACAATACCAGCTACTGACCCAATCCACAGGGTTGCCAGGGCTGAGGGACAGAGGCACCCTTTTAAATCAAAAAGGCTTTGCTTCTATGATTTATTTCATTCTTATTTCGTTTCTAAATGGCTCTTGGTTTCCTGCAATTGCTTCAGCAATAGCTCACGTACAGTTACATGCCAAGCTCCCACAAAACACGTTGGGAAGAGCTATTTCCCTGGGCTCAGCAGCCCCCGAAGGGAAGCATCTGCCCGTGGTGCTGTGCTCATCCCCCAGTGATGCATGGGCCTGTCTGAGCGCGGGCTGCGCTTCAGCGCGCTCCCCCTGCGAGGGGCACCTTCCATCAGCTCCCTGTAGCAGCCGCTCTTTAGGAGCCAGCGCGGGATCTCATCTCTCTGGGAGCACATGCAGGCGATTTACAGCCTCCTCGCCAGCAGCACCACAACACAGATTACTTCATCCATCATTCCCAGGAGGGGAAGGCGGTTGCTAAGGCAGAGGGAGGTTGCAGTCGGGCCAGGCTTGGTCATTGTGTAAGTTACGGCTTCAGACAAGACGCAAAGCTTCTTCGGCCAGAAGCAAAACTGCATCCCCCAAACCTGCGGCCTCATCCTGTCCCTTCCTTACCTACACACAGCCAAAGTGTTCCATCAGAAATACCACACCAGTGATTCCACTGACAAATGTCCACAAGACACAGAGGTTCCCAGAAACCTGGCCTTATCTTCCTGAACTTAGGGAGCAAAGTCCCATGTTACAAGAGAGATTCCCTGTTCTCGTGCCATTTCACTGTCATAGAAACAAAGAATCATTTAGGTTGCAAAAAACCGCTAAGACCATCAAGTCCCACCGTTCCCTCAACATTGCCAAGTCCACCACTAAAGCATGACCTCAGGTGCCACATCAACACAGCTTTTAAATCCCTCCAGAAGCAGTTATACCAACACTGTGCCAGGGCTTGATAATTCTTTCAGTGAAGAAATTTTTCCTACTATCCAGTCTAAAATAGCCCCCACTGATGATGGCATAACAGCCTAAATGATTTCAAATTGCATCTCCATTTGCTATGAATATTAACCAGCAGCACAATGAGAGGAAGAAAAGTGTTTTCTAGAGATATATTTTCACTCGAGAGACCTGGCCACAAGGCTGTTGAAATGTAAGATGGAGGGAAGAAAGGGAGAGGGATCATGATTAGCCTGACTCTGTCTGTATCTTTAAGCACACCAGTAAGAGCTTAATGGAATCATAATGAACATGTGCTTGGGTACATGTGCTTTTCCAGCAGGCGTTGCAGCTCTTGTGCAAGACAGACAGCTCCATCTCCTGGGATATAGCTCAGTCCCTGGAACATTAACAGAGACCTTGAAAGGGCTCATCTTTGTTTTCTATTTTTTCCCCAGTGTTGAAGAATCCCCTGTGAAAGTATTTGGTGAGTGTGTGGGAGTAGGGGGAAGGAGAACATCTTTTACTTTTTAGACAGCAGCCTCTTGGAAATGTCTAACACAACAGTGCCAACAACCAGCTTGCAGGCTTGGGGCTTAGAAAGACTATAATTCATTGGTTCATTCCAGTGGTTCTAATTTTTGTCCCTGGATTTCCCACTCTTGGGGGCACTGTTAGGCAGCCAAATCACTGCCCTTTCCCTGAAGGAAGCCAGCACTATGGTGAGCTGGTACTTCTGCTCTCAGGGAAGCTCCCCTTGTGGTCTCTGCTCAGACTGGGACTCCTGGTGGGGTTTCTCATAGGAAAACAGAAAAAAAGCAGGTGGATGCCAAACTGGAAGCTTTTGGGACTTCAGGGTTTTATCACTTATGCTGCAACACTCCAAGTCACTTGGCTCCTGAATCTGGGAATTGATGTAAAGCTCACAATGAAAGCACAGGGTTTGGTTAAGAATTGTTGGCTGAAATCACAATATTAATCCGAATATGTAGGTCATATAAACGTGAAAGTAAAAGTAAAATACATTACAAGAGTTAAAAGCAAAAATTTATAACAAACTATGGAAACGGTCTAAAAATACTTGCTGCAAGTACTTGTAATGAAATAATGACAAGATAAAACTGCAGCTCTTTTTATTAGACAATATTATTGAGTCCTTATGAGGACAGTGTCTAGCAGCTTAAGGGCAGGACTCAGATCAAGGCATGCACATTACACAGGGTACATAAACTCCCACTCCAGGCTTTGGAGGTGTGGCCTGCAGGGCTTTGCCAAGCAAAGCCTGTTGATCAGAGCTGCTAGTGACCTGCTGAGCAGAGCTGTGCACACTCTGCCACTCAGGTGTGACAGTTTACCCCAGAGCCCCTCCAGCCACTCTCTGGGGCTGCCTTTCAGTATCAAGAGACCTGGGCTGCAGCGTGTCAGCCCACGCTGGAGCTAATGGATGAGCAAAGGCACAATGCTGGAGGACATTAAAAGGCAAATCATAAAAAAAAAATAAAATCACTCTACAGCCTGACAATAAAAATGGGCACATAAAGGAGGTTCAGAAGAGATTGCTACTTTGTTCTAAACCAAGTCTGAAATTAGGTAGAATTTATCAGGCAGCTTTTGGGCCAGAGATACAATAAATGCTGGTGTCCTTGTTACATCAGGTCTCTCATCTATTGTTCAGAAGAGAAAACAAAAGCTTATCTACAGTGCATCTTTTCCCTCATTTTTTGTTTCCACTGCTTTTCTCTTTGCTTTGAACAATTGAATGATCCTATAGACAATGCCCTCTTTATACAGGCACCCCACAAGTGGAGTGGTGGTGCCCTAACCTGGCAAAAATAAGCCATTGCATTATATGCTGCAGAGGGCTTATCAGCTTATGCCAGCAAAGGGCATGCTTGGGTGACAGAAATTGCCCTTAAACAGTCTTAACTATCTGGGGAAGGAGAGCAGAAGGTAAGAGGGAAGTGTGCCAATATGCAAGAAAATAAATCTGTTGCTTTCTCCGGGAAGAAACTTACCATTTCTCTAACAGCTAATGAACAGTTTGCTGTTTTCTTCCCCTGGAGTTACATCTTTAGTGGGATAAGAATTGATGTCTACCTGCTTATTAAGCATTATTTTTAAAATGTGAACTCCTCTTTCTCATTTCGGAGACAAGGAGGATAGGATATGGAAGCTCCAGAATGAGGTTTTCCAAAAGTTCTCACTTCATATCATGTCAAACACCAGAACTCAGACTGAGATTTCAGGAAACCCAGAAGGGAAGGGGGTCACATTTGCCTGGCACACGGGGACAGAGCAGGGGTGTGTCTGGGTCCCTGACAGCCCTTGTCTTTCTCATAAGGTGCACTGCTGCAGAGCGAGGTGACACTGCCCTACACTGGCCCTTGGCACCTGGGCACCACCACGGCCAGGGAGAATGGAGGTGGGGAGGGGACAAAACCAGCCTGAGTTTGCCACCAATCACCTCGTATCATCAAGTGTGAGCTTTAATAACCCATGCCATTAGCTTGTCTTGCTTCAAAAGTAGTTGTTCTGGGTTTGGTTTTTCCAGTGGATTTTTGTCCCAGCTGTTACCTGGAAGAAGGACAATGCAGGGGCAGAGCAGCATTTCCTGAGAGACAAACGGGGCAATCAGGACACAGAAGATGTAGCTGGGTGCCACAACATTCCATTGAAATCCCCCCTGGCTGGGGGCAGGTTGCCAGTGACATGAAAAAGATGAGGGGGCTGCCCTGGAGGCTTGGCTGGNTATTCCTTTCCCCACATCTTTGCATGAAAGCCCCATAATTTCAAAGTGATAATAATTTGAAGGGAAGGGGGTCACATTTTCCATTCCAGACACCTGTCTTTCAAGCCAAGACAGTAGTGTTGAACAAACAACATAAAAAGATTATCATACAAGGTAATTATCTCCAGGCTAGAAGGAAAAGAAAGAGGTTGTTTGGCTGGAAATTAATAAACAAAACAAAAACCAAACAATAATACAACCATGACCTAGAAGTGGGTAAAGCCAAGTGCAGTCCTGGGTTGGAAAATGTGGATTTAGAGCAAACATTTAAACTAATGTGTTAAAACTAAAATGCATGAAGCAAGTGTTTAAATGCATAGTGAAATTCTTTTACCCCATTCTTAAATAAATTGCAAGACTTTTCAAAAACAAGGAGATGTCACTATTGGTAATATAGATAAACATGTCTCCAACAAGAAACCTCTGTGAGTTTAGTCATCCTGGGCAGTCTGTTATGTGGTATCCTTAAGTATGAATAGAGAAGCTCCTTTACTCTCTTGACTTGCACAATCCATCAGTGTCTGTGCAACCCTGGCTCCCTGTGGGCATCTACCACAGCTCATTTCCCATGGCACCAGTTAGTGCTTCAAACGCATCACCAGGAATGAAAAATGGACAAAGAAATTGGATTTGCCAGTGCTTCTCATGCCAGACAAAAGAACAGGAAAGAGGAAGGGAAGGAAAAACCTTCCTCCATTGTCAGGGTGTTTGCTGGGGGAGAGAGGAGCCAATTTGTCTCTTTTTATTTCCTTGGGAAGGAGGGAGTTAAGGGGGAGAGCTGATGCTGGTGCCAAGACACTGCGTGGGAGGGGATCCCTGCTAACGTCAGGTTGGAATTACTGCTGCACTGCCTTGCCAATGCCCCCAACATTTCTTACCTGCAGAGACAGAACCAAACCACATGAGCTGGAGTCTAATTAAATTACTGTGTGGTTTCTGAAATATGAGTGCATCCCAAGACTTTAGCAGCATATCTTGACGTCTCAGATATAGAATCAGAGAATGGTTGGGGCTGGAAGGGAAAATAAAGCTCATCTTGTCCCAACCCCCACCATGGGCAGGGATACCTTCCACTGGACTGTGTTGTTCCACTCTGAGCCTCGTTCAACCTGGCCTTAAACACTTCCAGGAATGAGACATCCATGGCATCTCTGGGTAACCTGTTCCAGTGCCTCACCAGCCTTCCCTCACAGGGAAGAATTCTACCTCATATCTAATCTAAATCTACTCTTAGTTTGAATCCATTCCCACTTGTGCTGTGACTACATGCTCCTGTAAACAGGCCCTCTCCATCTTTCTTGTAGCTCCTCCATGTACTGGAGGGCCACAATTAGGAAACACCAGAGCCTTCTCTTTTCCAGGGTGAACAATTCCAATTCTCTCAGCCTTTCTTCTTTGTGGGAGCAAAAACTGCCTTGCAATCACAACAAAACCCACCAGCACAACTTGTGACAGAAAATAATGAAAACTGGATCTTGATCAACCAGGAAGCTACCCAAAGGTAAAGAGAGTTAAGAGTTTGGAAAAGAGCCCCCAGCAGACACATCTCAGCTGATCCAATAATGGAAGGTGTTGGGATAGATCAAGTCCCTTCCAATCTAAACTATTCTATCATTTATGCCATAGGCTCTGAAGTGTCTTTGATCTGAGCCACAAGCAAAAAGAACCAGAAAAAAACTTGAGCAGTATGTATGAGCAAAAAAAGCCATCTGGAACATCAAGTCTGTCCCACCTTGTTTCAGGGAAATCCAGTCATGATATGGGGTTATCTTAGAGGATGAGGGCAGATCACCTCCTCCTCAGAGGATTGTGCCTCCGTGCCTCACCCATGGGCACACTAAAGGGTCATACCTAGAAAAGACTCCATCCCTTCCCAGCTCAGACTTTCTAATAGGAGTTGGGAGTCTTTTCCCTATGCACTGTTCTTCAGGCCCTATACATGACTCTACAGTGAAGACAGACCACTTCTCCAAAACCTGCAGTCCTAAAGATGTAGCAAATCACGTACCAAAGGGCAGTTAACACCTTTAAATCACAACTGACTTCTGAAAGTGCTGGCTACTATTTTTGGAAGGAAATTCCTTGCTTTGAAGTACCTTGTTTAAAAAAATATCAGTTTTCCCTCCTTTCTGTTGATACTTGTGACAGTAGGATCTCAAGGTCTCAATTACTCTGCTGTGCTGAACCCCACAGAGATACCGTGTTGCAGTCACCCTGAAAGGAGGCACTTAATGAGATTATTGAAAAGAGCAATCAGGCACTAGGTGAAACACAAATCTCTGGCTATTTGGGATTACTGACTCTAAACGACAAGTTGCATTATTTTTCTATTGCATTTATTCACAAATCCATACAAGCCTTTATCCTCACTTCAAAAATACATAAGTAGTGTGCTTCAGAGAATTACACTCCCTGTCACACTGAGACCAGAGGTCACTGTGGCTGAAGCTGGAGATATCAACACTGCGAGAGCAGAGTCAATGGACTGGTGAACATGGACAACTTACTCAGCAGGTCTTGCTTAAGAAACCTTTCCTTCCTTGAATTTCTCCTTTCCAAGTCAGTTCAAGTGGTGGTGATATGTTCACAGACACTACTGAGCAGCAGCAACATCCCCATATATTCCGTGCAGTGTTTTTCACACTGATATTTTTCCTGGTGTTTGCAGATACAGGGAAACTGCCAGTTTCTCCACAATCCCAAAGTGCCCTGTGTTCACTGAGGCAGAGAGCACTCAGTGCCCATCAGTAGAAGAGCTGTTTACACTGGTGGAAGCAGATGGGAACCACCCTAACAAAAGGGCAACAGGACCTGTAAGACAAGGACTCTCATCCAGAAGCTTTCACAGCCAGCCAGTGAAAAAGAAAGGGGAAATTTAATTAAAAACTTCAAACTGACCTGCATGGTAGAAAATGTTTCTCCTATCTCTTTAACAAATTTATGGCCATAAAGGAGTACAAGTAAGAAACTACATGGTCTCTAGAAGTCTTGACAAGAACAGCAAATAGAGGAGTCTCCACCTTGGGCTGAGGGGAAGCAAAGAGTGAGAGGTAAAGATCTATCTTTGATCTATCTGGCCTGTTCACAAGTAGGACATGTATCACAGTTCCTGCACCTGATGGGTCTGCTCCCTCCATGGTTTTCCTTTTACAGAAACAAGAACCACCACCAGAGGTAGATAAACACTTCATTATAGTACATAAATAAGAACCAAAGGCAACCAGACCAGTTTTCCCATTAAATGCATATTGTCCCCATGAGCCTGAAATGAAGGCCTGGGTCTGAATGTATTGTTGACAGGAATCCATTTGCAGAGGCATCAATTATTATGACTGCGATAAATCATTTACAAAGCGCTGTAAATTCCAAACAGAGTTGAACAAACACAAGGCTTCATCATTACCCATTTCTCTTACAGCCAGAGCTGGGCTCAGAAGGGGTGCCTATCTTAAACAGGATTGATTTGAGGTATTGTACTCAGGGACCTGTACTCTGAAAAAGGGCTAAACTTTGTAAAATAAAGGGTAAATCAAGGTTAAACCTCATTCAGGCAGTTGCAGGGCTGCAGTGTTAACCTGCAGCAACAGCTGAATTTGGAATTTAGAGCTAGCTTGAGAGTGCCTAAAGGGAAGACCCAGATACACCTCCTTTGCCATGGGGATATGTGTGTACAGAAGAGGCTCTCTCATCTCTGGGGATGATCAGGAAACACTCCATTGGCATCCTCTGCCTGGCCCCAGAGTGTCACTGTGCTAACCAATTGCTGTGTTCAAATCACATACACAGGGATAGCTCCGGCCAGTGGGAGTTTCCCCACCAGTATTGGGAGTCAGAATTTCTCACTGCATCTTGTTAGAACCAAAACTTGGGACAAGTAATGAACATGAAGGAGTGAGAGTCTGTCCTGCATCCCTGAGCCACGAGTGACACTCTGCAGGCAGCCAACACGAGGGCAGATCCTGCTCCAACTGCTCCAGTGCTCCTCTGTCTCATTCAGCTGCTGGGACCCACTGTGAGCGGGCTTTGCAGACTGTGGGAGCTTCTACAGCTCAGCCATTATTTTGCAAATCCCTTCCTTACAAATAAAATAAAAAAGCAATAGGTAGATGGCACAAACAGGAGAGAGCAGCAAAATCAGCTCACCCACTTAAGTCAGTTGCTTTTTGGGATATATTTTCTCTGCCAGACTTCTGAGTCCTGTGGTTCGCTTTTCCTTTCTTTTCTGGCCCAAAAAGCTGCTACTGATTTCTCTGAGTCTAAGCACTGCCGACTCCTTTGTCTGAGCCAGCCACATTTGGAGCTAATTTCTGCCAGTTTTATCCACTGTAAGATCCACAGAGGCATTTAAAAAATTGCAGCAAGCCACAAAGGCCTTGTTGATCATTTAGCCAAACCCAGGGCTCTCTGCCCCTTACCCACACTAGAGCAGTGACTCCTGCAAGATGAAAGGTGATGTGACTCAGGTGGATCCAGCCTCCTGTCAGTCAGATTGCAGCCTGATCTGCAGGTTTGAGAGGCCATCTGGCCCAAGTATGAGCCCTGGACTTGATTTCACCTCACAGGGGCATCACTGGCAATGTAACAGGGCAGAATCAGGCCTTTGGGAAGCAATGAAGCTGAGATCCAAAGTCACAGGAGCTGGCATTGATGCTTAGTCACTGAGCCAGCAGTGATTTTCTCATACAGACGTACCTTGAAATCACCCCCTGTATGCTGGCAGGGATTTGGAGAGACATGCTGATATATTCTGCAGTATGCCATATATCATACTTCTGTGCAATTTAAAGAATTACTGTATCAGCCAAATCTCCACAGAATATTAAAAATATAGAAGAATTTATAAATATTTTACATTCAAATTCTCTGGTAACAGTTTGCAAACATCCTGATGTAGCATAATGCAGTTGATGGCTGAATAGTTTTCCTCAGTTTTGGGGTACATTTATCAAGTTGTGTCATTGCCCAAGTGTTGTGGGCAGTAATGACTTTCTTTGGGGTCCATGTATGGCATGTAGCCCAACAGATTCCTGGCCCACAACCCACCCCTGATGCTTAATTATTGAGCTTATTACAGATAAAGGACGCTGGGAGAAAAAAAAAAAAATTAAAAAAAATAAAAAAAAAAAAGCAAACCATGAGAAAGAGCAGTGGAAGGGTGGGCTTTCATTATGAACAAAGGCTGCTGAAGACATCAAGAACTGATGCTCTTTCTCCCTTTCACTGCCTCACGGGAAACCTCTGCCATGAATTACTTCCAGCCAGGCTGTGTGTCCATGTTGCACACACGGTCCCCTGGCTCAGCTGTGAGCCTTGGGCTGTGCGTCCAGTCTGACACAAGGAGCTTCACCTTGCCACTGTGCTTCCAGCCCAAACCAGCAAATTGTGCTCTCCTAGCATGGACAGCCAGGGGGGCCGCAAGGGGGCTGGAGTTTTCCCAACAAAGGGCAATAAATGATGCTATTTTCACCAGAAAAGGCACAAGGATAATAAATTTTCTGTCTGCCTGATTCACATCGGGCACGTGAAAGACGTTTCGTTTCCCCACTTTCTTTCTGTTCTGCTGAGTCTGAAAGCATGTCTTTGCATTTCGCCAGCTGGTTTCCTTTCTGGGGCATGTTTAAGTTTATTTGTGAAGGGAAAAAAAATGCAAAATTTGCCTTGCTTCCCTTAACTCAAAATAAATTCTAAACACATCAGGCCTATTCCTCACTGGTCCCACCTGGCACAAGATGAGACGGTGGAGAGGGTTGATACTGGCCTCCTGACTTGGAGCTACATAGCTCACTTGGCATCTGTGGTCTTTTAACCCTTTCCCTGAGATCTCCACAAGTCTCAGAGCTCAGGGAAGCCTGAAGGAAAGCAGTAGCAAGGGCATTCCTGCACTTTTCCCTGCCAGGCTCAGCTTAAAAGGTCAGGCAAACATGGTCAGCCAAATCACTCCCACAAAGAGCTCGAGAAAGAGGAAGCCTTTACTCAGCACACAATAGCTTTGGGATCAATACCTGGGGAAGGCAACTTCCAGCTGCACCACGTTCAGCACCACTCCTCACTCCAGCTGCACTGGGGTCAGAGCTAGGTTTTGGGAACTCAGCACTTTCAAATGCCACTGAATTCAGCGGGATTTTGGCAATTCTCACAATGCAAGCTGCTGCCATGTTTGCCTACACAATTCACTACCGCCTGCCAGCTGGTGGCAAAGCTCTTGGCTTGGAGAACCTCTCACTTGTCCTCCAGCACTCCCAGGCCCTGGATCCCCAGGCTGCCTGAACTTGGAGCAGCTTAAATGGACCCCAAACATCTTACAAGAGAAGAGCATGGCAAGAGGGGGCCCATGGCATTTACCTGCAGATAACACTCCATCAGACAAGATTTGAGGTATGTTTCCTGTTTGCAATCCTATCTAAACTCACACCTCATTTTCCACAAGCCTTTTGAAAGCTTGTCCCTTCAAGCTTGTGAAAAAAATCTGAAAGTACAGAAAACTTCTATCCAGCTCAATCAGTGGGAACCCCTACAACAGAAAGAAGTAAACCAAAGCTCTTGCCCACAGGTTGGGAATCTTCCAGTTGAGGCTTTTGTGACTCCCACCCATCTGCACTAATACAATAGCAGGGGCATGCTTGGCTCTGTGGCAAACTCAAATGTGGTTTGGCAGAAACGGGGAAAGAGATATGATTGTGTTTCTCCAGGGAAAGTTGGTCATTAGGAGGGTATTATCCAGATAGTGGTTATATAAACTGTGGCTGAATGGGCTTTATTTACAATAAGAAAAATTGCCAGAAAGTGATCAGAACACATGCGGTCTGATGAAAAGGCTGCACTTGAGCAACATGAAAAGCCAATAATCTGTGAGGAAGTAGCTGTTTGACAGCTAGGAATTTTAAGCAGGGATAGTGCTGGGGGGAGGGGTATTTCAAATCTAACCAAAACATCAGTTTCAAAATTTCCCAGCAGTCCCAAACCCTGTGTGAAATTAGGAGTACAAACAGGCAGAAGGCTGCTGCAGCCCACGGGCCAGGTTCAGACCTGATTTAGGCTTCCTGCAAACCCATGGTGTTTACAGCAGTGCATCCCCTGCCCTTTGGCATGTGACCATGTCACACAGGCAAATCTTACCCTCACACATTTGCCACCAAGGAGGTCAAACACACCTGAAGGAAGGAATCTGCATTTATAATGCAGTGGATTTCTTTTTCACGAACGTGTTCCAAGTCTCCTTGAATATGTCTACTTGTGATGACCATCTGATTCCCTCTCCTCTCTTTCCCATGCAGGTTTTTAGACTCCACCACAGAGAATCAGAGCTTTCTAGCTTATTCACTATATGAAAACTAACTCTTGGTAAGCCTTGTTTTCTTTTCCTTTCTGCTGCGTGTTTTATCTGATGTAGAGATGAGAACTGCCTACAGGCCTCACTGTGTGGGCCATGTACAAATCCATGGATTTGTACAGCTGCACTGAGAGATGACCCCTCTTGCCTTTCCAATCTTGCCAGTGTTTTGGGGTTTCTGCTAAGCATTGCTCCAAATTTTCATGAGAGTCTCCACTGCAGCCCTCACCTCTGCATTGGTAATGGAACAAGTCAAAGCCCACTGTTTCCCATAAGATCTTAGGTTTCTTTTTTTCCTTACTGGCATTATTTTACACCGTGTCGTACCTCACACCTCACTACTCAGTCACTACCTCTCCTGAAGATGTTCACAGGCTTCATCCCCTACCCTGAAGAACTCTGTACCACCAGAACAGAGACAGGCCCCTCCAAAGAGAGACTGCTATCTTCCCAAGACAGACATTTCAGATAAACAAGCTGTGGAAGTTTCCTTTTCTCCACAAGACATGAGACTCCTAGACAGCAAAAATTAAGCAGGATGAATGCTACTGTGGAGCTCTAATCCCTGAGTTCATGAAGGTCCAAGGCATAAGAAAGCTTCTGTGATGTCAAGCTCCTCTACACAACCAGTCAGAAAAGTGGCTCTGCAATTACTGGCAGAGCAGAGTTGATTTTAGAATTATATTGGAGAAGGATTTAAAAAGCACCAGTTTCAGTCGTTTATCTCCACACACTTTCCCTTCTCCTCCCTCGTTTGTAAGACCCACAGGAGGCAGTACAGCATCTTCTGCAAACACAGCTATTTAGTGACACCAGCTCAGTGACTGTGGAGCTTCCATTTATGCACGCAGGATAGGTGTACACCTTCTGGGATTTAGTTTCAATTTTTCCCATTCCTACATGGACGCCTGAAATTAAAGGCCTGAGGAATTTCTTGCTCAGAGATCACAGGCCATACATCCCCTTCCCACGTGGTAATGGTCACTTGCAATGTCACACAGAGCATATGGAGGGAGATGGTTGTATTTGTTCAAGCCTTGTGCCTTCAGCATGATTAGTCCCACATCTTGCAGTGCAGGTGCTGACACATATGGCCACTACACTCATCATGCTCATCAAACACACAAGACCAACTTGTTCCTAACTTTGAGCTTTACAGTGCTTACAGATTGACAGAACTTACACTAGTTTCCCTAATTATTTTTCTTCTCTGTTCAGCTGAACACTGCACTCCCTGAACTGAAGAGAGAAGCACATGGATTGTTTATTAGGAAATGAGTGCTTTATGTTATGCATTGTTCTGTAAAAAAAAAAACCAAAAAACAAAATCTTCCAGCTGTTTCCCCATTACATAAGGTTGTAGTTACTCAATATTTAGATAGGTGATCTTGAAGGAAAAGATAGGCTTTGAATAAAGTGTCTCCTTTCCTTTCAGGGTTAATGGTGAGCAAGATCCAGTTCTGCAGCTGGCAGGAGATTGGTTTTGGAAAGGTGACAGTGACACAGTCCAGCTCTTCTGCCTACTTGTATATTTGACAATCTGATGCCAAAGCACTGAGCACAAAGGGAATTATAAAGCTGTTGGAAATTGTCTTTAATTTATCAGCTTTCAAAATAGCCCCTTTTTTAACACACACTCTCACAGCACTCATACTTAGAGATTTGAGGGCTTTTCTGCTGTATTTGAAAAACCAAAACCATTTTGAAGACCCTTCTTGAAGTTAAATGAGATCAGCAATTTCTTTTCAAAATACAAGAATAGTCATGTGCAATTTCTAATATGTTGCCAAAACTAGACCCAAAAAAACACCCCAATTCCACAACATAGAACATATCTATCAGCCACTTGGATGCTGAAGTGCTCTGGTAAAAATCTGCTCTGCATAATTACAGCCTGTACAAAGTTCCCCACCAGCTCAACCAGAAACTGGGTGCTGTTTGTCCTGTCTTAGCAAACAGATGTCTGGTGGCATGGCCACATCTTTAACTGGATGCTGACTTTACTGGTGCTACTGGGCTCTTAGCAAAACACACAGAACACCTACTGTGCCATTCATGAATGCATCACACTCCCATGGCAGCTGGCAGCCACTGCCTGCTTCCTAAAATATTAGGATATATGTATTCTTGCTTCTTTTCCCAGATGCAAGCAGTGAAAGGGGAATCAGCCCATGGAGAGATGAAGATAAGCTACAAATCTCTTTAATCTTCTCATATCTGAGGAAATAATCCTCTGGGATCTCCATAACCCCAAAGAAAGTAATGGAAGGTCTCCCAAGAGGATTGAAGCCTCAAGTCAGAGACTCCATCCCCATCATGGATATTCACAGGTGTATTCTTACAACATTCTAATGGAGCAGGGCATATTTCCTTTGTTTCAGGGAGGGACTGAGATAACATGCAAGGTTTGAATTTGATCAAGACCTGAAATAAGCACTGGTACAACGTATGACTCACAAAAACACACAGCCATGAAACTTTGCCAGAGCTGCATCTTTATGTATTTAATTTCCCCAAAAAATTAAAAAAAAAAATAAAAATAAAAAATCTGATCCTAGGTGACTGCTGCTCTGAATTTCCACAGCTCCTTTTCCTGTTTAGGTGTCAGGAGCAGCAGAGCACCATAGCTAAGGCACCAGGGTCATAAAGATGGCCCAGGGCACACCAGCTGCCCCCACAGCAGACTCACAGTTGCCACCTAGGCTGGGGCTTTCCTGCAGTACAATTATTATTGGAGATTAGGCATAAATAATAAAGAAACCAGCAGGACCTTGGCAACCCAGGGTAGATTTGCAGGATTGCCAGCAAAGCGGGGAGGGCAGAAGGGAATCACACTGGAAAAAAGAGTCAGTAAAATCTTTCTGCTTGTAAGCAGAGCACATTTTTAGTTGTGTGACTGAACAGCAATAAACAGAGAGCCAGGGACAATAACCACAAAGACATTTTCCTCTTCTCAGGTTAAACTCAATTTCCCACTAGCTTGTCATTACTTTGATTATGGGGCCTGTTACTGTTGGTGTATCACAGCCTGAGGTGTAACACTGCCAGCACCCAAATGCATCACAACCCCTGGCCAGGCAGCATTCCTGGGAAAGTGCACTGCTCTTACTGGAAGCCTGCTAGAAAATAGCTCCAGCCTGGAAGAGGCCACTTTGGGAGCAGGAAATTGCATCATAACTGCACACAAAGAAAACCACGATGGAGCTCTGTGGTGCTGGGATGGGACTCAAACTCCCCAGGATTAAGTCCTGACTTTGCAAAGGGCTTGTTTTCTGTGAGACAGATTGTGGAGACTGTCCAGGCCTTTTTGTCCATTCTCTGTGCCCACCCCAGACACCAGGGCTGCCATCAGCTTGCCAGTCTGTTTTCACACCTCAGGGGCCTGGGATGTTCCAAGGTGTGATTTGTGGATGTTTCCATGGATCTCTATCTATCTACTTTGAACAAGCCACAAAGGACTTGGCCAGGCCAGTGCTGTAACCATTCAGAGTACCTGCTGCCAAGCCAGCTTCTCACTGTCTGGCTATAAATCTGGCTCTGACATATGCATATGCCATGTTTTTCAGCTTTCTGGCTTTCTATCCTTTATTTTTTAATTCCAGAATGATTACAGTTAAGGAATACTAGCTCATCAAAATGCCTATCAGCACACTAGCTTGTAAACACTCATAATAAGAATGGCTAATAAAATACAGTTTATTAGCCAACCTTGTACAGTATTTTTACAGCTTTTTCCTCTCATCATTGAGGAAAGGTAACTCCTTTGCAGCTGTTCTGAAGCTGGCATTGCCACCAGCCTCCCTTGGTCTCACTTGTAATGAGCTGAGTAATTAAAGTCCTTATAGGAACACCAGAGTTTTTTATTGCCCACCACAATCCAGTCCTCAGCTCTCTGACTGACTCAGAGAGGAACTGCCACAAATATTGTTTCCAAAATAGGTCAGCAACAAAACTTGCTTTTCTTGTGTTAAATGATGGAAAAATTCAGCAGCTCAGCTGCTTGAGAGTCCTTGTTTCCTGAGCCAGGATGCCAAGGAAAAAACCCAGTGACCCTTCAGAAGTCTGGCAGATCAAAATCTCTGGTCAGGATTATGGAAGAGCTGCCATGAATCACTGGTAACAAGCAAATATCTGACAGTAAGTAGGTAGGGAGAAGCCTTCACTACAGGAAGTTCTCAGGAATCAGTCTGGAGTAATGGTGGGTAAGTGATGATTTGTTTAGGGTTTAAGCAAACTATGAACAGTTGGCTTATATTTATTCTAGATCTTGCTTGTTCTCAGCCACCAACTGGGCAAATGAACCACTAAATAGGAACACTGATTCAAAAGAGAATGTTTTTCTTAGTGGAAAACCATGCATAGGCTTCTCTAGAACAAGATGCCTTTTTGTAGCAAAGTCTGTTTTTTAAAGGTACTTGGTAAAGTCAATTATCATGATATATAGAGTTACTTTCCATGAGGTAAACATAAAACCAAATGCTTGGCTGTAAACATAAACCTCCTAAGTTTTCCTCCTCCTTCTGTCCTTTTATCTCTTTTTATTGCTACATTCAGAAGCATAAACTGGTAATTTATTGAAAAATGAATGGTAACATTTACCAAAGTGGCACTATTCACTACTCCTTTTACTGTGAAGAGTCTGGGTTTAGGAGCTTTTTCCTTTATGTTTGTTAACACGAGCATAAACAAAAATGATCCTGAGAAGATGACCAAAATTATTTTCCCTCTTTACTTGCTTCTTTTTAAAAAAAGAAGCACTTAAATAAAATCACAGAAAAGAATAAGGTTTCTGTGTGGAAATCCTTTTCCCTATCAAGTTCCCAGAGTGGCAATCCAGCACTGGAGCCTGGAGGAGGTACCACAGGTAAAGAGGTGCGCCCAGGGCACCTGGGAACCAGCTGAGAAAAATCCTCAGCAGCTTCAGTCTGGGAATCCTTATCTAGAGCAACAAAACCCCCTTTGGCTCCAGGTACTAATTTAGACCACTGGCCTGGCTAAGGCAGCCGGATCATCAAAGGGATTACCCCTCGTTAGCACCCAAGCCTAGGGTACACTTCCTGCAGTGAATGTGTGATTACAGCAAATCGCTCCTGCAGACACTGCCAGCAGCCCTTAGCCCGGGGCAGGGTTTGCAGGGAAGGTGAATCGCTACCAGTGGCACAATTTACATCCCTGACAAAAAGATATAACCCTCCTTAGGCTATAAAGCAGTCCCTGTGTTTAGGGGCCGTGGGAGAAAAGTGCTGGGCAGCAGTTTTGGTTAGAGGGGCCAGGTTGGTGGCTCAGCTTCCCCTGAAGGTTGCCCGGCAGAGGAGGGTGAGAAATCCTTGAGGAGGAGCTCCAGGCTGTCATCCCCTCCAGCCTAGATCACAGTGGTATCTGATGCTGCTTGCTACAGAATGCTGTAACTGGGAGATTCACCAGAGAGCAAAACCTTGGTCCTTCTGAGGCTTTTCCTTCCCCGAGCATCTCTTACAGACTGGCTGCTGAACTGAGCATCCGAGGGCACTCCTCGAGTCATTAGCACATTTTAATGAAACCCATTACATTAATAATTTCACATACGGGAAGTAATTCAGCTGGACTGGAAACTGTCCACAGAAGTCAGCTGTGACTACACTCCTTACATTTTAATTCTTCCATTTCTACAGGGCAAATCACTCCTACCTTCTGCTGTGTCCTGGAACTGAATAGACAGTGATAACTTTCTGTGGAACAGGTAATTCAATTAAATCCATTCGATTCCAGAAGTTATCACAATTCAGAAGGAGGAAGTCTTTGTCAGCTAAACTTTCACAGTATATAACAAAGGGCCTGATTCACTATATAATTTATATAATGACAAGTGTATGAAAATGGTATAGGATTTTTTCTCTAAGAGCAGCATCCTGCATTGAGAGAAAACATCTCATTATAAATATATCCTCTGAAGCACTCTAACAACCTAAAAATATGGCCTAGGAGTGAAGTCACACTGTATTTAGTACCGTAGTTTTCTATTTTATACAGTACTTATGCAACCCCATTCACCAGATGCTTTAGGCAGTGCCCTTGAAGGACTCAGGCATCCTCCAAGTCATCCTCTCACCAATGGAAAACCACACATGAGTGGAAATGCAGGCAGATTTGGATCAGGTTCTTTGCATAAGTGGATTTTATGCTGCTGCCCATTGCTCTGGGTTAATATCAGAGATGAAAAGCCAAACACTGTGCATGACATGGAAAGGCTGCAGGATTTGTTTCAGAGAATGACCCACAAAAACCCACGAGGTTTTCTTCAGCTGAGCTCCAGGAGCACAGTCCTCAGCCTGCAGCTCTTGGAAGCTTCAGAGAGGCCCTTGGAGAGAACAGCTGTTCAAGGGAGGTATGATGCAAGTCTAGAGATCAGGAGTTTTACCTGGGGAGATGCCACTGGCAAGGGATCTAGACTTCTAGAGAATGAGGGGTGGCTGGTCTCCAGCAAGGTATACACTGGCTCTTTAAGAAGTCTGTAGGATTTCCAAGCACCAACCCAGTGCCCAAATCAAGCTCAATATAAGTCACAGCTAAAATGACTGGAAGGTCAAACTCAAGCCAAGCAAATGGCTGAGAGAAAAGGGTCTTCAACCAGCATAACAGCAGCTAAAGACAACTACCAGTACTGATTGAGTAAATCTGTAATATCTCCTCCCCCTCTACACAGGATGACTTCTCAGATTAGCACCAAAAAACCATTTAAAAAAAATTATATATGGCACTGCCAATTCATACATGGATTTGAAAATCTAACCAGTGTGGACATGGCTTTCTCCAGCCTCACATTTCTGTTTCAACACTGGGAAAAGCCCTTCTGTTGAATTAATCCTGATCTGCTGAAGATGATCTATTAAATCAACTGTCAGTTTTCAGTAATTTCTCAAAGGGAACAGCCTTTGTGATGGATTTTCTCTGGCAAGGAACATAACAGAAAGGAATTGTGGTTAAGGAAGGAATTCTGCTGAAAAGCCACTCCCAATTTAAAGTAGATAATGAGCATCAGAGCTATTGTGAAAGCAATTAATTCTAATCACTTACCAGACAATAAAATTTAATTATGGGTTCTCTGAAAACTAAGAACCCAACAATTATTCTTAATAGGCTTTTCTTGATGGCAGATAGGGAGCAGAATTTGTTGAGGCTGGTTTTCTTGCAGTTAATTTTTTTTTTTTAAATCAGCTTTCAGTTAAGGATGCCTAGGCTTACATTAATATATAAACCAGAGCTATTGTGCTAAGAGATCCCACAGGAGAGAAGAACAATCTTCAAGGAACTCCTCAATATGCTTTTATATAATTGGCATTCTCCTCTCTGCTGGGGTCTCAGCTCTTTATTACCTGTTCAGGGGTGTTTCAGCTCAGAGCAGCTGGATGTCTCCAGCTTCAATTCAGGTACATTCTTGGTAGCAAGAACAGAAATTGCAAGTGTTTGCTTTGCCATGCAGCCATTTAGGTGCTGTTTGTGAGCTTAGCCAAGGAGTACCAGTGGTGCAGCCCAGACCCCAGCATAAGCAGGGGACTCCTGCTCTGTTTCAGTGTGGCTGTGGCCCACATCCACTTTCTTCCTGCACCCAGTGCTGCTGCACCTTCAAACAGAAAATGACCTACTCTCCTCCAGTCTAGCAGCCTGTCTCAGCCAGCCTGAACTACGTGAGAGGGTCATGAAGGTGGAGAAGGACCACCTCTGGTATTTCTCGTTTTGATGTCCTGCTCATCTGTTTCTCTCCAAGCCAGCTACAGAATTGCTCTTGCACCTGAAAACTCTTCCAACCTCTTCAAAATCTAACAAGATGTGAGGCAATCCTGTCGACAAGGAGTTACTGAAAGGCTTTTATTAGCAAACATAAGCTAAAAAAGTTTAGAATTTCCCTAATGACTTTAATGCCAATCCTCAGGGTCTGCATTTTCTCGGTTTGCCCAGTTTTCAGATAATGAATGGCATTCTATCCTGTGTGTCACTGATGTCTAGGATAACACAGGCATACTCCTCCTCAGCACTCCACCCATGCTGAGCTCACAGCCCTGTTTTATCTGTATGAAAAGTGCACAGGGACACTCCTCACGCAGCACTGCTCCTCAGGCACTGGGTGCTTGGGGACCCTAATGAGATATAAATGACACAGCACTGCTGAGACCTTCATTTCCAGAGCAGCAGATCAAGGCTAAGCTGCAAACCAGATAAATACTGGTATCTTTATAGCTCTAGGAAGAGCACTAAAATATTTCAATGGCTGTTTCAGGATATACTAAGAAGTCAGCCCTGCTGGCAGTAAGAACACACTATTTATGTCCTTTCAGCTGGCCACATCAATGAATTCAAAATTTGACTAAAGGCTCAGGTTTGACCCTCAGCAAAAGTCACACTTTGACCACTCCACCTCCAGCATTTTGTCTCCCAGGAATCCTGACAGGCAGCAAACACTTCAACCCATGCCCTGTGATGCTCAGTCAGAACAAAACCCACTTTTCTAAGGGTTGTTACCAGTGCTTCTGTCAGAAGGGGAAGGGTTGTAATGCCTCTCAAAGACACTGAATAGCAGAAGGACACTTTAAACTAGAATGAGGTCTCATTAGTAGAAGAGATCTTGAAGGAGAAGAGCTTGGCAGTATTTAGCAACGCTCAGGAAGTCAGAAAAAAAGAGCAAGATCATCTAGAGCTGGAAGAGCAAATATTTTTCCTGAAAAAGGCACCTGATTCTCCATATGAATATCTTGGGTGATCATTTACCCCAGAGGCTAAAAGTAGTGTAAAATCAGCACAGCAACACTATGCTGGCTTTGACTAGTGCAAGCAACTCCACAGAGACTACCAAAATCCCATATCCATAAGAAACTTCATGGTATACGAGTAAAACTGGCCTTTGATAAGAGGAAACTTTCCCTGGGAGGATGAATTCTGACAGAACTGCAAACCCTTGGCACTCCTTGCATCTCCTTGCAAAACAGCTGCACTTGGCACCCTTGGATATTGTTTCAGACAATCCAGAGCATTCATCCAAGATCACGGTAATCCCAAAGCACTAGCATTGCTCCCTAGCAATTATTCATTGTTTCCCAAAAGTTCATTATCATAAAGCTTGAACATGATTTGCAACAAATGCTTTTGTCTTTCAGTCTCATCGTTACAAACTTCCCTAAATTAAAAGAGTTTATCTCAAGTGGTACTATCAGCCTGCAGAATTCAATATATTTTAATTAGGAGGATGAGTGAGAGTTTAGCCTACCTAGATAATGACAAAATGTTCTCCATTTAATTAGCCACATCAAAAAGGTTCATATTTAAATTCTCTCCAATGTAAAAGTGAAACAAATGTTACAGCATAACTAGATTATTCCTTATAAATTACACATTGAGACATCGAGATGCAGAAAGAAGAAAAACAGAGGGTTTGGGCACTGTTTGGCAGCTGACTCTTGCAGCAGAGCAGATTTCCATGTCCTGCAGATGGCTAATGCAGCAGTAGTGTTCACATGCTTCATATGGCATGGCAGCACCTCCTGCCCACACAGAGATGGCAGCAGCACCAAGGATGGAAGTTTCCCAAGGCCCAGGCTGCCCTGACTATGGCCTGCATTAGAAACACCATGAACAGAAGGAGCCAGAGGTCCTCTCTCATTTACCACCTCACGTGGGCTCTTGCATGAGCCTGCCCTCCTGCTAGTGTTTGCTGGCATCAGACTGGGATACAGGCAGCAGGTGTGCATCAAGGCTTGGCACGGCACAGGCTGCAGTTGTGGGTCTTAGTACAGTGATAACTTCCAATCCTTCCCTGCTTTCATAGATCCCTTTATGACAAAGATACAGAGCTGCTGAGCTGCCACACAGACTCCTGGATGCCTCTAATGCAAGCACAGAGAGATAAAGCACAAATAGACTTTTAAACCTTGAGAGTGCAAAATATGTCCGGTATGTGGGGGAAGGAAAAAAAGATGCCTTAAAGGCTGGTGGCAATATCCAGTGCAGGAGATCCAACAACCTGCAAGTCAGGCAAGACTCATTTTTCTGCTCACTACCAAGAGCTCTTTCAGATCATGGAGTCATTTCTACCTGGTTGTTTCCTAGAGCTGCCACAAACCTGACTTTGACTGTTTTAAATTACCTCAGAGCAAAGAGGTTTCCTGTTGCAGCAGCCCTCTTGTGAGAGGGTAGAAACGAGCCCAGACACAGACTCCTTGTTTATCACAGCATGAAAAGGGCCCTGGTTTGTTCCTCTGTACAGCTCAGCCATCCTGACCCCAACCATTCACTGACCCTGCCTGCAGCAGCTCCTGCTGGAGGCTTCCCTTGCAGCCTCTGACTGCTGGGTATTCCCTGCTGAACTCTGACTGCAGGAATCAGTTTGCAGGCTCTGAGTGCAGCTTTTACCCAGCCAGACTGTGACTGCAGGTTCCACCAACAGCTCTGACTGCACACCCAGACTGACCTCACTGCAGGGATTCTCTCTGCCCAGGATCCTGCCTCTCCATGAATCTCTCATTCCCTCTTCCTCAAAGTCCTTCCTCCATGACAATCCTCCCCTCACCTGCTCACCCACTCCCTTCTATCAAACTTACCTTTATTGGCTACAGCTGTGACTCATTAGGGGCCAGGCTGCATTGGGTAATTAACACAGCTGTTACTTATCAGGGACGAGGTCACCTACAGTTTCCTGAGGTTTTTTTTTTTTTTACAATGTTTTTTCTTTTATTTATATAAAGAATACACTTTTCACCCTGCTGTGTTTTAAGAGCTCCATCAGGAAAATAGAAAGTGGCAGCACTAAATTGTCCAATCTTTACATTCTTTTCTTTTTGCTTTCACCAAGCCAAACTATCCCAGCTTTGCTCCTAACCTGTGCAGGGGCTGCCTGAACAATCCCCAAGTGATTTAAAGGGTGCTAACTTCAGAACAGTAAAGCCAGGAAGGTGATGAACTGGAGAAAGAGCCTGACTTCAGTATTCAACAGTGTCTCCTGGGAAATCAAGCCTCCAGAGCTTCCCATCATTCAGCACGCTTGGAGAGCTATCCTCCAAAGTGTGCTCAGCAGACTGACTACTGAGAAAAAAAACCCAAACCACTGTTACTAAAAATTAGTTCCCTTTATATTTCATCAGGGCTCTTGTCACCATTTCTTGCGCTTATCTCAAAAGTTGTGCTTTGTACTGTCTCTCATACCTTCATGAATCTCTTTTATCAGCTCTCTTTCAAGACAGTAAAAAAGAGTAAAAATTATTTGAGTGCTTGTAGATTAGGATATTTCTTAACTCTGAACAGCCTCCTCTTTCATCTGTCATTGTCAGCCTCCCCAAGATTAATAAGAAAAAGACATTTGTAAGAGAGAATTTGTTGACAGCAGAGATGAGTTTGGTACAAAGGATACTAATTGTAACTTTTTTTTAGCTCTGCATTGATCCCAACAGCTGTAAATACTTAAAAATCTTTTCCTATAGTGTCCGCACAAAAAAAAAAAAAAAAAAAAAAAAAAAAAAAAAAAAAAAACAAACAAAAAAACCAAAAAA
>VWYO01022999.1:564325-576827 GCA_013400275.1 Rhadina sibilatrix
AAAGAAAGGCATATCAAGAAAAAAAAATTCAGCCAAGCATCACTGTCGGCCTGAAGTAAGCTGGAGGATGATTTCCTGGCTCCTTCTGACCACAATAGAAGTTGGAGTTTCAGAGCAATGGGAAGAGACACCAAAAGGAGATGGGGCAAAGGCAGTGCAGGGCACGGTGTGTGCATGGGTGGGTCTGAGTGAGAAAGGACACTCCTGTCACTTGCTTTACAGGGGTGGGGGACAGTGTCTAGCACCGGCAGCAAAACGGCAACATTACTGCATAATTACAGTGTGTATTCAGCCCCAGTGTGTTTTTCTACAGGATTCCACTCCAATTGTATGAGAGCCTGTGGAATCCAGGCTGTGGATTAAGTACCTGCAGCTGCTGCAGCAACAGGAATGTATAGGCAAGTATACATAGATACAGCCACAGTGTCAGCTAACTGGCACGGGAGCACTGGTTAATGAGATTGAATTAACAGTAAAGTTTTCCTATCTTTCCAGAACTGGCAGCCCCTTTTTAAAAGTGCCCATCTCTCCAGTATTTGTTAGCCCACTGCTCTACCCTCTGTCTCGTCCACTTGTATTTCACATGTCCATCTCGAGGGGTCAGGGCTTCTCCCTTCCCTTGGATGCACACACACAGCTGAAGGCATTGTCCTCCTGCTCTTTTCCCAGCACCTCCTCACCTCTGAGGCATTTCAGCAGCTCTGCACTAAACGATGTGGTCACTGTCACATGTAAGAATGATGGTTTCCTAACAGACCAGTGTTCATCAATGCTTTAAAAAGAAGACTTAAAAAAGAAGGGCAGAATTCTGGCCATGCAGAATTTAAGAATGAGCTGCTGTCACAATCGGGGCATTTATTTCATTTTCAACTCATAAGATGAGTGACAAAATAAAAGAAGTACAAGAGAAGACAGATGTCTTCAGATATTGCTTTTTTCTCTGCTAGAGGTGCAAGCAGGGTGGGTGGATGTGAGATGACACCAGCTGTTAATGGGATTTTTGCCACTGCAAAAACATGCACAGGTTGCCTTTAGAGTGCTGCTTCATTAACCACCATTAGTCACCCATTTCACAACTGAATGGGTGAAAAATTGATGCCTTTGGGCTCTTCTGGAGTTCTGCTTGGTTTGGGGGTTTCTGTTGTTGTTGTGTGTTTTTTTAATAACATCTCTACTCTAAAAGGGCAAACCTCTCCCTGTGCACAGCAGGCAGGGTTGTGTTCATCACAAAAGACAGTACTGAAGAAATACCATGAAAAGAGCCCTTGAGATGGCAACCAGAAATAAAGTCTGGCTCAAAATTTGGTCTTGGCAGGGGACATCTATGTTTCAGAGAGTCCTCTGATAACTAAAGGCATCACAGACTCTGCTCATACCTTTGCCACATATCAGTAACAGCTCTCATCAGATTTTATATCATTCCTGATAGGTTTCAGCATTAATTTAAAAAAAAAATCAAACAGAAAACCTCTTCATCCTGATTCTCCTACTACTTGGGACTCAAGGGAACTTGGGAGCACACATAAGAAGCAGCCCAGGTTTGCTCATCTCATCCACAGCACCTTAAGTGCACTATTTGCAGTGCAGATAGCTTTAAAAAGCACTGCTAGGTGTAGCCAGCTCCACCCCCAGACATCCAGCACCAGAGGCAGCAGCATTTCTTGGCAGGGCCTGCAGATATTTATGGATACATAAGAGGTAGGTCCCTAAGGCTAGCAGTGCCTTGGATTTGGAATGTCAGGCGATGTTGGGGAGGATGAAGCAAGAAGGCCCTGCAGAGAAGACTTATTAGTAAAAGACTCAAAAAGTATAAGACCTGTAAGAGATATAGAATTAAAAGCAAGATTTGAACTGTAAGATGCTGAGCNCCGAGTGTGGCTGGAAGAAAACATTCCACTTCAGCTTACTCTAGCAAGTACCAGAGAAGTTGTCCAGCTCTGAATACTCCCAGCTCCTGGGCGTGCTGTGTTCACACTGCAGCACAGGCCAAGCAGGACACACACATGTTCCTTAGCTGACACAGGTTTAGAGAAGGCACTGCAAAGCTGCTGATGAGTTCTGCCATGCAGACAGCCAAGGATAGACATACCCCACATGCCACAGCAGGGATCTGCTCCACAGACAGCAGTTGAAGGTGCTGCCAGAGCTGAAAAAGCAGCAGAGAAGGTGGGAATGAAAATGAAAGGGTCATTTAACTGGGAGGGGGTAAAGCACTGCAACACTTTCACTTCATTTTCCAAGGATTTGATTTTAATGCCCACAATCACGGCACAAAATGTTGGACAGCAACATGTGGAAGTTTTTGGAGTTCTCCCCTTTTGAAGCCAGAAACAAGGCTGAGAGTCTTTATGATACAGAGAGAGCCACCTGAATTCACAATATTGAACAAGAAGGTAAAAAAATGTGGATGATAATAGCCTGGAGGACTGAGCAGAACTGGAAAGCAGTTCTAGGGCACACACCTACAGCCTTTTTCTCCCATCAAATCTGCAGGCTGAAAAAGACCAAGCAAAAGCAAAATACATGGAAAGATAGGTGGACGATCTGAAATCCCCTCTCTTTTGAGGCACCAGAAGCAGTAAGATTGCAGGCTGGAGGGAGTTCTATGCAGTGTTTCCACTGTCAGTCTGTCTGTAGTGGAAGAGACTCCTGGAGTCCAATTTCCCAGAGTATTTGAGAGCTTCAGCAAAAAGCTTTGTCACCTGTCAACACAAAAAAGAGGAGGGCTGAGCATTGCAAAGGCCCTGGGACAGAGCAGGCTCCACACTTCTGCTCTGTCACCCTGAAACTTCCTGGTGCAGGTCCAGTCCCTGAGTTCATCCAAATCAATACCAATTTCAAGGTGACTGTGCACAGGAGCTGACTCAAGCCCTCTGGAGCCTGCATGTCCAGCTGGAGAGATGTAGATGTGCCCTCTGCAAGACAGCTCTGTCCCATGAGAGCTGTTCTTTCCATTACTGCCCAAATGTAAAGAGAACCAGGGTTGTTTTCCTCTCTCAAACTCAGAGATTAAAACTCTACAATCCACGCAGTTCAATGAAAGGCATCAGGCAGCTGTGGTAATAAATTTTGGCTGGGGACCCTTGTTGTTCTTGTCAGAACGTGTTTTGCTGGTAGGCAGAGGATGTGTCCTCAGTTCCCCACTCCTGCTAATCATGTCTGGCCATTAGCCTATGAATCTTCAGCTTGTCATTCTCCCTGCTCTCCACTCACTCCAATCACAGCAGAAGATTTTGAACAGCTGGACACCAGTTCAAATCACTGAGTTCCATGTCAGTGTCCACCAAAATCAGTGGGAGCTTGGCTGCTGCACTCAATGAGAACCAGATGAGGCTCTTTTGTGACTGTCAAAGGCACTTGCAAAGGAAGGCAAGGTGCTGCTGGCAGCAGGAGTCCCACTTTGCATTACCTAATATCTGCTCCCCATCAGTGTGTCAAAGGGATTTGTCAGGAGCTACAAACCCATAATGACTGGCAACTGGGACTACAGCAGGACAGGCAGCAATTCCATTTGGATGGCATTTCTGAACTGGACTGCCCCAAGGATCATTCAAGAAAGCACAGCTACATCCTGCTGTAAGGTTTAAGGACAATATTCCACTAAAAAATGCTTCCCATGCCTAATTTAAAGATGCTACATGCAACCCTGTGGGAGATGTTTGCTCTGAAGTGAAAATGATACAGCAACAATTTCAGCTGCACAGTGCAGGACTCAGGACTTCAGAATTGATATTCTTTGGTTTGGTTTGGTTTTACTCAGAGCAATGTCACTTTGTATAGTAGCAATAAGAAGATCTATTTAAACCACTGTGTTGTCATGATTTTCAGATACATTATTTGTCATGGATAATGAGGGTCCAAACAGGCTGGAATCTATGGTCACAAGGGGCTGGGAGCTCTGAAGGCTCTTATGTGTAAGAGGAGAAAGAACAAGATGAGAAGTACCTTGAAGTCAGTGAGCAGAGCAATCCCACTGTCAACAGCCATCCTCCGGATCACATAATTATCATGGACAAACCTGGTGCTGCTGTTGGGCAGGTTAATCACCAGATCTATTTTCCCATCCCTCACCAGCCTGAAGAGACAAGGCACAAGACAGTATGACAGTGTGTCCTTCCTAATAAAAACCTCTGATGAATAGCACAGGCAAGCAGCTAAACAATGCTGAAAAATGTCATGTGAGCTTAGTCTTTGCTCAAGAAACAAGGGTTGAAGGGTTAAGGCACTAAGCTTTATTCAGGATTTTGGACTTATTTCAGTTCTAGTCAGCAATGCAAAGCAATATTCAGCCTTGATACGCTCAGCACAACTCTGTTGAAGGCATGGCTGACTGTCATTAAAAGCCTAAATATCCAAACTTCACATATCCTTGTATGAACATATAACATGGAGCTTATAACATCTAGGCCATACTAAACAGAACTCTTCAATGAGATCAATAAAATCATTGAATGTTCAGTGAAACCTCCCTGCTGTGGCAATTCCAGACAGAATCAGATAAACCAGAACTTGTGGATTGAATTCCAAGTCCTATTAAATCCCTACCATTGATCTCAACAGGACCAGCAATTTGCCCCTTGCTTTTGCTGTCCTGGATTGCAAAGCCAAATTTGCCAAGGTGGGTGGTTCTCTTACCTCCTGACCGAGGGGAGGCTGGGGCTGTGGCTTTCCTGTGATGGCCACGCCACAGGATTTGCTGGGATACCATTAGCATTGAGCCAGGCTGAGGTTGCTTCTGTGGCATAAAGCTGTCCCAGGGAAAAAAAAAAGGGGGGTTATTTACTATGTACTTCACAATACCAAAACTTTTCATTCAACTCATGTGGGCCTGACCCAACACACAGCCTTGTTGTCAGAGCTGGTTTTGGAGGGCATTTTTCATAAAGTGGGTGTCTCTCCACATAGAGAGACACACAGAGAACAGAACGACCTTCCCAACTTTCTGTTATCAGTGATTTCCTGATGGATGATAGCCAATGAATGGCAGTAACACTTCCAGCAGCAGTGGAGTGGCTTAGGAAAACCTAAATCCCTGTGACTTTCAATAGGGCTTAAGTTCAATCACTTGTAAATTTTTTTTTTTTTTTTTGCCATGTTTATTTTCTTTTTTAATGCCTAGGGCTAAGTTTTGAAAAGTAGAACTCTCACCAATCCTCTGTGGCCGTGTTGCTTTTCCATAGAGATATGGATGCAAAATAACACAGAGGAGTTACAAGAGTGATGCAAGCACCACAAAGTTCATATATCTGCAGCTTGTATCACTGAAAATGCAGCACCATACAGATATGCCCCAGACAAAAGGGTTTTCCTTCCTTGTCTCCTGCCATACATGGCATCCTATTGACATTTTTGTTTCTTGGAGAAGCTGAGGGAGTGTATAATGTCCATCTTGGCTGCAGGCTGACAGCAGAGCTCCTGCCCTCACAATAGACCCATATGCTCAGTTAAACAATCACAAAAACTTTTAATTGGGTGGTACCTGCTGACTTGACGGATCACCCAGCTAAAAATCCCTGCTGTACATTGAAAACATCCTCTTTTCTCTCTATGTCCAAAGAAACTCCAACATTCCTGCAGCAGGCTGAGGACATTTGAGATTTTGAAAGCTCTCCAGCTTTAACTAAATGGAACCACCTACCTTGAAGCCTTGCTCATGCAGTAGTTCTGCTACACTGAGGAATCTGGGGCGGAAGGACTTCTGAAAAAGGAAATTTTTTAGATATAGCACCAAAGGTAGGATTTGGAACAGTACATTTTTGAGCAACATGGAGCTCCTCCACACTGTGCTGAGAGGCAAATGCACCTTTCTGTGCTGAGTGTGTGCATGGACAGAAACGTCTGCATTGTGCATGTACAGCACCATGGCCAAGGCAACTGTCTGGATCCTGAAGCCCAAGTCACTCTGAGCTAAGACATGTTTTGTTACACCAGAGTAAGGGTTCCCATACTAAGGCAGACTGCAACCACCAAAGATTTATTACTGTATATTAAATATCTGGGCAATTGCCTTCTCAAATACACCAACTGGAGCCTCCTCAGTTCTTAATTAAATGTATTTTCAATCACTGCTCTAACATTTGCTTTCTCCTCTGGCAGACAACATTTATGGACGGGCTTTGAGCTGCTTTTGAATGCTCTGCACCACAGGAGTAAGAGCTTGTGCATGTGTGAGTTCATTTCTAAGTCCTGTGGGCATATGGAAATGGAGTCAGGAGACTGAGATGCCATATTCCCATGAGGACCTGAATGCCTGACTTCCAGCACCTTTGAAAGACTGTCTTCTAATGCATATCCAGATCCAACAGCATTTAGAAAGATAAGACAACCTCCTGTAGACATCTGAAACTTGAACAAGCTGTTTTGGATTAACAGGTGAGAGAAAGTATCAGCCTAAGAGCCTTTGGGATGTTGAAGGGACAGCAATGCAAATATCAGATGCAGCACATGCCCTTCTCACTGCCAAGGCAAGCCAAACCTTGTTTTTAACCTTAGCCTGGTCTGGTCGTACACACATTTGCAAGTAAGATTATTACAAGATCCCTTGCTCCTGCTGGAGCTACTGATAGCTTAACCTTTATGGATGAGAGAGCAATATCCTGAAGGGTCAACAATTTCCTAGGAAGAAAAGGACTAAACAGTGTTGTTGGGTTTTTTTTGTTGTTGTTGTTGTTGTTTTTTTGGTTTGTTTTTTTTTTCTGAGCATTCATTCTGAAAACCATCTCATTCTGTACATTAGCTGGAAAATATAAATATACAATGTGACAGGGTTGGCAGCTTCCCAGTCAGAGAGAATGGTTCTGCCTTCTGGTCAGGGGTGTTGGCTTTCACAACAGTACTATAAACTTCTATCAAACATGTACTGAACACTTGTGACACATAAAACAGCCTCTCTATGAAAAGAAATTACAGCTGTCAGCTTGCATGGGAGCAGTCTCAGATTTACAAGCTGGCTGAAATAACCTGTGTAAGAAACCATAAGTTACTAAAGGTGAAAAGTACAAGCAGATTTACTTAGTGGAAGGTATTTATTGTAGGAGAATTGCATTTTTTTTTCCCTTTATCAGAAAAGTTCCATTTCTTATAACCCCTCATGTTTTCCAGCAAGCCTTGCTGTTTGTAAAGGGCTACATCCTTAGCTCATTCAATACAGCTACATCAGTTCTCACTGAGATCCAGCTCAAAATGGAGCCAACCCATCTCCTGTGATGATCTTGAATTCTGTATCCAAATGCACAGTGGAGCAAAAATTCTGGTATATAAGGAACCAAGGCAGAAGGTTACCTTGAAACAACAGACTTGGAGTGCCAGGATTTAAAAATAAAATACTCTGTCAATGCTTTCTCTATCTTGTGGTCACCAACATAAATGTAAGACAGATGCACTCCATCCCAGAGATATCATTGAATAGCCCAATCAAGAAAGAAAAAAAAAACTAGCTTTTCAACTCCTTTTGCATAAAATATAAATTATTTTTATGGTTAATGGTCGATTTAATGGTCGATTTCAGCATCACAGATTTCTCCAGCTTGTGGGAAGAGGTAGGTTATCAGCTTGCATAAACCAACAGAGATTCATTTGTCTAACACACAAGTCCTACTCCATCTGTCCTGGGAGAGCATCAGAGCTCTCAGATCCTGGGGATCCCTGCCCTGTGCAGTGTCACTGAGTGCTCACAAGCCAGCAGGCTCCCAGTCCCCACTGCCTGCCCCACCTGCCTTGTGCTGTCCCCTGGACTCACCTGCCTGGCCCTGGGGATGATAACTTGGTTACCCACACTCAGCAAGGCACCAGGAGGATGACCACTGGAACTGCACACCAGGCTGGAAGCTCCCCAGCAAGGTGTGTTCATTGCCTGGGCATGCTGGGCTCAGTTTGGACTGCAGATCACAGCAGTACCGTTTGGCTCTTGATTTGCAAAACACCCCAGAAACATTTGCAAGGAAACCAAGATCTCCCTCTCCACTTCTGTTAACTACATCCATTTGATTTCTGCCTTCAAGAAGGCAGTGTCCTCTACCTCAACATGATTAATAGCAAAGGTATAAATGTGCAGCATACCAAATCACTGAAATATGAGCCTAGCTGCTTTGAAGAGGAGCAGAATTCAAGACCATTTTGCTTCTTATTTCTCTCTCTTGAATAGATAAAAATCCAGTCTAAAAATCAGAGCAAGGTGCTAGTCATGAAGCAATGAAGCCTTCAAAATTGGGGTGTGCTTTGAGTTCACCATCTACTGCAGGTGAATCACAGCACCCTCCTTGGAGACAGCCAAGGGGGGCTTGTGTACGTGCTCCTGACAATGCCCAGCCCCCAGAGCACCAGAACAGGTTGCAGAAATCATCCTGTCATTTGAAAACACTCAGTGATGGTCGAGAGAGGCTATGTGCTCCCTGTCCTTCTGAGACTGCCTTTCCCTGTGAGGGTAGCCCCACAATTTTGCCTGTGTGAGGCAGGTGGGTTCACATTTGTGACTGAAATGAGAACAGTGCTGGTGCTCACAGCCCACCTGATGCCTCATTCCTTGTGTCTCTTGTTTCTGCAGTGAGGGGCTCCCCTTTTTTCCAGCCAAATACTCAAAGACCACTTACAGTCTACATGTAAGGGGAAGGTCAGCGTTTCAACCTTCCCTTCTCACAGGGCTTCACTTCCCCTCTGTTTCAAAGCAGACCATTGAAAAGTACATAGGTGACAATCTCCAGACTGGGGAGGGGACAATACCTGGTTCTCAGAATCAACTTTACACCTCTTGACTTGGAGTTTAATCGTAGAATAAATATGGTGACATGCAGAGAGATCTTAAAGCGATTGGTCTGTTGTTTTTAAGTTTCTTTTGCAAGAAAATGAACCGTAAACCACTCATTAAAAGGACAGAATCTTATTACTTTTCAAAAGGTTTGTGGAGTTGAGCTTTTGGCCTTGTTTCATCTTTTCTTTTTCCCTTCTTTTTTTTTTCTTAACACCTTTGTACAAAGAACATTTGGCAGCACAGACACAGTTTAGCAGCCACAGACACAGCCTTACAGCCTGACACAGAACTTACATAAATGCTTTCTGTAGCTAATATTACTTTTTCCTGCCCATTTCCCTTTAGCTGCTATCCAGAAAATACACTTAAATTTTAAACACTGGTCTCCCTCCTTTTTTTCTCCTCCTGGCTTTGCTTTTCTCCCTTTTAAAATGCTGTTTTAAGATACACAGTATACACAGTAGACATACAGTACCAGCTGCCTAGAGCTTCATACTGAACTTTTAAACTTTATCTAGGTAGCAAGCAATTTTTCTGCTAATTAGAGGTAACTTAGAGCAACTGCTTCCATCCCAGATGTGTGTATATATATAGATATTTAAGGACTCAGTGGTAATCCTTGCAAGCAAAAGTCATGTTCTTTCTGGCCACTTCTCACTTCCTTCACATGCTCTGCTGGCACAAACAGCCAAAGACATTTTTCACACCCCGGTTGTCTGACAGGAAAATTCATCTATTCTGTGGTTTTGTTTTATCAGCTTTATGCAATCATGTAGAGCATAAGCTTATTGCAAGTACAATGTGAAAATGGCAGGAAGCAATCAGATGGTTTTATGGGGCCCACGAATGTTCTAGTTGTACTGGAAGTGTATGAATTTTTGAGGAACACAGGTACATGCCAAAGTTTACAAGTGTCTCTGATTTTAGCACCTTGAGCAGTCAGTAACTATTCCTTGATAGACAACCAAGGTTTTTTTGGTTTTTTCTGCCTAGCTTCCTGTTCATCCTGAAACACACAACCTCCTTGCTGATCCTGTGAAAGGGGCAGGGCTGTTCCTGAGGCAAACCCATTGGGAACTTCCTCTTTGCAGAACCCATTGCACTGGAGAGCATTCCCATAATGACATCATTTACATTTCTGCCACACAGAGCAACTTTCAGTGATGACAGCAAGAGATGAAACCCGAAATCCAAGCCCTAGTCTAGCATGGAGTTAGGGGCATGCAGAGTCTGTGTCCCAGAGGCAATCCCTTAGAGGAGGTAGTCCTGGCAAAGTGTGGAAACCAGAAGCATCACTACAAAAATGTAGCACTGGCTCTTCCTTTCTGAGTTACTTCTGGCTCACAGGAGCTGTAGGGTAGGGAACAAGACTGGCTGTGCACAGCCATCAAACAGGGAAAGGAGCTATGGCAGAAAAGTGAGGGGCAGGGTGAAGACTTGTTGGAAATGATAAAACTTCTAAATTTTTAAAGTAACTTTAGTCAGGGGTTTGTCTGCCTTTGACAAGGGGGGAGTGAATTGGGGTTCCTCTTCAAAAGACTGGGGGTTTGAGCTTCACTGGGCTTCTAAAAGAAGATTCCTAGGCTCTGAGAGTTTAACACCTACAGATTGGAAGTAACCAGAAGACACAGAGGAGATGAATGGACATTAATAGACATCATTCCCTGGTGTGGTTGGAGACACCTGGTCTGGGAAAAGATTGGTAAGAGAACCAAAGAATGAGAACCAGATTAGCATTGAAGGTGAAGGAATCAGTAACAAACAGAAGACTGAATACTAAGAATTGTGTAATATAGAACCAATGAACAATGATTTCTTGGAGATTTTTATGTATAAATATGTGAAAAGTGTGGTAAAGAACTCTGTGTAATGGGATGATTTCCACTGCACCACCTGGGCAAGTGTGGATGGAATTACTTCTATTGCACATCCCAGCCAGGATAAAGATGTGGCCAGAATCACATCAGCCTCTCTGCATTGGTGCTTTCTTAGCTTGGATTTTTAGGACTCACCTGGATTCCAATCAAAATTCCTTCTTTGGGAAACATAAACCCTGTGGCCAGCAGAGCCTTCTGGAAGGCAGAGTACACGTCCTCCCCAAAGCATGCAACCTGCAGAAAGGCACAAAGAATGCACGGGGGGTGGGGGGAAATGAAAAACCACCCAAAAACATTGCTTTAAAAGGAAACAGGCATGACATTTTCAAACAGGATCTTTTGTTCCTGTGTGAAGAACTCAGACTGCTTTGCACGGAGCCTGCAGGCATGGGGAAGGGAATAAATCAGAAAATCATTGAAGACAAATCTCATCGTTTTAATGAAGCAGTAACGGTTTCAGACAGCGCACCCAGGAGTAACAATTGATTCTGCTAAGTCATTGGGATGCTGTACACAGCCTCTGTCCCAGTGTTTGGGATTGCACTGCAAATTATTTAACATTACAGAAGGCTTAGACACCAGGGAGAGTTGTGCACACAGGCACGTTCCTCTGTGTGCCTGCAAACCAGGGAAAGGCAGCGTTTGTGCTCTGCTGTACTCCTGGCATTTCTTGTGAAGGAAAACCACAAGATATATAAATGCTTTTCCACTGCAAGTCCACAGATGAACAAAATCCAAGTAAAATTTCAGTATTTACTTAAGAACAAAGCGATCAGGCCAGTTCATAATAATTTTTTAAAATAAATTATAATTTCAAATAAACAGTCGAGGAAGAAACCAGTAAGAACAATTTAGCAGCTCTCCAGCATTCAGAACTGGATGTGGAGCTTGGTTGCTTACAGACTACCATATGATAGCAAGCTTATGAAAGAGCTGAACTGAATTCCTAAGCAACATTTGGAATTCTGGTGACAAAAAGAGGAATGTGTGAGATTTTGTGACAGTTTAAAAAGATGATTTGCCAGAGCCAACCTTCACTTTTTTTTTGGTCAGCTCCACACTTGTTGAAAAACAATCAGAAGCAGAAACTGTCACTAATTTTCCTCTTTGAAATAACAAAAATTACCAACATATACAGATGGGATAAAGGAGATAATTGAGAATTGCTTTCCCATTTTCCTCTTATGGTCCTTCCCATCCCAGAGTGAGCCCTCACATTCATGGTCTCACCATGGTGAGCAGAAACCAGTATTTCATGAAAAATGAATGATGATTTGCCAGATCTGCTAAAGTCAAAACAAACAAATAAACAAACAAAACAACAACTAAACAAACAAAAATAAACATTCCCCCAAGGGAAAGGATAAAAAGAAGTCATGAAAACATGATACAGTGTATCTATATTCTATGGTTTCTATGTGTTTCTATGTATTCTGTATTCCTGGATTTTTTAGGGTGACAGACAGACTCTCCCTTGTAGGTCTCCAGCCTGCCAGAAGAGGTTTATCATTATGGCATGGTCCACAGCCACAACACTCAAAGCAACCTCCAGCACTGTGACTTCTCCTATTGCAGGAACCATGGCTTCCAGCAAAATAAATCTCTGCCAGACAGATGTGACAAATTCAAGCCCAGATCAGGCCATGTGTGTGAAAAATGTCTGTGAGGAATAACTGAGCATTTTACCCAAAGCAAGTTATTATCCTCACTTCACTATAAGAAAGACTTTCATAACTGTCACACTTTATGGCATTTGTGAATATGGATCTTTCTGACTCATAAAAGTTAATAATCCCTCCTTTATGACCATGCTAATCTCTAACTCTGTATAAAGCCCAGAAAAATAATTCTTGTCTCTAGTTACATTTTTTATTCTTTT
>VWYO01022999.1:576838-678749 GCA_013400275.1 Rhadina sibilatrix
CTTTTTTTTTGTTTTTTTTTTTTTTTTTTTTTTGATGAGGAGGTTGTCTGTGTATTCAATTTAGTTCTGAAAATCAGGAAGTCACAGAAGTCACTTGACTTTTTTCTGCTCATTAACTATATGGGAAGGAAATCTTCTGCAATACTGATTTCCAGCACATTATGAAGAGTCAAATAAAGAAATTCTGGAGAGATGTAGGAGACCTAAGGCTGTTCTTACTCTGAGTAGAGTATCTTCCATAGTAAAATGGTCAGCATTTCCTAATGAAACAGCTCCTTCCAAGATACCCAAGCTGACATCCAACGGAGCAGCCCAGCCTCTGCCACCTGCCTAGTGATGGCACAGCAGACTCAAGTCTGATCAAATTGCCTCAGTGTTTAATCACTTTCCAAGAGGGTGTTCTGGCCCAGAATAAGTTTTTGCTACTGCAACGCATTCTAAAAGTAACAGAACACATAAAATTTAAAGACCACTTGAGTGTATCTCTGGAAACCCTTGATGGCTCAGCAATAACTCATCAAGAAACCTTTTGTTCCACATGGGTCAGTGTCACTTCAGGAGATATGGATGGAAAGCTGTGCCTGTGAGGGTGAGGATGCTGAGGCTGGGCAGGAAGATGGGCAGCCCTGTGCCCTCACAGCATGCCATAACCACACCAGGAGACATCCCAGCAGCACCTCGCAGCCTGGCGGCACAAAGAGAGGGGGAAGCTGCCCAGGCTCACCCTGCAGCCACCACATTTTATTGTCTCTTTTCTTTCATTTTGCACCTTGGGATGTCTTGGTGGTTACCAGGCAACAAGAAAATACCACACATTTTTGCTGCCTTTAAGCAACTGGCACATCCCAGGACCAACCACTCATGGCTGGAGTACCCATGTTGCTGCTGTGGCAGTGTCCATGGGGCTTGGGTGCTGTCACCACTTGTCTGTCATGATATGAAGCACATGAGTCACATAACAGCCTCCTAGAACCCAACAGCTCTCAGATAAACTCATTTCAGGCTGTCACACCGAGCAGGTCCAACCCAGGGAACTGACAGGCAGGTAAAGAGGGACCTCCAGTGGCTGAAAAAACTGCGTTTTCCAGGACGTTGTGAGTTTTCCAGCTAAGAAAGATGTTTTCAATTTTCTGAAGAAGCAACAGATCCCGTCATGATTCAGGCAGTAATAAGATCACTTTCAAAGATGCATTATGTTTAAAGTCAACTTGGTTTAAAAGAAAAAAAAAAATAGCAAATCTAAAAGATACCTCGCCAGTAGAGGCCATTTCACATCGGAGAACAGGGTCAGCATCTCTTAGCCTGGACCAGGAAAACATTGGGGCCTGGTGAAAGAAAGAGGCAGGAAGGAGAAAGAATAAAAATTGGATCATTTAAAAAATATAAAAATTCCAGCTAGGCTTGGAAGTGACAGAAAGAGACATTAATTTATCCAAAAAACCCCCACTGGTCAAGGCTGATAGGCAAAGGACTATCTGGCAAAGCAGTTCCCTCAGCATCTTGATGATGAACTGGAACAAATAACCATGTATTCCACCAACAAATCAATCCTTTAACTCTTGCATCCTGCTCACTTTCCAGTGGTAGATTTTCAGTCAGTGGTAGCCCACCATCAGTGTGATTTTAAGGAGATATTTTTAAACAAAAGGGCTGTGAAGCACCTAATTCATGGAACAAGGAGAGATTGACTCCACCTGAACCCAGCTGGTTTTTCAGAGAATGCTGTTCTCCATGACGTGTTTCATTGGCAGAAATAAAACTATTCCACAAGAATGCACTTTTTTTGGTGCAAACAAGATGAAACTTTGCAAATTATTTTTGTGTTTTCCCTCTCCCTCAGCCAAAATGTACAAATTCCATTTGTAATTTTTTTCTCTTTTGTATGATAATGTTAAGCCTCTTGATCACTATTACTACTACTACTACTACTACTACTACTATTATTATTATCTGAAGACTTATATCACAGCACTGAGTTCTCTTGCCTAATTTGATCTTAAAATAAGAAACATGGAGGGGAGGGAGGAAAATAAAGTCTCTGTTAAAGAACCAATGACCAGGTGTAACAAACATGAACAAATTTCCTACTACCAAGTAATTTTCTGTAGAGCTTCTCCACATCTTAAACTACTAATGGTATTTGCATAAAGGCAGCAAGATTTCTGCTTTAAAACAAATCTGTTTTTAAATTCGAAGCCATAATTGTGTCCCTGGAGGTCTCCAAGGGTATCACTGAAGATAATACAGCTGCTGCTTCATGACACCCAACAATGACCAGTTAAAATGAGACAGGAGAAATTCAAAAGGTCTCTCAAAAAAATGTCACGTGTCTGTGACTTTTGGATCAATTTTGTTTCCACTGTAAGTACAGAGAAAATTTTTAAAGTGGCCAACTCAAGTGGAGACATGGCAGTCAAGAGGGACTATTTTAATGTTCATTGTCTTGAAAGGAAACAAGCAGCAAAGCCTTCCACCACTTCCCAAATTTTTATCTGCCATGAACATGAGAATGCATCATTGGGAGCAGACTCTGGCACTGCAGCTAAAGCCTATTTAAAAGTTAGTCAGTCATTCTCTGCCCAGGATTCAATCTTGGTCAGGCCCTGACACTTGCACCGTGCAGCAAACATGGAGAGATGGTATTTCAGTCACTAAAGCTTAAACAGTGGCACTCTAATTCACAAAGGAGCAGCTATGCTGAGAAAGAAGAAAAGAGTTTCATATCTTCTTTTAAGAGCTGCTGAAGAAACAAGATCCTGCGTCCATGCAAATAACTACTAGCAATAAATGGTAAGAGGATAGAAAATCTGATGCATGAATAACAACAAACAGGCTAAACTGGAATGTTTTTCAAAGTTTAGCGTTTCCAAAGGTGTTAGCAGGTTTTCATATTTGACAAATCCACACAGAACACAAACAGTATAAAAAGCTTTGTAGGGAAGTTTTCAAGAATAAGGCTGGGTTTTCTGCTCTGTAGCCAGCTTTCCCAAGAGAGACAAAACTCTTGATAGTTCAGCTAACAACAGTGCAGAAGCCCCAGCCCTATTCTAAATAGTAGAAATTTATAAAAATATATTAGACTCATCAAAATTTTTTAAAAAAACAAAACAGTCTCAAGTTTGAATTTCAGATAATACCTATCTGTGGCACCAAAATAAAATGTAATCTATAGCTAGACTGACTGGCTTGGGACACAAATTTGGCTTGCATTTTAACAGTTCTGAACATTTTATCAGTAGAAAGATGTTAGGTGTTTTCTGCTTGCTCAGTTTTCATTTGATATGGAAGCTATTAAAGCTTGAAAGTTTGTGTATAAACAATTCTCATCCTTTGGATTTTTTGCACCACTGTTCGGGATTTTTTATGATTACATTTTTTTTCCCCACTAAGCATTCAAAAATATCTACCATACACTTCACTGTGTTTGGGGCTATACAAGCTTAGTAATTACAGCAAGTAAAACCTTGGCCTTACTGCAATCAGAGGATGCAAGCCTTTCACCCCTGTTTTAACCAGTGGTGTATGTAAAGGGGATTATGTGAATTTGACAGCCCATGTCCCAGATCCTGCAGATAAAATGTGAGGAGCACTCACAACACAGAGCTGTGCACGTCCACACGTGTATTACACAGCATTATGAAATAGCCTGAACTTCAGTGGTCAACTCTGCAAGTGTAAATTTATTATGAAGTTCATAAACAGGATTCAGAGTAGGTTAGATGCTAAAAATAAAGGAAGATTTGGTTTCACTGGATAATTTTCCTCTGATTTTTTCTAAAGATTCCAAATAGATTATCTTGACAGAAACTACAGAAGATCAACTTGGCCTTTGGCCAATGAGTAAGTTATTCTCTCTGGGCATTAAAGTACTAATTGTATATTAATGTGTTACATGCTGGCTCTGTGGTGGGGTTTCTGTGGTTCTTTTGGAAACCATACCTTAATCCCAACATATCTGGATGGAAAGATGGGATGTTCCATTGTGGGGAGGGATGACTCATTAACCTGCTCTCCAATCATCACTTTAGTGGCCACATCAATGAAGTCCACACCCAGAGTCTTGGATACAAAGGGGAAGGAGCGTGAAGCCCTCAAGTTGCACTCTATCACCTGGTGGGATTAAAAAAAGAGAAATATCAGGGGCAGGCACTGGGCAGGGAAGAAATAGATTGACCCATATTTTTTTTAAATCAGCCCCAGGTCCTCTTGGCAGACCTATTCTTCAGATTGTCAAATAAGAAACACAAAAATTGGGATCATTATTAAAACAGGGAAGAGGGATGGCCACCCTGTTCTTCAGCTGAGATCCATCTCTATTGTCGGAATATTAGAACTGAGGGGAAGCCAGCCCTCAGAAAACATGCTTTGCTATGTCCTAAGTTAATGTGCAAGAGGCATGGAAACACATGCACAGGCATTAGGAACAACCTCTAGAAGTCCAACCTGCTCATTTTCCATGGTAATAGCTCTTCAGGATTACCCTTACTGACTTCCCTCACCCACATGTGGAAGCCACTCAGCCAGGCAAGGAAGTAACAAAGAAGTTCTGCAACGTGCTGAAAAATCACCTTGGAGTTCAAGAGAGGAAGAGGAATTGCTGTGAGAATGGAGTGAAAGGGGGTAAGAGTAGTTAAGGAACAACTGAAAAGCAGGGGCTGTACAAAAAAGACAGGCACCACTGTGGGACAGCAAGGAAGGAAAAAGTCTGTTCTCTCCCTCTGTGGAGTCTCTATAACCATGGTGTGAAACAGAGAAAAGGTGAAGAACAGTAAGTACATTTTACTCAACTGATAGCCCAAACAAGAATTTTCACCAATAATGCATCTCTTCTGTTTCCTGTCAGGCTTTCTTCCTACTCACTGTTTTCCTCAGCCATACTCTGTTCACATCCCTCTGACCTCCTTCCATTAGCAGCAGCAAGCCAACTGTTACCCAGAAAGGGTCAGACATCTGCAGTACTTCTGCTGCTAATAGCTACTAGGACTATTCAGATAACCATCCTAATAGCTTAGAGTAAAGATTTAAACACTTACATTGTCTCGCTTTCTTTTCAACCTCTTTGAAGGCTTAATTTAACATCAGAATAGCTAAAGATGAGAGAAGATACCAGAGACCTAAAAGCCACAATACCCAGCACACGGCATGAGGTGCAAGTCCCAGTGCTGCCCCATCCTATTCCAAACTGCTCATTTTGGGAAGGACAGCTGCCCACAGTGAAGCAAAGCTGCCAGACACAGCAAGCAGACTCTTCACCCTGGGTGTGGAGGCAGGGGAGGATGCTCTCTGCCACACAGGCAGGGAGAGCTGTGAGATGCAGCGTGGCACAGGTGAGCCCACACCCTCTGCCAAGGAGGTTATCTGCCCGGGCTGCCACTGCCACAACACCCACAGCAGAGCTGCAGGACCCACACACCTCAGCACAGCATGGGCCCTGCCACACTCACAGCAGCTCTTACCAGCACATTCTTGCCTTGCACCAAGAACTGGATATTGAATGGACCAGAGATGGCAAAAGCCTTTGCAATCTTTTTTGTAGCAGCTTTTATCTATAAAAAAAAAGACAAATTTAAAAAGTGTAAATGTGTGTATGTAGAATAAATAATTCAGTTCCACAAAATAGAGAGCACCATGGCAATAAATCCCTAGACTTGTGGATTTCTTTAAACCTCATCTCTCTCTGCCTTGTTTTCTTCTCTATACCCACATTCTGGCAATAGCACTACTTCAGAGGCAAACATGTTTAATTTCCCTAGTAACCTAGAGCCTGAAGTGCCATTGGAGGGCAGAAGTAAAAATCAAGGGTTCTGTGTGTGTGAGAAAGCAGAGGGGAGAAGGAGAAAAACAAAGAATCAAAGCCTTGCCCTGTAGCAATTCCTACACTGCACACTGGAGTCTTTATACCTTTCTTGGTGACATAATGAATAATGTTTTGTTATTTGAGAATAGCTGATCAGTTTTGTAAGTGTCCTAAAAGTCTTTCACCAACATGCCTGTCTCACCACAGAGCAGTGGGAGGTGTCTGAGTAAATACACTCTGGAACAAACTGGGAGGAAACTCTTATTTCCCAGGTGTGTCAATACAAGGGTTTGAATAGCTTTGCTCCAGGACATGACTATTTTCAGAAACAAGACTTTGGACATTCTTGGAAAAAGAGCTGGAGCACAGATCATTGCATTACAGCTTTTGCTGGCTTCCAAGCAAACCCTTAACAGAAGGACATAAACGGGCATGGCACATTTCATTTAAAAATGTATCTAAACAACTACCTTTGTATCACAAGGTTTATTCTTGAAAGGGGAAAAAGTCCAAGATTAGGTGAGGTTCATTCATCCTGATATTATTTTTGGAAAAGCAGGCAGCTAGAAAGTCATACAACTGACATAAAGTATCATGGGAGAAAAAGAAGTGGAAAGAGAACCATATGGCATATGTATGAATTAGACAATCCTCTGCTGCTACAGAAGCTGGTTCTAAACCAAGGAAACAAACAAAAAAAATCCTATGGGTTTAAAAGTGTGCACATCTACTGCTTGAATTACTGGGNGTATTTAAAAGTGGGCACATCTACTGCTTGAATTACTGGGATACAGTTCAGATAATCAAGCCAATCACAGGGGCACTCTGACATCCTTCACTTGCACATACCACACTGACCCTAAAAAAATCATTGGTGATTCAATTTCTCCACTGGTGGTGGAGGGGAAGCAGAGTCAAACCCTCATTTCCTTTTCTCTTTTCAGTGCTTGTGCAACACCCACCTTCTCCAAGGCTCCCTGGCTGATGGTCTGTGTGGGGAACATGAGGGTGGCATCTCCTGAGTGAACGCCTGCATCCTCCACATGCTCTGAAATAGCATGGGAAATAACCTGCACACAGCAAGCACAGAAAACTCAGAAACTGCTCCTTCCTCCCCAGCACAGCCCAGCCTCCTGCATCTAAAAAAGGATACAGATGGGGGGGGGGAACAAAAAGTGAATTTCCCAAGGTTTTGGAGAGAATATGCCTGAAGCAGACACCAGGCATATGAACGAGGTGACCGGTGTCTTTGCTACTCTGGTTAAGCAAATCACAAACATGATAAAGCCTACCACAGCCTGGAGATCCTAAGGCTGCCTTCCTCTCTCTAATCCATCAGAAGGCAAAAAGCTAAGGAGGTTTTAAATCAGCTTCCTAAGTTCTGCTTGCCAGAACACAAAAAGTCATCATTCCTCAACAGGAACAAGCATGAACTACCATCACTGGTATATAATTTTACCCCCACCTTTTGTGGTGTTTTAAGCAAACAGAGGAAATTCAGGCCTAAGGATTTAAATTGAATTAACTGCATCAAGGCATACCAACCTCAACACCAAGTAAGTGATTGTATCTGCTGGTTAAAAATTAAAATTGAAAAAAGACTATTTCTGTTAACTGTGAAGTTTGTGGGGTTTTTTGCCTTTGCCATGTAAGGAAAGGCAAGGTGAAGTTGTAAAAAAATGGAATAAGTGTGGTTATTCCATAACCCATGATAAAATTCTGATGAAAGTCATTTCTGAAGCCAGTGATTTGCAAATCTGGTAATATATATATTCAAAAGGATTCATCTACATGGATAAGCAATGCTTAAAAAAATAACTGGTTAGATGTATACAATAAAAGAGGTGGAGCTTTTCAAGCACAAGGGGTTTGAGCCTAAGATTAATTCTTCTTGTTTCTTTACTCTCCTCAGCATGAATCCATGGCTCTATAGTCAATCATTCAAACTACACATTTTTGCAGATCTCAGATCCTGAAAAAACAAGTTTAATGTTAAAGAAAAGCAAAGTACTTACTCTTCCTGCCTTGGCTATAGCATCCATCTCCACCTCACGGGCATCTTCAATAAATTTTGTGAGTACCACAGGGTAATCCTGCCATCAAGACAAGAAAAAATTAGGAAGTTTTTGTAAGAGAGTATTTGTAAACCACCCAGGACCATTTGGAAGCAAAAGACCAGAAGACCAATCTATTAATATCCTCATTTCCACAGATAAGTGAACTTTGCAAAAATATAATGGGAGAAATTTGACACCCATTTCCCCAAAACCACTGATGCAAAAAAGTCTGAGCTCTCCATAACAACACCAGGACAAGGAAATTTGGGACAAAACCATAGAGGCCATGGCACAAAGAAGCCAGCAAGAAATGCATGGATCCAATGACCTCTAATCCCATCTCCTAAAGAGTCCTTAACTCCAAGATGTGCAATTCTTCCTTGGTCTGAGCCTCCAGCCATCTCACTGGGCATGGTGCCTCAGAAAGGAACTGATCCTTGGCATTCTCAAGGACTCTCTAGAGCAGTTGTTTGTTATTTTACAGTTATATATTTTATGCAATTGATCCATTTCTTTCTAATTTCTCTGCCTAGTTTCCTAAGTCTCCCAAGGAGAGGTTGCCACGAATTAGAGCTGGCCAGGAACAACCTGGCCTTGACTTTCCCACCCTTCCCTGTATCCATTGTTTTCCTTCCTCTTCTTCCTGCCTGTCTCTGGGATTCTAGCACACACTTCCACTCTCCTCTAATACTTTCTCCTTCCAGACACTTGCTCCAAAAACCTCTAATCTGCATTCCTCCTGGCCAGCTTTGTGTCTCAACATTTTACCTGTCCCATCCACTATTAACTGCCTATTATTTATTAGAGAATAAAATGAAATAAATGACAGTTTGTGCATGTTTTAAAGGCTCCTCTTGAAAAAACACCAAGCAACTCCAAAAGTTACAAGACACAATTCCTTCCAATTTATCAGTGCAAGGGTAAATTCACAGGCAAGGACAATGCTGAAGCCTATACTGTTTCATAAATTTAGTGGCTTGTGTCCTGTTACTTTCTGTCTTGCTGCAGTTTTTCACCTGAAGATTTTATATGTGCACACAACCTTGTTTACTTCAATCTGTCTCAACCTGCACTCGAAGTTTTGAATGTTATTGACAACATAAATGCCATAATGACACAACACTGAAACAGCAAAGTCATTAAAACAACAGAACAAGAACAAGTCAGGGCCTTTACCTGGAGAAGTTCTGCTGGATGAAACAGAGCTAGGTAAGGCTTTAGAACCAGAAAAACTAAGCCTATGTCCCACAAAGATGCTCACAACTAATACTGGGAGCTTCTGTGGAACCACTCACAGGCCACAAAGCCTTGACAAGACTGAAAAATCCTCCCTAACATAGCAGCAGAACACTATTCTTTTGCTCTGGTTTGCTTTTTGCTAGCTTGCCTTCAACTATACCAGAGCTTTTGTCAATACACAATACTGGATGAAGGAAGAAGTTCTTTCCTTGGCAATCTGACTACACTAGGAAAAAAAAAGCATGTAAATTTAGGGTAAGTCTCTTCAGGACCAGAACCAGAGCACCCAGAAGCTCATGGTGTGCAACTGGTCATTTTTGCAGTGAGCAGCAGTGCCTTGTGTGTGCAGCAGAACTGGGTGTCACAGGGTCCCACAGGAACACCTTCTCTTTCCCCTAGGAATATGTCATGTCTTGGCCAGACCCTGCAAGTGCAGCTCCCAGAAAGGCCTCCTGTACCAGGGATGGGACATCTCAGAAACAAAGAACAGCAATGCCCTGTAATTCAAGTCAGACAAGCTGTGACAAGCTAAGCTGACCCGGGGTGATTTTTCTGGGCTAGAGCCTCCTATGGGGCATCCACTGCCACCACCAAGCCCCCAGCAGCACCACAAAGTGCTCTGTTCCACTGAATGGGGCTTCAGGCTGTTGCCTGCTCTGCTTCTGAGAGTGTTAAGACAAAGCAGAGCACTTCAGATGGAATGCAGAGGGAAGTCAGGCATTTTGGGAGGCCTGCCACTGCTAAGAACCTGGCACACTACCACAGGCTGACCCCACAGCCTTCTGAGAATTAGTTAAGTAATTCCTTCTGATGCAAGTAACAGTTGCACTACCCCTCTAAAACTTGTTCAAAGATGGTAATAAGTGGTCTCCTTGCCTCCACACTAACCTATCCTTCAGGATATTATTACTTTGAAAGTGTCTCCCTTTCATTCCACCATTTCTTGCTGAAAAGTTAAACTTGCACCATAAGCTTAAAAATCTCATGGTTTTGTTCTTGCTCAACCTTTAACCACCTAAGAATCCTGAGAAAGCAGTAATATGTCTGACTTCCACAGTCACTTGTGTTTTCAGAGAGTTCCTCTTTGATTCATCTGTTTTTAACTCCAAGATTCCTGGATGTTTATGATGCCTGTTCTGAACAGTGACCATTAAACAAAAAAACAAAACAAAAAACCCCAATAAACAAAATACAAACCACAAACAAACAAAAAGAGGAAAACACCTTCAGAAGAGATGCCAAGATGAAGCATTTAGTCGTTCAAAGAAGCCAGGCAAAACAATTGAGAAAGTGAGTGAAAGATGCTCCCAGTTCTATGCTGGTTGGCATAACCTGCCCCTGGCAAGCCTGGAAGGATCCCAGCTCAGTACATCTATTTCCATAATTAACTGGGCAGAAATGCACTTGCAGGTGAAACAGCTGCCTGTTCCTACTCCATGCAAGCATGGTGGGGTCAGTAAGGATATTTGCACAGGCTCCCAAGTTAGGGAGCCTGTCAGGGAACAAACTGAGGAGTCAAACTCAGCACCTCCTCCCCAGGCAAGGAAGGGAAAGAGTGAGGAAGACACAATAAGGAAACAAAGAGATTGAAAACACAGTAAAGATGTAACAAATAAGGGGAACACAAAAGGAAGTGGCAGCACAAAGAGGTACCTGAGAGACTCTGCTGGCTTCTTCTAAGAACTTCTTCATTTCTTCCTCAGTGAATACAACATTCATTGCAGAGCCACTGTGAGAACAGGAAAGAAGAGAACCCAGGTCAGCTTCCCTTGTGAATTCTAGGGAGAGATCAGTGTTGGGCTCCAGGGCACAGGGTTCACAAGGTTACCAATCACCTCTGCATGACAGACTAGCCAAGGAAGCTCCTGACTCCAGCCACTTGCTCTGCTCTTGGCTCAGAGAGGCAGAGGTGGTACCCAATTACTCTCCATTACCCTTCCCAGAGAAGACAGGAGACCTCCAGAACCACAGTGGAGAAATAAAGAAAGAACTGTGTTTTCACAGCCTTAGCACTGCTGCCAAATCCCCTTCCTGGGCCAAGCCTTTGAAGGTGCCCCAAAGCTACGGGAGATGGCTCCTCAGCCACCCAGCCCCAGAGTAAGGCCCAGCCTTTCCCCCTGGGGCAGGTCAGCTGGGAGCTCAGGACAAGCACACTTGGCCCACTCTAGCCCACTTGCTCCTCAGGGATTGATGAAGTGAGGCTTGCAGGAGTCACTGGCAGTGGCTGTGACAGTGTAAATCCAAATGCATGGGGTCTGTTCTGGCCATTTCACTGTGTTCCTCCCCTAACACCTCTTTCCTTAAGGGAGTAGACACAGACAGCAGAAAGCTGCTTTAATTTAACTGCCAGTTATATCACAGAAGGGGATCTGAGAGAACATGGGTCCAGAGGAAGTGATTCAAGTCCCTTTTAAAGACAAGAATTTTACAAAAAAAACACGTTACATTTCCCATTTCTACCACTGATGCCCAGCTCCCCCTTTGGTTTGTTGGGCAATCCCACAGAGGCTGTAGGGAAAAGTGGATCTATCCCACAAATCAGTCACTTTAAATAAGATAAATAGACACAGCTACCTAGGTGATTATATTTACCTCCTCAGCCTATGTAAATCAATAGAGTTCAACAAATCCATGAACTTGTGTCAGAAGTACCACTGTGAGCTGGTGTACACAGTACCTAACTGCTGGGGAAAGGCATTTAGTTTTCCAAGGAAAACTGGCCAATATTAAAGGTCTTATCTGCTCAGAGAATGGAGAAAACTAGCTGTGGACTGCTGCTGTTCTGCAGACAGAGGCCAGGCAAGGGCTGTGCTAGGGCTTTTCACACTCTTGTTCCTCAAGTTTGACACCCTCCAGTTTCATGTTTCTCCCTGAGTCCCCCTACCCTGCACTAACACACATTAGCAAATGTGGCTTAACATGGAAAGGGCCTATAATGGTTTTCATACAGATGGAAACAACAGGCTAAAAGAAGTGTTCCCTAACAATCTGGTGAATTACATCAGGAGCAGTTTTTACCTTATGCTTTACTCAACTTTACTCCTGACAGGAGGGCTGCTTTCTAACTTTGCTTGAAACACTATTGCAAGTCTTAGAGACCAGATAGAAAAGTCACACTCAGGAGTCTCTTCTAAAGGGTATTTCCTTTAGGGCTGAAGAAACCCTTCTCCTTTTCTTCTTTTAAAATAAAAAGTGTGCTTGTTCTCAGCCCCGAAAACTGAAATTGAGCTTCTTCATTTTGATATATGTGTCTTTCATATGAAAAGGATCCTGTCTCCAATTTATTTTCACTTGTAAACTGTGCCCAGCAAACTGCCTCTCTGTGCTGAGCCACCCAGCTATGAGGAAGTCACCCAGCTTCTCACAGAGAAGAGCAATCATTCAGAACTTACAAGTTTGCTGTGTGCATGTGCTGGTGTAACCTCCTCAAAAAGTCTGGCTGGCTGTTGGAAATGAGGGACTCTGTACAATGTCTGTTTAATGAGAAGCAGCTGCCACAGTGTAGGGACATAAAACATGCCTGTAAGCAGAGAAACTTGGCAAATAAGAAGCTGAATTCAAAAGATGCACTTTCTGAAAACAGATGCCCATCTCAATAAACGGCCTCAGCAAGTTCCCTTCTCTTTTTCCTGCTGGCAAACGACCTTCTGACTTAATTGTACAGGTGACAATCTCAAGAACCTGAAAGAACATCCCAGATGGTTTGTGATTTTGGCCTTGAGATATGCAAAAGGTAATACAGCTGAACAGACACTCTTATGATTGTGTTCCACCTTTGATCTGTGCCTGATGGACTTCAGGGATCCATTGGCTCTATTAACTGGTTGGAGCAGATGTCTCATGGGCAGCCCAATGCCACAGAGTTTTCCACACATCCCCTGAAATTGTTCTCCCTTGTCTCAGAGAGGTTTTTGGAGTTCATGCCCCACGTTGCTGAGCTCTGACAGCTGAGCCTTACCTCAGAACATAGGAGGGCCTCAGCAAACATGGATAACTCACAGACCTTGCAAATTCAACTGCATCTCTCTAAAGAAAGGGAGGAAAAACATGCTGTGAACAAGAAAGTATTTTAAAGTCATTCCAAAATTCCAAATCTAACAGCATTTGCACACCACTGGCAATTAAGATGAGGGGAAAGAAGTTGGGGACTGCACCCTGCACTGAAAGGTAACACACAACTTCCTGGTTTCAGAGCTGTCACCTTCAGACCTGCCCTGTCCATAGAGCTTCACTGGGAAAAAAGAGCAATGCCAACACATCTCTACTCCTCTGAAATCTCCACCTGCTAGAGCAGATCTCAAGCCCAGCAGGATAGCTAGACTAGCCTGTCAGTGGTGCTAACTTCTGCTGGATATGTACCTCAGGCTGTGTGAGGTGATTGAAAGACACTTCCCTTCCAGTTTCCACCCAGTGCCAGTGCTGCTGTAGCATCACTTTACAGGGATCAAAAATTTCTTCAACATGGGCAGTAAAAAACTGTCAAATGCCTTCAGAATCTTGAAATGTATCAGTGACTCAGTCCTTCCTGAGCAGATTGCACATCCCAACCCTCAGCTGCACATCCCAACTGACCAGTGTGCTGACTGCCTTCCAGGGAGCCTGGGCCACCTGCAGCTCATCCAGGACAGCTGAGAATGTGGAACGATCTTCTGCCTGGTCAATCTTCAAAGGATTTGTGCCAAGAATCTTCACTCCACTCTGGTGCAGTGGTACTGCCAGGTTATTGGGAATCTGGCCCCCTACAGAAACAATGCAGCCACTGCATCCCTGTTGGAAGACAGAAAGGAGCATAGTCATGCCCAAGTTATCTTAATAGGAAGAGCTGTCACAACAAAAATCCAATATTTAGATTATGTCCATTTTCAGGCTGCTGTGAACAAAGACAGATCATAGGGCCACAAAGATGATCAAAGAGCTGGGGCACCTCTCATGAAGACAGGCTGAGAGAGATGGGGTTGTTCAGCCTGGAGAAAAGAAGCTACAGGAAGACCTTATTGCAGTCTTCCAAAGCCTAAAGAGAATTTATTAAAAAGAGGACAGCAACTTCTTACGTGGGCAGATAGTGATAGGACAAGGATGAATGGTGTTAAACCAGAAGAGGAGAGATTTAGGTTAGATGGTAGGAAGAAATTCTTTACTCTGAGGGTGCTGAGGCCCTGGCACAGGTTGCCCAGAGAAGCTGGGGCTGCTCCATCCCTGGAAGTGTCCAAGGCCAGGCTGGATGGGGCTTGAAACAACCTGGGATAGTGGGAGGTGCCCTTGCCTATGGCAAGGGGATGGAACTAGATGATCTTTAAGGTCCCTTCCAACTCAAGCCATTCTATGATTTTATCATAATTGTGCTGATGCAGAGGCACCCAGGCTGCAAAGTGTGATTTGCAATGTGTATCCTCCCTAAACCAGCAATATCCTCCTCAATATCACTCAAAACCCAGCAATAACTGCAGGTCAAATTCCCTAGGAAACCAGAGAAGTTTGCAGCTTTCACATCAACCCATGATTCCCTAAGTCCTGCTTGAACCACAGGCTGTTACTTTGTTTGCATGTCGTGTTTAGGTGCTTCTGCTTCCCAGTGAGGATAAAGCACTGAGCTGACAGATGTTGCCTTGCTTTCCAGAGGAAGGGCCCTGCACCAGGAACATGCATTGCACCCCAACAAACCTCAACACTCTGCCCTGTGGGGTCAGGTTTCCTTCCCATGTGCTCCTACACATGTGGACGTGGGAACTCTCCCTACAGCTGAGCCCACCCCCTTGCTTGCTGTGGCCTTTGGACCCAGCAGCACGAACAAACAAGATGCTGAGGTCTTCTTTCTTTTTCAGTCTAGCTCTTGGAGAAAACAGCCTCTCCCCAGCTCGTGGTCAGAGATTTTCAGAGGAGCAGACATTCATGCAAAATCTTTTTTTATTCCAGAGATGCAAGGCATCAGCAGACAGCCAATTGGAAACAACTGGAATTTATGGGTGGGGGTTTTTTTTCTGCCAGCACTGCTGCTCAATAAGCAAACCACCTTTCCTAGCCCCAGAAGCCAGTCTTTAAGAAGTGTAACAAAGCTAAGCAGAGTTTAAATCAACAGAGCCCAACACATCATACAGTCTGCAAAGCTATGGATACACTTAGCCCTTTATTTTAATCAATGCTCCTTACTCCTCACTAGCTCCTTGTTTCTAGAAGTGCCCTGGATGGTAGCAAGCATTTCAGCAAACTGTCCTAGGTGTAGATTTCCACACAGGTTATCTGTAAGCACTCCAATCCCAGGGGCAGAGCAGGTGGCACGGCATCCTCCAGCCACGCTCCAGCAGAGCATTTCACCTCTGTCACTGGGCAGCACTGCATTTTAAGTGAGAAAATAATAAACTGCAAATAACAAGAGACAAGTGATCTTGTTTGCTAACACACACCTTTCTACAGGTGCAAATATGGGCTTTTTTTTTCTTTTTACATAGAACCCCTAATGCTTTCAAGTACAATCTAGTCAGGTGTGAAAATTTTCAGTAGAAGAAAAGGCCTTAGAGTACCTACAACAAAGAGCACTTTACTTTCAAATTAAAGATGGTGAAACTTTGCCCAAAGGACAGTCTGGCCCACAGAACAGCTCCAGTGAAGGGCTCTTTTGAACCAAATGTGTTTTAGAGTTTTACCCACTTGTAACAAATGAGAAACATAAATCGAGTGATCCATGGTTCGGCTCTAAAAGATAGAGGAACAATGTTCTTTTAATTAACAAGTGTGCTTTTCCTGAGGAAGGTCAGCCTTACTGGCCTTCCTGGAAGAGGAATTCCTTCATCAGGGACTTAAAGGGATTTGGAGTGGCAAAACTGTAAACTGAGAGCAGGACAGACTGGAAGTGACTGGGCAAAAAGAGATGATAAATGTACAGTCCCCACTCAGCTTTGATGTGGTAGTTTCCTACCACAATAAAGATCCAACAGTCTGGCATTTAAGCAGCCCTTACTATCCCAAGATTATTTGCTCAGCAGGCTAATACACAGCATGAGATGATTATTTTTTTCCCTTTCACCATGCAGTCACTTATGGGATGCCATGATGCTGCTGGCCAACAGCAACCATCTGAAAGAGCTTAAGACAGGCAGTGAAAAAGGCCGGGGGCTGTTTTGTGCCCAAAAGCAGTTGTCTTATCACATCAGAGATCACCATCTCCAGCTTGGAAGAGAAATCTATGCCTTAGTGCTTCCAGAGTCATCCAAAACAGAGTAACTCCCTCTAGTTCCTGGGCTCTTTATCATCCCACATGGATAAGAACCAGAGTGTGAATAAGCAAAGCCCTCCTTGCAGCTTGGAAGGGTAACAAATCAAAGTAGCTTTGCTTCCAGGGTCAACCAACACCTTAATCTACCTCTGACATATGTGAAATGTGAAGTATCCCAGCTAACAGCTTCTCCTCAGCTGCTGCTCATTTCTGCCTTTAAAACAATTCTAGTTACTGCACATCTGAAAGCCAAATACTGCCTACATCAAAGATGGGATAGAATTAGGGACTTCAGCCCTAAGGAGACAGAGGAGATTCCTTATTCAAGCAGGCAGCAAAGACTCATCTACTCATTTTTACTCAAGAAGAACCATAAATTGAATCTAGCTGCTGCTTACTTCTTACTTTAAAATTCTGCTGTTGTTTCCCAAAGCACGTTCCCACCCAAAGAGCAACCACTCTCCTGACAGGGAGCACGGCTGCTCCACGGAGAAACGTGGGCAGGCAGAAAGGAACCCCACTGCATATCACTTTGTCATCAGCCATATTTTAATTACAAAGAAAATTAATAACATCCTTGCCATTAGATATCATTAAAATATAGGCAATACATAATCTAGTGAAAGAAGCCTAGAGAGAATTATTTTCCCCTTTATAACAAAAAACTGCTCTTTTTATTACTACCTTGCTGTTATGTCATTAGTAATAGAGCTGGGGTTTCTTTTTCCCCGAGTTTGAAAACAAATTAGACCATTAAAATTGTACCTAGGAGCCTCCTTTACTTTTATGAATTGTTTCAGAATAATCTCCGAAACAGAAAAAAGAATCAGTAGAGGCCCTCAAGCAGATAGATATTAAAATAAAAAGGGAACATCTTCTCTGGAAACAAAAAGCCAATAAATCTGAGGGAAGGAATTATTATTTTTTTTTTTTTTAAGTTATTGTCCTCCCAGACTACCACCTAACTCTGCACATTCAAAGTAAATTAAACTTTCCTCCAATGAACAGCTCTGTTGTGCAGAGCTCAGACTCGGGTGAGTCACTGCAGGTGTGAATGTCACCTGGAGGTTAAAGAGGACACAAGGAAGAGTAAGAGGGGGGACAGCTGAGTACATCCCTGGGAGAGGGCTGTGTGGAGCTGTGAGCATTTCTTGGTGGGCTTCATTGGCAAACTCGCTCCTTGATGCAGCCTGATTTATCTCATTGGAAACAAATCAGTGCACCTATTCACTTGGGCTCAACAGCTGCCCAAGCTCTGCTGCTCATCCTAAAAACGTTCAGGGAGCTGAAATACCATCTCTGCTAAGGGCTCAGGGTTGTGTCCATTGCTTGCTGATGTTTTTACATACAGTTTGCCAATGATCCATGACTTTTCAGTTATTTGCAACAGTCCATTGTCTATTGAAACACCAGAGGAGGCAAATGACCAGGAGAGGTTAAAAGAACAGTCTGAAATCATGACACTGTTCATTCTTTGTATATGCAATTGGGAGAGATGGCTACCTATAGGATTGGTGAAGGATCTCAGAATCAGATTCATTTGTAACTTGATCTTTTTCTTAGGGGCTGAATTCCATCTGCATTTGCCTGAGGAAGTATTCTGTTAACAGGACATGAGCATTCGGCTCACTCCTTTTTCTAAAGAAATGACATATAACAACTAATGTATCTTAGACTACACTTTGCTGGAGGTCTGGGCTCTCTCCCCAGCTCTGCCCAGGTTCTTTTGTGTTACTCTGTGCAGGCCTACCTACTCCTCAGTTTCCCTTCTTGCAAATTACACATAACAATACCATTACCTTATGTCGCTGCTGAAGAAAAGTGGTTTTACTGTTTGTATTTAGTACTCATCTTGGGAATTATTAGACAGCACAACACTGATTTTGGATGTTTAGGCTCAGACTCTGATGGCTTTCACACCTCCAGCATCAAGTTGTTTGTTTTCACACCCACGCTAGAGTAGCAGGATCCCCTACAAACTCTGGGCACGACAGGATGCTGCTATTAGACCTGGAGATCTGCACTGCCTCCCTTCAAACTGCCCAAGCCTTGCTCTACAAGCAGGATAATGCAAGTTTCAATATGTATTCAGTATTCTTTTCACATATTTTTCTTACCCAACTTGCTAATTACTATCACTGCATGTGGAAATGAGCTCCCTCATCACCTATCTCTACCTTCTCTTTGATCCTGCAGTAATTAGATGTTGTATTTCATCAGTGTTATTTGTCTGACAAACTGTCACATCAGTTTCCTCCACGCCCCTGCTCAGAAGTTCGGGTCTGTTAAGTAAACAAGATTTCAGTGCTTTTAGAGCTGAACCTCATGGATAATCCTAAATCATTCTAAAATCAGCTTTTAAGAGTCCAGAGAGCCACCACAGTCTTTTGGCCTCTTGAGAATCTACATTTTCTAGTAGTAGCCTTTGTTTTTGCAAAAATTTAAAGAAGAGGTAAAACAATCTGTACAAACAGGAAAGTATGAACATGCAATTTAAAGTGGTCGTAGACAGTTTTTTGCAAATGACAGAAGAATGGAGCCTAGAGTCTGGGACTTAAGTTCTGATATGCTTTGGCCTGGTTCCAAATTTGGGATTGATCAAAACATGGCCAGATTATAAAACCATTTTAGAAATTTGCACTCATTCACAAAGGAGATGAGCCAGGAGATATGCCAGGAAAAGGACTCCAGGAAAATCTCAGGTTTAACATGATGTGGGTTCTGCAAAGTTGCTTCAGCAAGTTACATGGCCAACTCATGCTGAATTTCAGGGCAGGTGAAGTTCCTGAAAGCACCTTTAAAAGCCTAGCAACAAATCCAAAGATGAGTGTGTTATGTGCTAGAAATCAATTTTCAATATTAGGGCCAGCTGTTTACATAATATATCCCTCCATTATGAAATATGTCTGGGGCTCTCCTCCCTCTCTTACATCAGCACTTCTGAACACTTGAACTCTGCTGAAAGACCAGTGCAATGTCTGGATCAGGAGCTGGAACATTTAATGGTTTGATGGCAATTCCAGTGCCCCTCTCTGATCTGCCTGCCTGTATGCTGAACCACATCCACTGGCCAACTGTACTGCAAGGGCAAACCTGCAAGTTCTTGAGCACATGTTGGTGTGATACACAGAACTCCTTCAGCTGCTCCAGGTGGAGGGCTTGTGCTTCAAATCAAGGGTGTGCTCAACTGCAAGGGCAGAACAGTTTGTGCAATAAATGTCTGTGCAGCAAATTAAGCCTGCTTGTAAATATTGCACAATATGGCATCTTGCAAAATAATTTAATATTTATTTGGCATTCTTCCTTGAGCAGCCTGCTCGGAGCATCAGCGATGTGTAAAAAGCAACATCGGGATCCAAAGCAAACAGCTTTTGCTCTCTCCCCTCACCCCCGGCTGCTTCGCAAGCAGGAATTTTGAGAAGTTTGGGTTGCTTCATGGCTTTTTTTATAGTGCTTCTGCTTTTCTTTACCTCATATTGGTAGACGTCCAGGATCCTTTCCAGTGAGAGCTCCTCAAAGTACAGCCTGTCGCACTCATCAAAATCTGTGCTCACCGTCTCTGGGTTGCAGTTCACCACCACGGCCTTGCTGCCAAGCTGACGCAGCGTGCGGATACTGGAGACAGCACACCAATCAAACTCCACGCTGCTGCCTGCCAGGAGACAGAAAAGTGGGCAAGGAAAGGAAGGATGCAGAGAGAAAAACATAAATAGATCTCCTCGGCGCTCCAGCTTAAATAAGAAAATAAAATTAAAAAAAAAAAAAATAGCCAGTATTGGCTCCTGTCAGCTCAGAGCCAGAAATATAATTGTCCTCCCATGGAAATTAATCATCCACAAAACGTGAAGCTCCAAGCACAACAGGTAAGTTGGCTCAGCTGCTGAGGAGTGACAGACCTCTCTAACATGTCTGTCATCCTGTGCTCACAAACACTTCAGTGTGCTCTTGCTTTCCATCTAATCACTGCTGCTGCCTCCCAACCCACGCACTCTGCAATAAACTAAAGAGTGGGATAAACTAAATTGAGTTCCTGTTATTATAAAACAATGCTGCTTACTCCAGGAAACACAAAGCATTTGCATAGATGTGATGTGAAGAACAGAAGACTGAAGTGTTTTTTACCTCCCAGAAGAGCTAAACCAACAACAGAAGAATTAAATCTCAGCAGGTTTGACATTCCTGTACACTGACTCCAGGCAAGGCAGATCAGCAGAACAACACTTGTACAGCCACTCTGAGATCCTTTGATCCTGATTTAAAGGCTACAGTGACTATGGCAACACTGGGACAAGCACATCCTACTGTCCCAAACCCTGAGTGAGCACTGTGGCCATCCTGAAAGGAAAGAGGCACAGAGAGGGCTTGGATGAGCACCAGGACTTGGTGCCTGGCCTTGGGGAAGCTGCAGCTCTCAGGACTTGGGCAATGCTGCAGACTCCAGGGAACACTTGAATCAAGACTTGTGCAAACAGCTACTACCCCATACATTCTATGCTCAAACACCTAAGACAGGTACCACAAACAGAATGGTGCATATTAAAGAACATCATTGAATTGTAACTGTAAGTTATGCTTACAGTTTACAAGAAAACCTTGGCCTCATCATGCTGCATTCACAGTCATTACATGATTGTTAACCACTGATAGTACTTTTATGTATAACTGTGTGACAAGATACGTTAGAAATTCAGTCTGTGCTTAATTGCTGCCCCCTCCATCTAGTCACAAACTGATGGCTGGCACAGGTCACTCCCTGACAGGCACAGAAGTTGCTTTCCCACTTCTGTTGAACAAGAACCTCAAAATATGCCTAAGCTTCAGTTAACACCCCACAGAAAAGAGAGGAAAATCAAATCTGAACCTGGATGTTTCCCAGAAGGGACACCAGATGCTCATTCAGTTTTTGTATTCCACTTCCATCCCACAGGTACTTTTATATGCATAAGAAACCTCAACTTTGGAACACAATGGTCATCTGGAGCCCTCATCTGACTGCTTCAGATACAACCTGGGAAAAGAGCTGAACAGCTGCTAAGTGTATTCCAGGCACATCCAGTAATGATCATATCCAAACATGGCAAGAGGGGAGACAGAAAATAAATAGTATTACTAGTAATGACTGTTGTAACATAACCAGGCAGTGCTCCTCAGGAGACAATTACTACATCAATACATGCATGGTTTTGAACTCCCTTTCACGTTCCAATCAGCCTATCTGCACACCTTAAAACTTACAGAGCACTCTGCTGGCCCATGCCAGTGGTGGATATATATTTATACTCCTTTTAGGGTTGACACACAAAGAAACCCCCTCCCAGGATGGAGATCCCCTCCTGGAAGCAAGTGAGGAGTAAGGATTGCCGAGGCTTCACGTGTGCAGGAAGGATGTGCCAAAGCAAGCACTGAAGTTCAGGAGTGTGTAACTGCATTGACTCCATCATGTTTCTATTTGGCATATTGGTTTACAAGAAACTTCAAAAAACCCAATTTGGTTTGAATAATTTTCTTTCTAAACACAGAATATAGCATGACTTTTGAAATGGCCTCACTTCCCTCAAATATTTTTATTTCTTTGCAGAAGTGTGAACATATTCAACATTTTCCTGCAATATATTTTCAACTATTTCCAAATAAAATTCATAAGGGTTGTTTTATTTCTTTTTAACCTCAAATTTAGCTTTCACAAAGGAATAAAGAAAAATAATGTCACATGTCACATGTTTAACTTCCATCCAAATCACTTAGCCTCTTCTAACCTGGAAGACAGCACTGAGTTGATCCCACTGAATTCTGATTACAATAGAGGAAAATCACACTGCTTACTTGCCTTCAATGGATAAAAAAAAGCAAAAAAACCACCAAAACCAAAACAACTTGGCTATTGCACCTAGGAAAATAATATTTTACAGGTCCAAGTAATGGTTTCCTCTAGCAGCCTGCCTTTAGTTACAACCTCTTCCAAAGATGGTCTTGATGGATCTAATCAAAGCTGCAGAGCAGATGAGACCAAGAACAGACCTGCATGTCTGTTCTAAGCAACGAGGAGTTTTAGGTGAACAGTGCAACAAAATGTGTTTGCATACATTTGATCACTTATGAAATAACACTGCCATCCTATTCAGTTTTTTTAGCCATGCCACACAGCCTGTTGAACAGCAGAATTATTCACAAAAAAAAAAAAAAAAAAAAAAGCTGGCCAATGGAGTGTTGGCTCCTGATTTCAGTCATCTCAACATTCACACTGGAAACAGAGTTCAAAAAGACATGCCCTACAAACAGCAACAGCAGTGCAGCATCTGACCTCTCCAATCCAAGCAAAACAAATGGATGAGGTTTTCAATTCCAGCTTTCATAACCCATAACCAGTTCTGGGAGATGCAGAGCAGAAACATTTCTGAATAACAAGCAAATTTTTCCTTGTCAAGAATTGCAAGCCATTTGGAGAGATCCATGGAAAGAAAAAGCAAAAGTAATGACATACTGTCTTGGGTTATGGAATCAAAAATGTGTATTCTCTTTCATCTGTTGAAAGCTGTTGGGGAGATGTTTTTCTTCTTTATCTCTTGTAACTCTGGGAGGAGGGGGGGGTGGATGCCTTCTGATAATGGCCCAGCTGTTAAACCAGGTGGGACAGTGTTTCTTATCTCTTTCACCACCAGTCCTCCCTCCAGGGANTCCACCAGAACCATTTCTACTCCACCGGAACCACATCTGCCACTCCAGGAGAACTCACTTTTGGACTGCTGCCAACACCCTGACCAACAGGGTGTCAGGTTGTAGCTCTGACTCTGTCAGGGTTTTCCAAAATTGTTATTTGTTTGTTTGCTGGTGTGGTTGGGTGGTTTTGTTTTCTACTACATTTGTATTGTTAGTGTTCCTAGTAAAGAACTGTTATTCCTATTCCCAAATCTTTGCCTGAAAGCCCTTAATTGCAAAATTATAAATTGGCAGGGGGTGAGGGGTTTACATTCTCCATTCTAAGGGAAACTCCAGCTTTGCCTGGCCGATACCTGTCTTTCCAAACCAAGACATATACAGAATTCAGCAGTCTGTCTACCCAATACTCACAGCCACCAGGAAACTGTTACTCTGTATAATGATCTGAGTGGGTTGAAAGAAAAAACAACATACAGATGGCTTATACAAAAGCTGCTGAAGAGATCAAAATATTTTCAGAGTCATCTACACTTACAGCTGTAAAATGCACAGTGACAATATCGTCATGAGCTGGCAGTAAACATATAAGATAGGTATGGGAGCAACAAATTTCTATACAAGGTATGAGGTTCTCAAGACCTTAACATATGAAAAAAGTAAGATTAAAAAAAATTCTTTAAAACTTTGTGGTAATCACAACTAAGTACCAAGTGAAAAGTAATAAAATTCTCCTTTTTCCCAGGGCGTGAAATGAAATCTTCAAGCAAGTATAAAATGCAAACCTTCTGTTAAGAATTGATGTCCTGTGCACTGTGGTCTGGAGGCTTTTTTTACCATATGAGAAGAGGAACTAAGGAACCACAAGAATAGCCAAAGAAGGTTTGAGGGGACAAGGAGAACAGAGGAGTTGTAAGAAAGATTTACCTATGTGATATGGTCCACAGCCCAACACCATCACTCCACAGTCATCAAATTTTACATCATGTTCCTGGGAAGGGAGACAAAAAAGTCATTAGGATCTGTACTCCATAGCACCTAACTTTGTGCTTTTCAGAATAAACAGGTTCTGGTGTTCAGCCCAAATCCACCAATCTGATCCTTCAGGGCTCCAGTCTGATCTTGCTCACTGCAGTGTAAATCAAGTGCAGCTCTCCTGGAATTAGAGGTGCTGCATCCAGACCAGAAGAGAAACAGCACCTCTGATATGGCTGTTCAAGCAGCCTAAGGACCTGTGAAGTTTCATATAAAAATAATGTTAGGATGAGATAAAGAAAATATGACTTCTGCATTCCCAGCACCTACACCTGTGCATGTACAGGTGGTACACGATAGGCTGTTAACAACATAGGGGCATTAACACTAAATGCACTGGATCAGGACTGCAGCAAGAGAAAGTTCCAGGCCTGCTGTAAGGGGATTATATGAAAAACCATCCAAAAGAATTGCTACAGAGACCGAGGGATCTGCAAGATTTCCAGAAGTAACATGGCATAGGGAAAAGAGATCAAACCAAACAGCAATGAGACTGTTGGTGTTTCTGAGGGTGCCTACCTGCCCATTGTAGGTGACATAGAGGTAATTAGTCACAGCTGGGTATTCTGCTGCCAGGGTGTCAATCTGTACAAGAAAAAAAAAAAAGGGGATTGTGACTTGACCAGTGCAAGATCTTTCCTACATGCAGATTTTTGGGTTCTTGTCTTTTGTCTTTCCTTTTCTACTGCTGTTTCACTCCTGCTATTTTCATGTATCTTTCCTCCTGAGGAGGTGACCTGAACTGTCCTGTGCTGTTAACACAGCACATGCCTTGCCTTGCCCTGACCCTACAGCTCAGTTAACACCACACCCTACCATCTCTTTCTAAGCTGCAGTTTTAGCTCTGCATCTCTTTGGTGAATCATCTACACAGCCCAGGAACTCTCCCCTACTTGCCAAGGCCCTCATTCTCTAGTTTGTTCAGTGGATTCCACAGATTCCTCCAGGTCTTCTGTCCTTTATAACTAGGCTGTCTGGAATCTTCAGACTCTACTCTTGACTCCATCTTACTCCCACGCTGAATAGAAACACACACACAATATCACTTAGAAATCTTGTGGAATGGCAGCACAATTACTGTGTGTTTATGTTACAATAAAATTCATGCTTTGATAATTAAATGGTACACAGAGCAAGAGTGATTTTAAACCACCCTTTATATGTAGTGTTCAACAGTTTCTTACGTAATTAGTCACCAGAGAGCCCAGAAGAATAATTTGCCAATGAGGGTTGTTCACAAACTATTTGTGTCAGCTACTCATGGCATGTTATACTTGGTAACCAGTCCATCTGGGTCACCAGCAACTGCTGAAGTTTCCTGAATGAACATCTGAAACACTCCTACAGAGAACACTGAACAGGGAACAATATGAAAGCAGACATGAATTTTTATGTGCTATACCATTTAAAAATCTGTCCAAACTTCAAGCACTTCCAGGAATCCCCACTGGCTGTCCAAAGCCTTGTGAATCATGGAGAATGTGACCTTATATCATTAGCACCGTGTGTCTGCTGCTCATTACTGTTGCTAATACTGTGACTTGTACTTCATGGCTCAAGAAGAAACATATGCTTTGAAGGCACACAGGCAGGCACAAGTAGAATGACCTTATTAAGTGCACCTTGGCACAGAAATCAACCCAGCACTGCACTGCCATATGCAGCTGAAAGAACACAGTGCAAGACCAGGCACATTTCTGTGGCCAGGTGAGCCACAGAAAAAAAACAGCAGCTGGGGAACAGAAGATGACTTGGGCCTGAGGATACAGATGAACTCTTTCAGAAACATTCAGTAGTTTGGGTAGGATTTTTTTACTCTGTTTAAGGACAGAAAACCAGCTGGTGGCAGTTTAATACCAACATACCTTAAATGCAACAGCCAAGCACCTAGTGATACTGCCATGAATACCAGATGAGCTCATTAGGCTCATGCTATCACAATCAATAGCAAATGAACCCATAACAATAACACACTTCAAATAAAGTATTAGCCTGTGAAAATTTACAGCCAAGAGAGAAGAGAGACGCTCTTCACGGTCCTACCACGGTGGACCAGCATTTTCAGCCTTTTTCTGAAGCCACATGCACTTCCCCCTCAACCACAAAGAATATGAACAAGAATATCCTCAGTCTCTCTTTGGAAATGTTCATGGTATTACACTGATGCCTGCAGTGCAGAAGGAACAGCTACATGGATGAACTGTGTTCTCCTGACATCAACATCTAAACTCTCGAGGATGTTAACAGAGCCAGGGGTTTCTAAAGATACAGAGGTCTCCTGCCACTCCTGGAAGTCCCCCCAGGCCCAGTGATGTTTCTCACGTACCTGTTTCACCCAGGGCACCACATTCTTCCTCAGTCTCAGCTGACGGCACTGGACTTCAGTCAGTCTCAGGCATTTCCCAATCTGCTTGTCAGAGAACCCCATCTGTTTGGCTCTCCTCAGTGTCTCTTCTGGAATTGTTTTGCTGGGATTAAATAAGAAAAACACCTCTGCATGAGGCTTTACAGGAATAACTAGAAGATGCATGAGTGCTTTTGTCTCTACACTGTACGGAGTTGCTAGAGGACCATGCACATGAAGGCAAGAAAAGGAAGACTCAAACATTAAACATCTTTTTTACCCTTAGTGCCCCACACAAACACTTTTGTGGTAAAGTCTACAGGCAGACTGCAAGCAGTAGGAAGTAAAACACTTTCCCTGCATTTTTGAGACAGGAATTGGTGACAGAGAGAGAGAGAGGGGGAACTTATACCTAAAGCCTGTAGGGGCCAAAGCAAGAGGACAGAAAAACCCCTCCATCATAGGGCAAGAAAAGGCCTCCCTCCCATGGACCTTTGCAACTGTATGTTAATATCTTGTAGGCTTTGTCATTCCATTGGTTGGTTAAGTTGATGCCACCCCATTTCAGCCCGTTTTCCATGTGTACCTTCCCCAGAATGTTCTTCCCTCCCTTAATCCCCATTGGCCCAGTTTTACTGCACTGCTCCACCCCTGCTGCCCTATTGGTTCTGCCAGCTCTTAGCCACGCCCCTGCACCATTTTGCCTTGCCCCTATTGGCCCTTGACCCTCAGCTCTGCCCCTTTTACCAATGGGAAATTGGAAATTATCCATGACCAGCAGGGAGAGGCACGGCGAGCAATTCCTCGATGTGGAGCCTGGAGGGGACCAACCTTTCAGTGCTGCTGAACTCTATAAAAACTTTGCAATTGATAAAATTTGAGAACAAACAAACCTACAGACTCCAATTCTTTCCTGAGTCAGAGAAAAGGAAAAGGTGAAGACATGTGAGGAGAACAACATGGCAACAATAAGATTGGTGCAAAGGAGGGAGGGAGAGGAGGAGGTGCTCAGGGCATTGGAGCTGAGATTCTTCTGCAAGCCATGGTGAGGACTGTAATATAACAAGCTGGTTTTCCTTGTAATTCATAAAGTGCACGGGGGGATGTGGAAGTTGACCTGCAGCTCATGAGAAAAGATACTCACATGAGAGCATGTGGATGCTGAAAAGCTGTAATCTAGGGAGAAACTTGAACAGAAAGAGAAGACCCTTGCTTCCAAACTAGACCAGCTCATCCTTAAAAGACTACACTGCATGAACCAAAGACCCATTAAAAAAAACAGTTGTGGAAAGACTGCTTTGCCTGTGGGAGGGACTCCTATTGTAGCAGGTTGGATGGGACTTTTAAAAATTAGAACCACGTTGGAGAAGTTCACAGAGAACTGTCCCCTGCAGGGAAAACCACATGACATAACAAGAGACTCCCCACCCTGATCGAACTGAAGAATGATTTTTTTAAAAAGTGGCAAACTGACTAAAACCCCAAGTTTTATCTCCTTGCACTTTCAGTGAGAAAGAAAGAAGGGCTGGGAGGATGGAGGGGGGTGGAGAAAGGTATTCTAAAGATTTATTTTGGTCCTCATTATCCTCTTTTAATTCTGTTAATATTTTTTTCTTTATACCTTTCAAGTTTTTAGCCTATTTTGCCCTTAGGATGTTTTTCTCCTAATCCTTATCTCACCCCATGAGCTTTTTAATTTTTCTTTCCCCCTTCTCTGTTCAATTATAGCAGAGGAAATAAGTGAATGGTTTTTCTTGGGTGCCTGGCTTCTAGCCAGTGTCAAGCCCCAACACCTCAACTGTATGATCATTTACCATTCCAGCCTCCACAGAAGACCTACAGTGATTCCTTTTTTAGATTCAGCATCCCTACAATTCCATGCCCAAACTTGAGCTTAGTATCTCCCTTATATTCTTCCTCTCAGTCTAAATTTTAAACCTAGGCCTCACCAGACTGGGCTGGATCAAATTATGTATGTGCTTCCATCTCCTGCCTCTCATTGCAGCTGCCCTCCCCACCCAAAGGCATGAAATTCATGAATGAAGCTCTGGGATGAGCCACTCAGAGGCATAACTGTGCCCTGACCCTGTGACCACTGTGCTGAGCTGGGAGACATGCCTACACTTTGTCCCAAGTTTTCCTTCTCTTGTTGAAGATGTTCTGCCTACCTTCTGAAATGGCCAGTCTTTGGGAAAAAGCATCTGACTTCAGAGATCCATAGCAGAAATGGCATTTAGAGGCTCACACACAAGCTAGGGGTTTTTTTGTAAGTCTCAACATACTCTTTTCCATATCTTAGTGTTGCTTCTTGCATCAGGAAAATGGGAGGGGGGTTGACCAGGTAAAGCAGGGGTACCTTTTTGATTTCATATTTACAACCAGGGTCTCTCAATACTTCCACACATTCTTGTTCTCCTGGGTTTGCTTTTCAGAAGTCCTAGTTTTTGCTGTTTGTTTCAAACACATTGCTTCCCCCCTGCCATTTCTAAAGATCAACATTTTCCTGTCCATTTTGCTCTTCATTTTTTTCATCTTCTCCATTCCCTCTTGATTCACTCTACGCTTTTCTCTCCTACTCTTCATCCCACTTTGTTTTGACTCCACCCTTATAATTTCTGTCTCCCTCTCTTTCTAAGCTACCTTTTCTAAATTTAGCTTCTGCAAAAACATTAAAAAAGCCTATATTTCTATCAGCACTTCTGCTTTACATCTTCATTGCCAAGCCTGCCCAATAAATCAGTATTTTATGAGCAAGCAAGCTCTGAATAAGGAAAAACTAATGATTAACAAACAAGCAATTTTCCTAAATCAGAGTTTCTGAATTATGTCCTTTGCTCTATGGTATTTTAAAATAAATACTATTATTTTATTTGTGTGGGAGAAGAGGGGTAAGGCCATTTCATTAGAATGTGTCAGGAAGCTGAAGCATGAAAGAATCATTGGACTGAGTTTTCCACTCTGGCTTAGGCACAGAGCAGTTCTGCTGCCCTCAGTAAAGTCAGGTAGTGTGAAACAGGTGAGTCACACAAGTGTTTAAACCAGCTGTTCTGAGAGCAGAACTGGGAACCAAAAACTCTTGGGTTCAGATCCTTAGACAGATAGGATTTGCCCTATGAATTTCCCAATGCCAGCTCCCTCCTCGCCCTGGAGTATGCAAAGAGAGCCCTCCACCTTCCTGCAACAGCACAGGAGACAGGGAAAACAGCTGAGAATTTGCAGGAAAGAAACAGAGTAACTCCTCTCCTCTGCCCCAGGTCCCAGCCTGGCTGCACAAACAGCCTGCTCTGCCCTCAGGGGACTCCAGGCAAGAGCACCACTGCACCCTGGATCTTCTCTACAACCTGCACCACATCACCCTTCTCACTCCAGCAAAGCCTCCTCTCTGTAAGTGTCAGAAGGGAAACTGTGGCTGCCACATCCCTGGAAGCGTTCAAGGCCAGGATGGACAGGGCTCAGAGTAACCTGGGCAGGTGGAAAGCATCCCTGCCCATGGCAGAGGGTGAAATGAGATGAGCTTTAAGATCTCTTTCAACCCAAACCATTCTATGATCCGGTTAAAAAGTCCTGCCTAATCCAGCAAGTTGATCTTCCCAGTTTTTTTGGATTTCCCAAAGCAAGACCCACTTTGTGGCGCCACACCGTATTAAAACTCATGGCTTCCGTGCTCCAGTACCTCCACCAGAAACTCCTCTGCTTCTCTTCAGCCCATTCTGCTTTCTGATCTCAGCCCAGAGGCAGGACTTCTTACACAAACCTCGAACACCAGAACTGAAGGCATGGATGTGTGTTTTAGAGAAGCACATGCAGCAAACTCCACCAATCCTCCTCAAAACCGATGCTGGCAGTCACTGGCTATTAAGGACTCGGCCTCCTTAGAATGAGTGAGTAGACCTGATGACCCCTAGATAATGAGCCTCTTTCAGAGCCGTTTACTCCCTTGCCCTCCTTCCCTTCTGCCTCAGGAGCACACATAGCTGGCTGTCATTTGATTACTGTCAGAGACAGCAAATTGCCTTCATTTGCAGCTTGTTTTCATTCCATTTCTTGTATCTCATTATAACAATATCATTCACTGTCACCCTCCCTCCCAGCTGGGAGGGTAGAACAAAAGCAGTGATTATTTTGCACTGTGATTCATTTGCCTTGGGCTAGCAGCTTAAATTAGGTTAGGCCACTTACTAATCCATGCAGAAAGGTAACTAGGTTTTTACAGGAGAACCAGCATGCAACAGAGAAAAGAGGAGTTCCTAGAGGGGAAATGGAACCATGCATTTTTCCCATGCATTTTTTTTCTCTGCTACTCCTAAAGCATGATAGAAGAAACCAGCAGAATTGGTCCATCATGTTTAATGGGAGCTGAAGCAGAGAATTGCAAATCCTCAGCACCAGTATGGAAATCAAGCTGCCTTTCTGCATGTACTGGACACACATTTTCATAACTGAATAATTTCCAATTACTAATCATGGTAAATTTTAGCAATTATGCCTCAACTTTCATGGAAATAATATAAAGAAACATGCAAACAGTATGGTAGGGTGATGCTTATTTTGCAGATAGCAAAACAGACCTGCAGAGGTTAAGAGGTGACAATTTTTAAGGGGCAATTCCCACAGCCTTTGCTCAGAGACAGCCCTTTAGGCAAGCTAGAGACACTAAAGCCAGCAAGAGCAGATGCAGGCTGATCTCTTTGAATATTTGAGAGCAAATAACCCCTCAAGCTCACCAGAAATCCAGCACGAAAAGACAAGACAAAAATTCTCAGTCCTGGATACACAAAATCACATGACCTAGTCTTACATCACTGCCTCCCACTTTTCCCTGGAGCATCACTTACTTTTCCTACACAGAGAAAAAAGTCTTCCAAGGATTAAACCCCCTCACTGGCTTAGAATCAATTCTGGAACAAGGGAAGACTAAGCAACCATGATTTCAGACTTCCATAATGCTCCTCTTCCTAATGTTTGCCTTTGCAAAATGGAAGTCAGGAGTTTTAGAGCTTCAAACCCAGACAATTAAACAGTTGCACACTGCCATGATTATTAAATGGTTGTTCACCTCCTCCTCAGAAGGCTGAAGTCCCCTGTTCATTTTGCAGCTTTTAAACAAAACAAGCCTTTCCCCAACCTTGCTTGTGACTCTGTTTCAGCTTCCAGTGTTGACTTGTAGTTGCTTTTAGTTTAAAATTCCACCCTGTCATTTTTGGAACTCCATCCACTCACTTTGATAATAGATGATAAGAGAAAATGGAATAAATTCTGCTTAATGAGGAAATTTTCACCTGGCACAGAGAACCTGAAGAAATCTATTAACTGACTAGAGGAACACTGACAGCATTGAAATTACCAGGAGACCCTGCTCACTTCAGCAGAGCCCTCCCTTCCACCCGACCAGCTTTCATCTGATCCACCAATAAAGATGCCAGCAGAAGAAACATTCCTTTTCTTGTCTCCCAAATCAGGCTCTGCTTCTTTTTAGGTATGGTGTTAAGTTTATGCCTATCCACATATTACTTAGGTACATGTAAATGGGTCTTGACCAGTCCTGGGAGAGCTCTTCCTTTCTCAGTAGTCACAGGCCTGCAGTGTTTCAAAAACCTGCTGAATTTCAGGCTGAATTATGTACAAAAGCATATTTTTTCTTGTTTCCTCACTGCCCTGCTCTGCTTGAAGGCTCCTAGTGGTTTCCTTGATTACTTCAGATGTTTTACAAGATTTTGAACATGCTACAATTAAAATAATGAGATTATGGTATAAATTCTCTCCCTACTCCTCTTCTCAAGAAGACAGATTGTTACCAGTTTTCCCCTCCTAAGAAACTCATGAGATGACTGACAAAAAGCTGTCAAAGGAGTGTTTAAGGAAGCAGAAGCTGTAAACCAACAAATCTCACTCACAGAACAATTGTCACTCCAGCTTTCTGCACCTTTAACATCCTGGTCCCTGGGCTAATAAATCTCATTGTGGACATCTTGATTTAAGTAACAGCAACCTCACACTGTGCCCTAAGACGTGAATGACTCACTCACAAGATTAAGTGAGCTAAAGCAGCAGCTCACACCAAAACAAAGCCAAGAAATGGGTTGTAGATGTTTCCTGAAAGCCTATTTTCTACCCCTGGTAAAAGAGAGCTTTGAGGTCTTTGCTGGGATGCCATGGTACAGACTGCCCTGCTCCTAGCATTGTACTGGTTACAGAGACTTCCCAATGGCTTTTAAAGGCAATGCCTGTATATCCTCTGCATCAAGGAAAACATACATATTGCATTTTCACAAATGTACAGCTGCTTTGAAAGAAAATACAGCTGTGAAATTATTACCAGTGGCTCTACAAGACAAATAAAAAGCATCTTATGTTAGAACCACACAAAGCACAAACAACAGCGCTGAATAGCTGCTTGTATTTTATTCTCCTCATGTACTGCATTCCAAACTCGTTCCCAAGCCTTTCCTGCCCTACAGTTCACACAGAAGACAAAAGTAATCTTTCCAGCTAGCCAGAGAGGAGCACTACAAACATGTCAGTGACAGCCCCACAAAGAGCATAAATCAGCTCAGCCTCATTTACTATCACTGGGCCCGGTCTGTTTGATGCCCACACAAGACCTGTCACCTGTGACACACTCTGACCTGTCCCAAAAGCACATGGGTGAGCAGAATCTGCTGCTGAGAACAGTGTGGGTGCTGCAGGCCCTGTGGAAGAGCACAGGTTATTGATGGCCTGTCTGAGTTTCCTTCCCTGCAGTGCTTCCCAGCTCACCTGCTGGTGTCAGGTTTTCATTCCAGCACCTGTATTTCTGTGCTTATTCCACCACAGTCATGCTTCCAACAGATTTCAGAGCACACCTTGCAGGTACCCAGGGACAGGGGCTCCCAAAAGGGCCTTTGCCATAAACAACTTCTCCCATGGGCAACTGAGCAGAGCACCCAGCTACAAACGCTGGGCTAATGTGGGTCTGCACCCTCCCACTTTTCTCTTTCCCCTTTACTAACCCACATCACTTTGGGAACAGCAAGAGTGGTAAGTCAGGACTGCCCTTACTCCTTACTTCAAGCACACAACAAGCCACGAGGTGTTTTCTCACAACACCCACAGAGCAAGGACATATTTTCCTTCAAAACAAAGCTCCAAAGTATAAAATTATCAAAATATGATTGGTGCCATCATTTCCCACTGTTGGCAGGCTGGCTAGTTCAGTATCTGCCAAAAAGATGATCTGCTGTTTCCAGTAAGGTTAATTTGAAGAGCTGAGATTTCAGGTGACAGAGTTCAGGTCACTGCACTGCCAGACTCTCTTTGAGACTTGGGATAAACTCACCATCTCTATGCTTTGCTCTTCACAATGGTTGTTTATTATTCTCCTCTTTCCTCAACTGAATTCTACTTTACAGCCTCTAACCAATATTGAAATGTTCCCCTTTGAGCAATATACTCACACTTCTGTCGCTGCAAGATGGCTTTCCTGGGTTTTACTCAGATTTTCTCCAGCAGTGAACCTGACCCCACCACCTCTACTTTCCCCCCAAGCCTATGAGCTCTCAAGTAATGGCAAATACAATCAACAGTGGTTTCATTGTTACAGAGATACCTGAGTGACTTAGGAACACAAATCCTATTGATTTTCAAGGAGGCCGTTGTCCCCGTGTCACCTGGGCCTAAGTGATGATTTCACTATAGCTGCCTACCTCTTTACCTCTATTTAATCATGCTTGTTCTACATTCTCCTTGCACACAGCCACTGTTTTTAGGGATCCCCAAATCAGGAACAAATAAAAATAATCATGGCTACATGCAAACAAATCTTCACTACAAACAGTCAAAGAATAGATGTAAATTCCAAAATTCCCCTGCATCTAGGCCTAGTCCAGTATGCCTTAGGTTTTACTTCTAAGCCTAGGTTTCAGCTGTACTCCTGGGGATGCTTGGTATCACTGGACCCTGCTTCAAGTCTGACTTGCTCAGGACTGGGTCCATAGCCCTAGCCTAAAAGGGCCATCTCACTGCTTGCTGCCTCAGACAGCTGGACATGTTCTGTCCAAACTTCCACCTCCTTCATGAGCTGCCAGTGTGATGAAAAGCCAGCAGAGTCTCCCCAGGCCCTTCTTCCCATTTGCACCCACAGGACTGGCAAGGCCAAATCTAGGCAAAATAACTCCCAGATAATAGCACATCCTATTGCACTGCCACTGCTTCATACACCATCACCTATTCATGGACTGACAGCATGGGACAGTGCTTGCTCTTTCCATGTGAGTGTGTACAAGTGGTTTCATTTGTTTATGTGCATGTGCGTGGTGGGGAAGGTTGAAGCTAAAATTACACTCCAGGTATAAAGGTAATTGGTCAGACAACAACAAAAACCCTCTCAAATATAAGTTTCCAAAATAAAAGGTTTGTGAGATCACAGGAGAAACAGCAGAGGTACGTGTTTGACATGTCTGTGATATTACTTGTTACTCTCACAAGTATGCTCAAAATGGCTTTCTTTTCCCCGTTCAACTCAGGCCATTTGCTTTCCCTGCAGCCACATCACATCTCTGAAACAACTACTTCTCCATCCTAGAGGGCTCAGAGGCAGAGTCAAACGGAACCACTACTGTAGAGTGACAAAGCTATACAGTCCCACCCAGCACCAAGTCCAAGCTTCTTTAGAAAAATGTTCAATGGGACAAAGGTAAATGGGGCAGAGGGTGCACTTCCCAGTCCCTACTGACTCTGCAAATGGCTGTCCTTGCCTCTGCACCACACAGAATGCACAAACATTTACAGGTCAGAAAGCTTTCCTCTCAGCATTGCATTACCCCACACAGCCTTTCACATGTGTAAGCAGATCTGTTGCATGTATCAGTGCTCACCTCTGAATGGCTGCACGCTGTGAGGATGCAAGGCAGCATGTGGCGTGAGAGCTGCTTCCTGAACTGCTCTCAAAGGCTCCCACCTGCCTCTGATCCCCCTTCCCCATCTGTCTGTCACATCCACTTGTTCTAGCTCTTCATTTCCTCTTGGCAGAGACCATCTCCCTGTTACCAGTCTCTACAACAGCTCTGCAGGGTCCAAATCAAGACTTTTGTTACTCCAACTGCATCCAAAACCTCACTGCAAAGAACCCCCAAACCAACACAGAGACAAAGAGGAAGGGGTGGATCCATCCACACAGCCTGTAAGCAGCAACAGTGCCCAGGAACAGGGTAACTACTTCTGCTTCTGGTAACTGTACTCTAACAACAGAAAGATTTAAAGCAGTGATGGCATCACCTCTCATTCTTTTCAATTGGAAATTATCCTGTAGCACAGGTAGAACTCATGCCAGGCATGCTGGGGACTGGAAACAGCTGGCTGCAGGAAGGGCACATGTGTGCCAAGTCTCATCTACATCACTCAATTAGCTTTCCCTTGGCTATGGCAGATACATTTCCTGATGTGGCTCACTGGACTAGCCTCTTAGTTCAACCCCCAAGTGTTTTTCCCTGGCTCTTTGCCTTTGTGCCTTCAGTGTAATGCTGCTGGACAGTCCATCCCCTCCCTCCAATGCTGGCTGGAAGGTAAGACAGTTTTCTTGCAAAAGTGTGAGCAATTATGGTGGAGTGAAAACCTGCACTGATAGTGGAGTGAAAATCTGCACTGGGAAGTGAATGAAGGTGAGATAATTTGTATGTTCAGCTTTGGGGTGACCTAACTGTGGCCTTCCAATACCTGAAGGGAGATGACAAGAAAGATGGAGAGAGACTGTCTTAAAGAGCATGCAGTGACAGTGATGCTGAATTGATTTTTGCCTTTTTTATTTATATATTTTCTATATTCTTTACGCGTATGTTTGTAGCTCTGTAGCCTACTATAGTATTTGTAGCTAGCATTTTACCTGCTCCATTAGACAGAAAGGCAAAATAAATTCCCCAGCAGCTCCAAGCTGTGGGTGCAAGGTTTAGATTCTCTGCAAAGCCACAGTTGAAACTAGCTCTCTGAGACATATCTTCATAAACAAAGCTTAGTTCCTATCTAAAAGAGAGGGAATTCAAAGAGGATTGAACCAGGGGGGAATAATCTCTCTACTTATGTCTGTAATTGGCGATTCTTGTCAGCTATGCTGATTTGCTAAGCATATAACAATTGTGTACACGTTATGCTATGTGTGCATCTTTGGCATTTTCCACCTGGTGAATTGTGCACCTAAGGACCCGTATAAAGGTTACCCCTTTTAATCACCCTAACTGTGTCTGGTTCATGATTTTAGGACCTGAGAAAAGGCATCAACAGGATGAGGGGGAAGAGGTTCACACTGACAGAGAGAAGATTTAGATTAGCTATTAAGAAAAAAATTCTTCCCTGTGAGGGTGGTGAGGCCCTGACATAGGTTGCCCAGAGAAGCTGTGGCTGCTGATCCCTGGAATTCTCCAAGACCAGGACAGGGCTTGCAGCAGCCTGGGATAGTGGAAGGTGTCCCTGTCCATGGCAAGGGGTAAGAACTAGATGATCTTTAAGGACCCTTCCAACCCAAACTATTCTGTCATTCTACGATACCACCCACAATCTGATTTGAATTGCAAGAATCCACTCCCAAGGGACACAGCACTGCTTGTGTCTGATAAAAATGCAAAGCTGGGTACTGTGTGAGGGCTCTCTGCAGCAGGCTGCCTGTACAACTTGCTGCTTGGGCACCACAGGGCAATGTTGGTATCATCCCCATTAGCAGCTACTGATCACTGGTCATATGCCACCTGCCACCCATTGCAGAGAAAGGGAAAGTAACCTCAGGGATATAGGAGGGTTCAGGAAGATTAGCCTCTGTGGAGTGATGCTGGATTTATACCAGCTGAGGATGCAGCCAGTCTCTGGGGCCTCATTCCAGAGCATGCCACTCCAGCAGTGACAAGCTCAAACTGATTCTGGATATGTTGGGTTTGTTCCTCAGGAGCTGCACATACACGTTTAAGAGGCCAGACACAAATGCAGCGTGACATAGATGTTAGAGGACAAAAACTCCTACAGCCAAATAACGGGTTTCTGCAAACAATCAAGCTACTCTTTCTCTTCCACATCTCTGTGCACATTTATTTTTGTTTAGCCGCAGATGCCGGTAGTTCCGGGTGCAAGGGAGAGCAGGAGCTGCTCCATTAAAAGCCCGCAGCTGGTCAAAAGGCAGAGATGACGCAGGTGAATGAACGGAGGAGCGGCTCAGAGCTCGCTGCCTCCGCTGCGCTCCCAGTGCCATCGTGTGGTGACACGTGTGGCCACAACGGGGACCGCAGGCGGAGAAGCCAAAACAACACTCGGCCAATAACTCAGCGAGGAGGCTCTCCCAGCCTCGTAAAACACGAAGGGAAAGCTCAAGTCAGCAAGAGTCCGAACTGAAATACAGCCCATTCCTTTAATTTACTGCTATCTTTCCTGTTGGCTTTTATATGGTCATTTTTCTTGAAGGAAGAAGATTTATATTTAAATATGGCTGGAACCATAGATGTTTGAAAGCGTGGCACAAAAGCAGTACTCACACATACTGCATGATCACAGCAAAGCAGAAAAGCTTAAAAATCAATAGTCCAGGCTGGAAATAAAATGCAGTGTATGTGACCCTCAGGTGCAGTAAGTCAGGACAAGTCCAGTGTTGAGTTTGAAAGGCAGCTGTCCTAGGTACACGAGTTACTTATTGCAGGCCATCCACCTTCCCAGTCTTAGTCTCAGGGATAGTGAGGATTTTCCAAAATAAACCATAACTTCCACAATCCAAGGAGTTATTTTACCAAAAAGAGCGTGCTCAAAAATTTCTGCTGACTGAGACAGTGAAGGTTTTAAGACAACACTGTTTATTCCAAGCACTTGGATAAACTTCTCAGCATTGACTGCATCTGTGCTTGCCATAAGTTTCCGAGCAGGATTCCCAGAGGAATTGTTGTGTCCTAGGACAAGGCTTTTTTTACCTGTTCACTTCCTTTAGGATCTTCTCCATCTTCACGATGCTGCGCATCTTATACAGGAACCACTTGTCGATGGCTGTGAGTTTGTGAATGACATCCACGGGCACTTCATTGTCCAAGGCCTGCCAAAAACAGGACAGCACCAAACAGCCCCTTTAACACACACGCTGCACAAATGCAGATCCACTCTGCAAACAGGTAGCAGCAAGTACAGATCATAAAGAAAAGAAGTTTTGTAGATCAAATGTTCATCTACTTCCAGACCCTGTCTCCTGCAGCAACAGAAACCGTGCCCCAGGAGGAGTGCAGGGAGGCACCAGCCACTTCTCCCTGTGCTCTGGTTCCAAAAGCTGGCTTCTGTTTCAGTGAGAGAGGTAATTTGCTTTTCACAGAGCCAGCAGGCTGACAAGCCAATGGCAACTAAGCTGGGTGGCCATTGAGAACAAGCTCAGCTAACCACAGGGAGCCACATTCAGGCTCCAGTGACCAATCCTCCATCTGCACCTCTTACCACTCAAGTTGCCTAAATCTCAGGCCCACTGCCAACCTCCTAGCTGCAAATGTAAAACAGCAAGCACTGGATTCTCAGCTGTGATGGATTTTTTTCCTTTGGAGCATAAATCTTGATACACACCCTTGAAATACAGGGCTGAATCAAAGCATGTGGCCTTGTATTACCTCTAGCTTCTCTTGCTCTATCTCAAGATAATGTCAAGACCATTCAAATTTCCCTTCTTTCTTGCTGGGGTTATTGATGAGGTTTTTAAAAATCAATTCTTTACAGCCATGGGATTAAAAAGGAACCCCACAGAGGTATTATTCATAAGACAATGGGTTACAAAACATCATAATATTAAAAAAAAACCTAGCACCCCAGAGAGCCCTCAATATGATGTATTTTCTATCAATGCAATTTCTTGGGTCTCATCAGTGGTATACAGTTACAACTCTCCTGACAAAGCAACTGTAATCAACCATAATGATAATGCCAGCACAGTATCTTTGCTGAGCTAAAGTAATCAGGCTCATTAATTTCTTACCATGCTTAATTGTTTTCTTGCAGGGCAGCATCCCTGGAACAAAGCCAGAGCAATGCCATTGAAGAAAATTCCAGAATTAATCCGGGAATGATCTTGGTCCACTGCACCCCAGCATTATTCCCCCAAGTTCTGAAACTTTTGCACAATGTTGGTATCATCCCCATGGGCTTCAGCAATGGGGAGCCCTGCCACCTCAGAGAAGTGGAGGCATCACCCACATGGACAAGGGATGACTGGCAGCTCTCTGCAAAACACTGACACCACCTTCTGCCTTTTCTAAAGAATTGCCTGTATCTCCCTCTTGCAATTATCTTCTTATTCTGAGAGGTCACAACTGCTCACTGGAATATCCTGTGTGCTCATAAGCAGTGGTGAAAATCCCACATTAGTGGGATGTGAGCAGGTCATTTTTTCTGTCCATCTATTTTTAGGAAACACATGCAGACTTGCACACCTTCAGGATCTCCAATTCTCAGTCAGTGGTCCCTGAGCCACACATACACACACACACAGGTAGCATGACCCAATATTCTTAAGCTGGTTAGGACACTTTATCTCAGAAATGCCAGGGATCTTCAAAGGAAACTGAAAAAAAATTTTCTCTTCCACTCAGTCATCAGAGGAGAGGCAGAGAAAATCAACCATCTTCATCCCTGATGTAAAAATCTGGAGACTGGGAGAGAATGAGTTTGCAGACATTTCTTGTTCCCTATCATCACACCCCAGGGGCAAATCAGGTCTTCAGGCAATCATGTAGAATTTGTTCAGGGAGGCTCTGAACTCCAATGGCTTTCCTCTCTTTAAGCCTACATGAAGGAGTACAGCCAAAACACACCATGGAAGCAGGAGGAGAGAGACACAGCAGGACAGGTGTCTTTAGAGCCCTGCTCAACTTCAAGAGCATCCCAGCCATTAGGGGCTGGCCCATATTGGGCAGCCAAGGGGTTTACAGGACTGCCCTCACACCAAGAGCCATGGAGCAAGCCTGGCCTTCCAGGCCAAGCAACAGAGGGCAGCTCAGCTGTCTGTGCTTTCTCTAGGACCTTGTTCCTTCAGTTCCATGCTGGCTCCTCACCAAGGAAAGTATTTATCTGCCTGTGGACAGCAACACAAGTGCAGACCACACATCTGTAGTGTGGACAGGGAGGAGACCAGGGCCTTGGTGTGAAACAGAGCGTGCAGCGACTCCACAGCCTAAGCCTTCTGAGGCCCCTTGTACACAGCATTAAGAGGAGCAGAAAACATCTGACACAACCTGAGCATCCCTGCTCATCGGGCTGTTCCATCCTTGCAGCACTCCCACTCTAGCCAAGGAATAAGCCTCATCTATGTCAGCCTCTCTCCTGTGCCTTCTTTTACATGACAACAGGGAGCCCCATTACAACAGCAATAGCTCTGAACGGCAGCTGAACTCCCTTTCCTTGCACCTCAACAGTTGATGTTGTCATCATCCACAGAAAAAGTAAAAAGCCTTGGAGGGCTGACTAGTGGGATTGGAGGGGGGAGAAGACATATAAAATATAGCAAAGGTCCACCCTGTTTCAAACTGAGCTGTTGGCCAATGGGGACTTACAATTGGCTTTTACATGTCAACAAGCTGGGGAGGGATTTCCATGGAGACAGCCCCAGCTGCCAGAAACACCTCTTACTTACTCTGCTTGCCTCAGTTATTAATGGGGGTGAATTAGTGCACTGTGTTGGGCAGAGGCAACTCTTTATAAGGAGGGACTAAGAGTTTGTTCTTGCTTTTCCAACAGATCCCAGTGAAAATACCAGCAGCTGGGAACACCCAGAGTTCAGTGGGACCCAAACTCATCTTCATCTCCCCAGATACCCTGTGTTAACATGGGTCTAATTTTAATCTTTCATAAAATCTCTCTGAACCACTTAGAGACTCAAGAAGTAAGATTTTTCTCTCAGTCACAAGAAAAAGGCTGGAATAAAGACCAAACACAGCTGCTGAAGGATGAAGACATGCACTTCCTCAGCTTGAAAAGCAAGAGGGAACAGCTGGACAAGCCACACATTTATAAAACACTTTGTGATTTTTTCTTCAGGCCATTTATAAGAGGAACAGCTATGTGAAAACCTTTTAACTAGCACAGCGCAGGCTTAGCTCCTCACTCCTGTGGAGGTGTAATGAGATGTACCTACACATGAGCACAAAGGGCTTAATGACTCCACCACACAAAGTTGGGAGCATAAAAAAGAGTATTTTGGCATTCTGTGCTAGGAGGGTTTGCAATCTTAAAAAATCAAACCAACAGATAAACAGGAGCTGTAAAAGACAGCTGTGCCCTCCTCTTCGTAGAGGGTATGGACAGATGGACATGTTACCTGTAGCAAAACCAAAGTGTGAATTGCACCTACCTTCTAAAGTGACTAATCCTACCTTCTAAAGTGACTGACCCCACATTTACCACATGATACACACGGGCAAACACTGAGAAGAGGAAGGAAGAAATAAATTTGCACCCTAGTCCCCTTACAGTAACACTCCCTGTTACACAGACACCTTCAAGGCAGAACTGATTTGACCAGTGTGACAGAGAGGGGTCAAAAGAATGCTACAGGAAGCTAAGCTGGGTTTGAAAAACAAGGGATTTCTTGCCTGTGAAATTGAACACAGACTTGTGTACTTCTTTTAGTTTCAAGCCCATACCAATGCAGCCATTGCAAGTAGACAGTGCTCTCACACACTGCTGCTTGCCACTCTTTATCATCCTTTGTTTCAGTTCTCAAAAGGATTCCTTCATAATCTGCAAAACTGACCAATTTTGACTGGCACTTACACTAGTGTAAATCAGGGCTGAGCACTAGCCAGTGTTTAGCAGGCAAATATAATCTCATAGGAGAGGAAAGTAATCGAGGTGTCCATCAGCACTCAGCTACAGACCAAAGTAACAGGACACCAGAATGCACCTGATGCTGAATGCAATGAGCACAGGCTAAGATTGTACCACCAAAAGGCAAACACATTGCCTGAACATGGAAGAGGCAGGAAGCATATGCAGGCATGCTACTCAAAGCACTCCCAGTGAGCTTGACAGAGGAAAGCAAGGGAATGAAGAATACTCAGCCTTTGTCACCTCAGCTGACCCAACCCAGTAGCTCCAATTCAAGGGCCATAGTTCAAGGTCTTCCAACCTTTTGTTACCTTGGCTATTGCATATATCCGAGTGCTGGATGGCTCAGAGAGCTCCTTCTGGAGATCTACAACGTTTGGCCAGGCTTTATTCATGGGCAGATGTGAAACGAAGCCATCTACTGAGGGGTGGCACATCCTCAGGGCCTTTTGGAAGCTCTCTTCAAACGTGCGGCCGATAGCCATGACCTGTAAGGGAGAGCAACCCACATGAGCTGCTGTAGCTACTGGTTTGTGCCTGGGGTGTTTTGGTTTTCTGAAACTCTCTTCCCAGAGTTTTCTGTCAACATGAGACATGTTTGTCTAACTGTAACCTTTATCTACATTCTTTCCCTAGGAGGGGCTTCTTCTTGATGTCCCTCTGGTTTGACCAATGTGATTGAAGTTTGTCTTTGTTTCACCAATTGAGCTGCTCTCTGTAGAACAGTATAAAAGTGAAGAAATTCCCAGAAATAAACGGAGTCACTGTCAGCCTTCTGAAGTCGGAGTTTGTGTCCTTGTGGTCAAGCTACAGTGAGGCAAGTCTGGCTCTGCCCTGAGTAACACAGTGGGGAGAATTGCAGCCACAAAGACAAGCACCCAGAGAGATGGCAGCCTTTGGACTCCTCCTTAAGACAGCCCTGCTGGCTGTAAGGTGCAGCTGACTGAGCCTTGGGAGCCCCACTTGATCTAGCCCCACTAGATCTGACTCTGCTCACGGTTTCAGTGGGGAGCTCCAGACAAGTGACTGCTTTGGGCTTCCATCTCTCTGTCTGTACCACACAGGGAGAGGATGCTGCTCTCCTCTGTAAACTGCTTTATGGGAAGCGCTCTGGTAGAGGGAAACATTATGCAGCAGCATGGGTACAGTAATATAAAAGAATATTTCTGTTTAACAGCCTGTTAGAGATAGAAACTCACAGTGTGAATTTTAAAGTTCAGGAGAAATCTACTCCTCTTCCTTTAAATTACACTTAACAGTAACTCTCCCCTGTGAGAGTTCTCTTAAATGATTACTCCTCCTTGGTGTAGCAGCACTGGGATTTCCTTCCTTCAGTCTTGACACCATCTCTAATAAGAAAACAAGCCTTTCTGCCTAGAAACCTGTGAGGTAACAGAGCCCTTTCTCAAACTTTTACATTTTTATTTTCCAGAGCAGTGAGACCTTAACAGCATAAAAATCTTCTCAAACACAATGCTGAAAAATGTCAAAAGAAAAAATAACATCACTTTCTCTTTTCTCACAGCTCCAGGCCCACTGCCCAGCACAACAGAGCTCAGAAAAAGGCAGGCCAGGCCAGACTGTTGAATTACTAAAAATGCAGTAGGTGCTGCGAGCTGGCTTTGAGTTCTGGCCTGGGGAGATGACTGTGCCATACTAATAGAGACACAGTGGCAAAAAAGTCTTTGCTTCAAAGGCTCCATCTCCTACCCACAGGTCCTGCAGATTAACCTTCTTTCTCAGTACCCCCACCAGCTGCAAACTGCATCCCTTGGGCTTCTCCATCCCTGCTTCAGCTCATCTGCACTGATAGAGCACTGACTCTCCCTGTATCTCTGTCCTGCCTTTACCCAGCATCCTGCCTGGAAAAGGACAAGGTTCAGGTACTTCTGTGACATATGAACACTGGAAGGACTCAATATCTCCTTCTGCAAATGTGTATGGCCAGGAATTTCCACAGTTAATGGTGCAACTGTATTTAGGAACTCCAGTTCTACAGAACTAAGCAGAGAGGGTTAATATCAGGAAGCATCTTCTCACTGAAAACAAAAACCCCACCTCGTTACCATTAAAAGCCAAAACTGCCAATGGAAGATCAAATTCTAATTAATCTTTCCAGTTCTGATGAAGGCTTCTTGTTCAATGACAACGATGATATTAGGAACGTCTTGCATATCAAAATAATTTCATAAAATAGCTATTTGAAAAGGCAACTGAAAAAATATACAAATAATTATTTTGCTTTGGTAACTGATATGTGATTAACTAATTAAGTGGGTAATTTACCAATTTTGCTTCATTTCCCCCTTCTTAAAACATGGTCTGAAAATACTGTTACTGTCCAGACATCTTAAAATCTGATGTAAGAGACTTCATTTCTAAAAGAAGTCAGAACTTGAGAGCAAGATGACAATTTGTGTTTGGACTTCAAGAGAAGAAATAGGGTGAGATCTGGCACATGGTTTTAACACAGAGGACAAATAACTTGGGAAGAAGTGAAAGCTGTGGCTCATGGGCACCACTGAAAATCTTAACACACTACTACTGGTGAAATGATATTGTAATTAACCACCACTGCACAACCTCAAACTAAGAAACAGCTCTGAGAGCCCTGGAGGGAATGTTAGGAATGAAGTCAATCCCAGGTGATCCATGGTGATCTCTTCCTTTAGGAGCCAAACCATTTATGAATCCACACTGTGATATCCAACATTACACAGTCCTAACTAATTTCCATTAATTATAGTACTGGATTGTCGCTGTGGGACACGAATGAGGAGACATGAGTCTGGTTCAGAAGGCTGCTTGGACCTCTGACAGGAGGGGCCAAGTGGTTTATTTTCTAAGCCTATTTTTTACCTTTTCACAAAGCACCCACCTTAGAGGTGGGGACCCCAAGTGACCATTGGTCACTTGATGAGACCATCATGCAAAGTCCCTCCTCTGGGAAAGTGTGTGGAAAAACATCTTAGTTTACAAATAGCATGACCTTGTGTACCGGTTCTGTCCTGGGAACTGAAGTTCCCAAAACCAAAACATGGCAGGCACGAACCATGGCTACACTGGATAAAGGTCATTTGAGCTTAATATATATCCTCAAATTCATTAGGTCCTTGAAGACAGACGTTCTGAGGGTTTCCAAGTAGGAGAAAGAGCTTTCCCACGTGGTGGGATGGAAGGTGAGGGTCTTGCACTGACCTCTCCCACACTCTTCATGGAGCTGCCGATGCGGTTGGAGGTGTGCTGAAAGCGGTCCAGGTCCCAGCGGGGTATCTTGGTCACAACGTAATCCAGGCTGGGCTCAAAGCAAGCAGAGGTTCTTCCTGTCACCACATTCTTGATTTCTGGCAAGGGAATCCCCAAGGCAATTTTGGCAGCAATGAATGCTAATGGATACCTGTCCATAGAGGAGAAGTAGAGAACAGTAGGGTGGAAAGTTGCTTTGGCAAACCCCAGAGTGGATCCAATGAAACAGATGTGAGGTGATTGTCCCTCCTCAACACAATGGAAGGCTCCTGTGCTCAAGCACAGCAGGACCCATGCAGCCTCCTACATCAACACACTGCAGGGCCACCTCCCCAGATGTGGGACTTGCTTTTTTATTGACCATGCCACCCCTTTCAGTAGCTGTCACGTCCACGGTGAGCCAATCTAACAGATATGTTTAGCTGCAAGTCTGTCATCCAAAAAGAAAACAATCAAACACCCACTGTCCAACAACATGGCTTATCTCCAGCCTGCTATGGCTCTTAAATAACCATAAGAGTTGTTGAGAACTGCAAATTAGAGATTAATTTGTGCCTCTCAACAGCATCTGCAAAGTGCAATTAAGAAGCCAATTTTTAAACAGCCTGCTTTGACCATCCTTATCTTGATTAGTTTATGATTAGCCAACAAAACAAAGGCAGCTAGCAATGCCATTTGCATCAATCTGACAGACAGCTCATTAATAACTCTGCCCTCTGGGTCCCAGAGATGATTTGCAGCCAACATATGGATACAGTGGATGTGCTTTGTAAGGATTAGGCTCCCACACACGTGCCTCCTGGGAGATTTTCCATTTGTAGTAACAGCATCAGCAGGCTGGAATGACCTGGAGGGCTCACTAACCCCACCCTCCATCTCCCAGCAGGACCAACTCTCCAAGGGTCAAACCTAACAGATGCTGACAAGAGCTGTTCTTAGAAGCTTCTCATGCAGAAATCTGTACCTTACTGACCTGACTGCTCCAGAATTCTAACAGCCAACTTCAGCTTTCCTTGATGGAAGTGTGGGCTATAACTCCATGTTTTACTACACGGAAGGCAGATGCTGGAACTCCTTTTCCTTGTAGCTGTCACCTTATTTAAGTAATACATTGATTCATATTCCTTCTTTCCTCTTTCTGTCCTGCTCGCCTCAACTTTTTGTTTATTCATTTGCTTGTTCTGTAACATTTTATTTTTTTTTTTTTAAATAATCTTACCCTGTTGCCTTGGAGGCCAAAGCTGAACTTCTCGAGAGCCTGGCATTAACTTCAATGATGTAGTACTCCAGGGAAGTTGGATGCAGAGCAAACTGGATATTACATTCTCCCACAATGCCCAAATGTCGGACAACTTTGATGGCACGATCCCTCAGCATCTGGAACTCCTCATTACTGAGTGTCTGGCTTGGAGCCACTACAACAGAATCTCCTGTTTGTCACAAGATAGCAGAGAAGGAAAATGAGAAGCAACTCAGCAGCAGTAAATTGTGACCACACAAGTCACTGTGCTAACCCACTACTAGTGATGGCATTAGCAGAGATTACAATTTGTGCATGCACAGCTGATGAAGAGCACAGATAGTCAGAAGCCCAGAGCTGGGGCAGGGTAGGGAATCTTATAGAAAACACAACCATAGGTGTAGGTTTAGCCTGTTTCATGTCATATCTGGCTGTATTCAGGACCTGAACAGTCATTTTCTAGCCCAAATCATCAATCACAAAGCTGTGTCAATAACATCAGGCAGAAGGGCACTGCATTAAAAAGCCATTGAGCCACCCTGTGCCCAAGCCTACCTGTGTGGACTCCCATAGCATCAATGTTTTCCATGTTGCAGACAGCAATACAGTTGTCAGCAGCATCTCTCACCACTTCATACTCTATCTCCTTCCAGCCAACAACTGACTTCTCCACCAGAATTTGGTTAGTCATTGCAAATGCCTGGGAATAGGTTAGGGAAAATAAACACCAAAACCCCCCACAACAACACCCCCCCAAAAACCCTCACCAAACCCCTTATTATACTATATTGCAGATTTAAGACTTCTAAGATCCCAGACCAAATGAAAGATGAAAATAAGTCAAGTTCATAACATTTATAACAAACACTTTCTATTTCTTTCTTTCTTTCTTAAAAATTGCTTTACTGCGATTTGAAATGCAAGTTTGAAAATATTTATGTGATATGATGGGGAAAAAAAGGGTTGGGCATGTGTGCTTGCAACAGTATATCAATAACAAATAGGAATATAAAAACATCTAAGGCTTCAATCATGCAACAGACATGCCTTTATTGGGGCAGCCCCAAGGACTTCAATACTAGAATGCTGTAAAAAGCAAAATGACTGAGTGATGGGAGTGTAGGTGCCAGCAAACACTACGTAATTAATAGCATTAATAATGCTGCTTGTCATTGGCATACTAACCAGAGGCAAGGGTCATGATTTATTCTTAAACTGATCTTGAAAGTATTCCTCAGCACATGAGGCAAAAATGAAAAATACAGTTTGTTGGTAAATGGGCATAATCTAAGCAAATACACGGCCTCAATATTAGCAGATATAAAACATTAATCAATACTCCCTTAAAACCCTAGAAAGTGATGGGCACATTATCAATCCATCCTTTAGCAAAGCTTCTTGTTATAATGCTGCCCATGAACTGGCTCTTCAGCCTGGTCCCATCTGTCATTAACTCAAGCTGTTACTTAAACGTTGCCCTTAGCTCAGTTGCCAAAATCGCTCATAAAAAAGAAGAAAAGGTTTGAGGAATGGCACTTCATGCTTGGCCTTAGCAGGCACTGACTTGGTGGGGATATAGCAAGAACATCTAACCACTCCTGCAAACCAGTCCTGGATGCTCCAGTGTCTGGTGCCTTCTCTCACTCAATGAGCAGACTCAGGAGACACGACCTCAAGGCCAGGTTACCTGAACTAGCTGTGCTATCAAACACCCAGTGCTCAGTTCTCTGAATTATGAACACTTCAGTCCAATGCTTGAAAAGCCAGTTCACTGAATTACTACAGATCATCTTCGTAACTGCTGGGCTGTGGAAATGAGCATCCAAATTTGAGTTAATTCAACAAGACTCAAATTGGTTTTCACTGTAAATTTTGAAATAGCAATACTGAACTGGGAGGTGCTGTAGACTCTCTGAGGGACAGGAGGCCTTGCAGAGAGATCCAGATCAATTTTAGCATTAAGCCATGATTAATGGGCTGACATTTAACAAGTAGAAATGCCAGACTTCAAACTTAGGATGAGGTAACACCTGGCAGAAGTAGGAACAGGGAACAGCCCTGCAGACAGGAATCTGAGGGTGCTGGTAGGCAGCAGGCTTACTTAAAAAAAAAAAAAACAACAAAACAACAACACAATGTGCTGATCAAAATCAGGTCCTCCTGCTAAAAAAACAGGTTTTCCTACTGAAAAATGTTTTGATATAAACCTATCAGACAGCTGCACTCCCAAGGTTCATGGGTGAATTTCTGCTTCCTCCAAACACAGCCCACGAGTGAACCTGAGTGAGTGACATGTTTCCAACCTCACCATGGGTCTGTAAGATGGAGTTCCTGCCCCCCTGCCTCCCCCACATGTGCCAGTCCTGTCCCCTGAGCCTCCCACAGCTGACACTGCCCAAGCAGAGTTTGTTCAGCACTGAGCACACCAGACCCAAAGTCTGTTTGCATGACAGCAGAGGTGGGGAACACAAAGAAGTCATTTGCACATACAGCTCTTAGTGACATCTGCAGTATTTCTTTCTAGAGATAAGTGAAAGATTAACAGGTTCAGCAAATCAGGAAAGACAAAGCCAGGAATTCTATAGACCCAGAGGGATAGTTTTATTTCCTGAAATTCTGCATTTTTGACAAGGAAAAAAAGCTTTTGGTTTGTTCTCCCCAATTATCTGTTTACTTTTCACAGCAAATGTTTAAACAATCCTGGATTTTCTATAGAAAAAGAGCTGTCTTCATAGCCAGAGACAGCTGATAGTTGTCAAATTGTGAAGTGTCATCCTGCTAAATGAGATTTTGACCTGGGGAAATTACCATCTTTAGACAACAACACAGAAGAGGCCCAAGCCTGCCAGCTCTTCTGTCCCTAAGATTGCATTATTACTCAGCATTTCAAATGTCTCAACTTCCTTGACATTGTTCATAATAATTTATTCCTGAAAGTAGGTGAATATAGGCCAAGTTGTATCTTTTCAGACCAAAACTGCTGAAAAACTTGCTCAAACTATGACTTGTTCATCATGAATTTAAAAGATCTGTCACTGAGCCATTTTCATTATCCGTCAGCAGGAATTATGAAAAGAGGGCAGTTCCTAACCTGGGAAACACTTTACAGATGAGATGAAATGTAAGGTATGTACAATTCCAGTGTCTATGACATTAAATAGTGTTTAAGAAAATCAGATGCTCAGGTCTATTCTCAGAGTTTGCAGTTCCACACATACCTTTGTACCAAGGTCCAGCAGACTTTCCTTATCAGGACATATGCCAGACCCCAGACCACCAAGGGCATAGGCAGAACGTATCATGACAGGGTAGCAAATCTTTTCAGCTGCCTTCAGAGCATCTTCAACCTTAAAGGAGAGGGGAATACATTTCAGAAACAGATAGCAATTCAGATGAATACAGTCTGCAACTCTGGTTACAAGGTTAACTGGAAATCCCATCAGTAAGACACTAAACTGTCTGAAGATAAAATGAAAATAATACAAGTTCACTTCATAATATTCCCTTTTTCTGCCCAACAGCAGAAAACTGGAACATGCTGTTAAGGAGGTGATTTCTGTCCTTAGCTGTAGGTGGACTTCCTTGCTGACCTGCCACGGACAATGTCCTTACATGATCTGTCTTCAGAGACTTCAGCATGAAATAACCCCTCCTAAAGACCAGTTTAAGACCAGTTTGATTTCCCCCAAACTTAAACAGATCTTCCCACCAAACCAAATTTTATGTTTTCATACTCTCATCCTCAAGAAAGATTTCAATACAGCTGATTTTGGGGACTTTGAATCCTAACTCTAAATGCCTTGTATATGATTTAAGAAATGTACCCCTGCCATGTCACATGCTTCTGTACTGCAGCACAGGAGTCACCCCAATATAATTTACTTTTCTTGTCAATTGGTAAATTAGGTTAGGTTTTCGCAGTGCTTAATTGCATTTTCACTCATTTTAAATCTTGGTGACCCAGCATTAATCACTGAGGAGTGCTGCACACACCACAGCATCCACAGTTGCATTCAGCTTTCCCTTTACAAAATGAGAAATATTTTTACTAAGTCAAATGGGCAACAGTAATAGCAATCACATCTTCAAATTTATCTGATTTACCGATTCCACTGCAAGGCTAGGAGCAATCTTTTCATTTAGCTCAGTTAGTTTATCAGAAAACAGCTTTCTATCCTCTGTAGCCATGATGGACTCAACTGAGGTACCAAGGACCTTCACACCATACTGCTGCAGTACTCCTTGCTTGAAGAGTTCCACTCCTGCAGAGTAAACAAAGATACACTTCTGAGGATTCATAGTAGATGAAAAATCATAGAATTAGAGAAGGAAAAATGTTTGGGGTTGGAAGAAACCATAAAGCTCATCTCATTCCAAGCCCCTGCTGTGGGCAGGAACACCTTCCACTAGACCAGGCTGCTGCAAGCCCCATCCAACCTGGCTTTGGACACTTCCAGGTATCCAAGGGCAGCCACAGCTTCTCTGGGTAACCTGTGCCAGGGCCTCACCACCCTCACAGAGAAGAACTTAGAAAATTTAGAACAAAGAAAGTATTCAAAGGTATCTGATTAGCTGACAACTTGTCTGGCCTTATCCACAGCTAATTTTATTATTTTTGTCAGAACTCATAACCATAACATCAAATTTTCCATCCTCAGATCTACGAAACCTGGGATAATACTACAGTTACTGCTTGGCCATCATCTGCACAACAGAGCAAAGCAGCACAGATGAATGTTGGTGCAAGAAGTTACATGAAGGTAACTTTCCCTTTTGATCTCTGCCTCAAGGTAGTCAAAATATCCCAAATCCAACTATGGTAACTAAGATTTAAGATGAAAAGCAGGACATATGAATTACTTTAAAGTACCAAACCCAGCAATTAGATGCTAAGTTCACAGCTTAGGAATACCTCGCTCCCCCATGGTTGGAGTTTCTGCCTCTATCCCTCAGTAACCTGGCCAATGTGTGAGGCACGTGCAGCTTGGATGCCTACACAAATAAAATCTGCAGAACATGTGGTAGAATCATAGAATCATCCAGGTTGGAAAAGACCTCTAAGACCAACAAGTCCAATTTACCATTAAATCACGTCCCCAAGTGCCACAATCACATACCTTTTGAGCACCTCCAGACTCTTTCAATGCCCGACCATCCTTTCAGTGAAGCAATTTTCCTAATATCCAATCTAAACCTCTCCTGGTGCAACTGGAGGTCATTTCCTCTGGTCCTGTCCCTTATTACTTTGTTACCTGGCAGAAACCATGATTGTGCCTGCATGGAGTGTCAGGGCACCTGTATCACACTCACCACAGTTGAGGGCAGTCTGGCCACCCATGCCCAGCATTAACCCATCGGGACGCTCTGCCTTGATGACCTCAATGACAAACTCTGGAGTGATGGGGAGGAAGTAGACAGCATCAGCCTGCTTTAAGCCAGTCTCATTGGTCTGCACTGAAGCAATATTGGGATTCATAAGGACAATTTTCACATTTTCTTCCTGAAAAATTAAAATCTGTGGTAAAAGTAGGCACACGTGGGGAAAAAAATTAGCAACGGCAGCGGCACCAGCAAGAAGAGATGGGGTTCCTCAAGCAGTTACCAACAGCAGAATTAAAAAAAATAATGTACTGTCCTATAAGAGACTTCTGGTTTGAAGGCTGAGGCGATGCCAATTCTTTACTTTTGTGCCCTTGAGGGAATGGAGATTCCCACATGATTCATAGACTTGACTGAAATTGTTTAACACATTTAAAAGTTATACAGAGGAGAGAGGTACAAACTCTAGCACACTCATGTCTGTCTTCCTTTGGACGTCAGATTAAAGGTGCCAAAGCAAAAAAATTAATCAAAAGCTAATTTTTTCTTGCCAAGCACTGGGTCTTTGAAGTTTTCAGATTCTTGTACCAACTAGTAATAGCAACAAAATACATTTTTTTTTCTTTGATTTTCCATAGAAATACTTTATTGTCCTGGTATTATCAGTTTAAAAATCTCATCCCATAACTTTTTTTATATGATATTGTACATATTAAAAGACAAACTGCCTTTCTATGCAAGATGAAGGTTAGCCAAAATTTTACACTGCTCTTTCTGTGTTACAGATGAGAAACGGAGATGGAGTGATAATAGATAATAAAGTTTATCTGTTCCCTGCTGTAACAGTCTTGCCACTCTAGCTACAGACAGAAATGCACTAGTTTGCTCATTAATAGAAAATTCTGAGTCAGAGCTGAGCAGATCAATCCTCCTCACTCTTGAACTATTAGCACACAATGAGGAAACCAACCAAGTTTTGCTAAAAATGATGAGTGTGGCCAAGCTTAAAAAAAAAACCACATCAACCATGTGCAGCAGACATGCAGATACAGAAAACTGTTCTACTGCTTTGTTGAAAAGATGGACTGAAAAGTGCAATTTTTACAGGAACTCATTCTAATGTCCAGCAACTTCATGTAAGGCTAAAAACTACTAACAAACACCATTTGCAAAAAAAAAAAAAAGCTACTTATACATGCAAGTTGCATTTCAAAAGACAGATTTGCTATATGGAAGTTGTTAAAAGGTTAAAAAATGACAATTCCCATTGAAAAGAGGAACAGTGACAATATTTTAAACATATTACGAAGAAACAGACTGGAGAAAATGCTATGGAAGTGTTGCTGGGATCAGTACACAAAGTGCTATTTTCCCTGAGTTCACAATAAGCATGAACATGCCATAGGATTTTTCCATGTTTGTTTAAAATTTGTGATTGTTTGTCTCACTGCTTTGGGGGAACAAAGAAATAGCTCACCTGGAGCAGTGGGAGTCTCACTCAGAGCTCTCAGTATTCAGGTGTTGGATAACATTTCCTCTCCTTTCTTTGGTAACTTAAAATACCACATTAAAGACTGGCTGTAATTTTCTGCTGACCTTTTTTCCCTGTGAAAAGTTGGAATTTTTTTTCACTCAAGCACACTTTCCTTAGAAATGTGTGGAACAGGGGAGAGAAAGAAGATATAAAATCCATATGGAAAATATTTTGGATTTAGACATATGATCTTTAACTGGGTAGTTTTCATGGTGATGGTGAGGGAAAAGATCACACCATTCTTCTCTGATAAATGTATTCAGAAATTCATGGCTACAATTGTGTTGAAACAAATAGGGGAGGGAAAAGTTTACCACTTTTCAACAAGCTGGACTATCTGCACATCTCAGCTCTTTCTTCCCTGCTTATCTGGGACAAGGTATCTTAAAGACCAACTAGCAGTAATGATGAGGATAATTAATGAGAGAATTAATGCTCTCCATGCTGAGAGACACATTTCATTGATATCACATTATTCTGGCCCAGTTGCTTGGGATGTTGGATTTTAATCCACATGCTGTTTGCTCTTGCAACCCTTTCCTTCAACTTCTGCCTTTTTTAGTTTTTTATAGGACTCTGTGTAACGGCCACCCATCCTGATGGAGACATTTATTACAACTTCATTAAAGCAATGAATTAGTAACACTCCAGGAGGGTTCCTTTTCTCTTTTCGTGTAATATCCACCTGCATTCAGCTGAGTTGGGATAATCCCCACAAAAAGTTATCCAGAAGATTTTCCAGGTGACCACATGCCAGTCTGTTGTTCACAGATGCTGCCAGGCCTTGCTCTTCAGGGAATGTTCCTGCCTTTGATGAATATTTTTTCAGATACAGATCTACTGACTGTGGAAGTCCCATCTCCTCAAGACTTTTTAGCCTTTAAAAGAAGCACCCATTTAACTGCCCAGGACTGAATATTAGTATCAGCACCTTCTTATAATGAATCAGCCTCTAAGAGCCAAGCAGCACTCAGCAGAATGAATCAGAACATCAGCACTGAGAATCAGTGTTGATTCATCACAAAAAATAAAACAAAATGAAGAAGGAGAAAGAAATTGCTCCTGTTAACTGTCTGTTCTCTCTCAGCCATGTTCTGCAGCTTTCCCTGGCAGGGCTGACCAGTCAATCCTCTCTCACATGCAGCCCTAAATGCCTCTGCCAGAGGCAAAGTTAAGAAGGGCAACTCTGCCTCTGATCAGCCTACAGATCACAGCAGCTCTTGGCTAGCCCTGTGAAGGGGGAGGACTCTGTAGGAGGTCAAACTGGGGAGGTTTATCATTAAAAAACCCTACTTTCTTCCATAGTCCCAAGCTGAGTTTAAAGGACAAAGGAGGAGGGTAAAAGGACCTTCTTTCCAAATGGGTCATTATTGACAACTCTGGGATCCTCCACTCCTGGCTTGTACTTGTCTCTTCATGATGTGGTCAGGTTGAAAGAGCAGCCAGCAGCAGCAATACAGTACCCAAACAACACACATGCAATACAAGCTGGAAAACCAGAGCATCCCAAATTACGTTGAACATTTACTGAAACTGATTTTTTTGTTCCTTCACTCCAGGGTGAGCACAGGAATAGAATGTTCGCGACATCAGGACAGTCTCAGAACCACTCACAACCATCACCTCATCTGAAGGCAGCTGCTACTTCTGCTCTGACCCTGTCAGGCCTCTGCAAGCTCCCTCTTCCTTCTTCACATGAGCTTAAGACATGAACTTGGGGCTCAGGTACCTCTTACATTACCAGTAATAACCCCATCACAGGACATTCTACCCTTCTACACCTTCTCCTAGCACGAACTTTTGCCCTAATAACCTTTCTAGGACTGTTATGGAAACAAAACTTGACATACATGACCTTTAAAAAGTTCATCCCATTTAAAATAAATACCATTTAGAAAACGTGCCTTCATGAGGGGTTCTTTTGCATAGCAGTAGCCAAGTGTTCAGATGTTATTGGTTGTCTGCTTTGCAGTGTGTTGACACACCACAAAAGCTCCAGGTTCTCAGCTCAGGTACATCTGACCATATTCCTCCTCCTCCATTTCCATTCAGTTTAACAACACACATCACAAATAACAAACTGCTTGAAGACTGATGGAAACCCCAAGAACACCTCTCTTTGGATGATAATTCTGAGTGGTTAACTCACAGCTCTCAAACAGCAAGTTCACCAACAAAAATTGCTGATTTTCCCTGCGGTCATTTATCCTCACCTTCCCTGCCCCAGCTGGACACAGTTGGAGGATCAGTTTAGCTGTGTGAAGGGAAAGATGAGGTTAGTATTTTCTCAGTATCTCCTCACCTTCAAGGCTTTCACAGCCTGGGATCCAGAGTAATCAAATTCGCCTGCCTGACCAATTGACAGACCCCCGGATCCTAGAATGAGAACCTTGGAGACCTGCAAGTGTCAAATGGCATGAAAACAGTCAGTCCCAGTCTAGTGGAAGTTGAAATGAACAGAGACTGCGCAGCACTGAACAGTCTTAAATTACAGAGCATAAGCTTTCACCTCAGTTTTACTTCTCACAATATTTCTACTGGAATTCTCCCATATATCTCCATTTAGAGAAACATGTGACTCATGGATAGGGCATAAAATAAACATGTTTATTGTATCTGTGCTTATAGACAACCATGCCTCCCTCTGACTGCCCACAAAATCCCGCTGCCTCTAAGATGGCAAAACTGTATGAAATTCAGCTCACGTTAGGAATTTCAGACTTGTTTGCTAAGCAACTGAGCACCAACATTATACTGCTGGCACCAAATCTCATGGCCAGATTATCCCAGGGCACCTCATTATACTGCTATGAGAGTACCTTTCTCAGGAGAACTGCAAAGAAAATGAAACATCAGAACTTAAAACTCTTTCAAAGAAAACAGAGTTAATAACACAAGAGAGGCCAGATGACTGTGAGATAAGCAGCTGTCAGGACTTTTCATAAGAGAAGCCTCCTTTGACTTCCATGTGCTATTTTGTGCCGTGGGTTCAGAAGGAATTAACTAGCTCCCAGCCTCACTGACAGGCATGAAAATATCTGTACACTGACCTCCACTCTAGAAGCTGTCACTCCAGCCTTGGGAAGGACTGAGGGAATGGTGGTGCCTTTCCCTCTCTTAACCAGGGAAATAAATGAATCAAATAGGAACTAGGAAAAACAAACACATGTATTTACTGCCCAAGTTGAACTAAATATATACCAAGCAAAGAAGGAAAAACCAGGACATTCGTGAACTCATGCAATCAGCTCTGCTCTGCTGCCTTCAGCAGGCAGATTTACACCATCTCAGAAGAGATCATTATTTGAAATTTATATAACAACTTTGACATATCTGACAAAGCTGCATTCAAGAAAGTGAGGTCATACTCAGGAAGAAAACACACATCAATCATGACAGTGTGCTCTGTTTCTATGGGGCTGCCAGTGCAATGAGTTAACGTGCATCAAAAGCTAAAACACAGAAGAGCACACACTGAACCAGCTCAGGGAACCATCTGGAATGTTCCTGCTGCAGAGCAGGGTTCTGAGCAGGGATAGCCAAATCAGTTATGAGAAATCAGCACTGATCTTCCAGAGCAGGTCCCAGGGCAGCTGTCAGGAAAGTGCTCCCCAACCAGGCAGGGCAGGCAGGCAGCAGGAGCCTCACTGCAACTGGGCAGCTCCAGGCTGTGGGACACGCTTCCCACCCATCCCACACCTGCCAGGCTTCTGCCACACAGCCTCTGAGGCTGGCTGATTGCTGGGAATTACCTGTGGAAGGAGTAGGGATGGGCCCTGCAAGCCTATCAGGCACTGTGTTATCAAACCATCCCAGCAGTGGGAGTGTACAAACTTGGAAAAGACACACAGCTGAGTTTTTTGAGGTCTCTGATATGCACTAGTCAATCAGATTGCTATGAAAGTTCCTGACATCGAGAGATTTACTTGCAGATTTAATCAACATCATCAAATTAAGATTAAAATAAGCATTTCTAGGTATTCTTCCATCTTTGTCTCTCAGGAAATGCTAAATAGTTTATTTATGTTCAGACATGCTTCCTCTGCCTGGCACATCCCCTGACGCTGCTTACTCATATTCTGTGACTATGCAACCAGTTGTTACAGAATTTGTGTGAAGTCACAGACAGGGGATTAAAATTTCATTTCACTTAGGAGAACCAGAGTGAGGAAGTATGAATCCATTTACATAACTCTACAGTAATTATAAAATTTGAAAGTGGAACTAAAGTGTATTAGAAAGTTAATGATTTTATTACAAAGCATCTGGCTGGTGTTTTCTTACTGTTACGATAAAATTCTATTCCTTTTGCAGTCTCTTTTGCAAGAGATCTGAGCCTGATCTTGCAAAGGCTTAAGCACTTTAGTACCTTCCAACACAGAGATAATCCCACCAGGACCCAACACATACACATCATATGAATGGAATCACTGATCCAAAGCACTGAGAAGTCAATAGACCTCTTGCTGCTGATTGTAATTAGCTCCAGATCAAGCTAAGCAGATGCAAGCCTGTGCATGACTGGGCCCTTTGCTAGGATCCTGACACTCCCAGACCCAATGTTTAGGACCACCACCAAGGGATACACCAGCTGATGAACACCTGCACTCACAAGGCCATCTGAAAGCAAGCCCAGATCAGCCCTCATACATTACCTCGGTGTCCCTTGGCCCGGGATTTGCATCTGGATAGAACTGCACTGTGAAAATCGATCTGGTCTCATGCATAATTCCCTGCAGGAATAAAAGTGACTCTCTTAGACACCTCCTGACAAGCAAGTGAACACAAAGCCACACCTTATCCCTGTAAGCACTGAAGGCCAAAGCACCGATGTGTTTCTAGGGGCTGTCAGATCGACACCCATTTCATTCCCAGTCTCTTGCTCTGCTGTTAACCCTCAGCTGTCCATAGACTGAAGGGCACAATGGAGACACAGCTTTCACTGCAACACCAAACACTGATAAGCTGCAAGCATCTGACAGAGCAGCTACACAGGGGTCCCTGCAGAGACAGTCCTGGGACTGGGCAGAGAAGGAAAACATACCCGGCAAGAAAAGATCACCTGGGACAAAGCTGTTATGGAATGAATGGTTTAACTATCCCAAGCTGATTGGTTCTGTCAGTGAAAAAATGGATTTTAGTCACATTCTTGATTTCCATAATTCACTTTAAATGCTGACACAGGGCCTTGGTCTCTGCCCTGGGTTGGGCAGAGTGATGAAGGGCACCACTGCTGTGGACAAACAACAGCTATGAAGGACCTAAACTGAGTTTAGAGACAGTGTTTGTAGTTTCCCTTGGAGCCAGGAAAAAATGATTTCTCATTTGAGTGGCCTGATAGCACCAAGAAGCATGGGAGACAACCCCACAGGTGTCACTGCTCATGGTCCCCAGCTCCAGATGGAGGTAGAAAAGTTCCTCAAGAGGAAATCCAGGGAAAAGTAGTCCTGATAAAACCTGCTTCCCTTAGGAATGCACAAAGGAGTCTAGACAGTCTCATGTAGAGCCACAGTGCCATCCAGAGCTTCAGGGTGGGATGTCAGCATAGGACAGGGATGAGAGATGAGCTACTGACCACAATATTATGGTATGGATTTCTGCTCTCAGAGCAAAGAATTCCATCAGTCTGTCACATTTTCCCTGAATGTTCATGTTCCTTCTAGTTTCATACAAATATCTTTTTTACATGTTTAAAACTCCATGCCTTGTCAGTATTTGGAAACCTGTGCTAGCCCTGCCCAGCTGTGATAGGTCAGGTCAGCCACAAGAAATGTTTTTGCTTTTTCAAGCAGAGGAATGCAACAGACTGCACACGACAGACTATCCAGCCTTGATCCTGTTTGTGCATGCTAAACCAACACAGCCCTTGTCCCTCTCCACCTATGAAGGTTTAGGAGACTGTTGCTGCTTTGGGGCTCATAGAAATGTTTTTTTAGCTCACATAAAAGAATGTCAATCTACTAAATCCAGAAGAGTTATGTCCAACCTTATCACCTTTGTCTCCAAATTCCAGCAAAAGCAAACATGAAAGGCCTGGGAATGAATGGGTTTAGTTTGTCAACACTGTGAAAATAAACTCATTTCAAAAATTGAGCCAAAAGATTTTTTTGTGTCAATGTTTTGTTTGGTAAAATTTGTCTATGTTTAGATACCCTTCTGTGTTTAGATATCCTTCCATAAGGATAAAGAAAACAGCAAATGACAAACTAAACTTACTCTAAAATCATCAGATAGGTAGCTCAGAACAGCACTGTTCAATCTGCCAGACTTGATATTGGGCATTCATACAAAGCAAGAGAAAGGCATGTTTCCGTGAGGGAAACTGCTTTTGAAAATAGCTTTTCATTGATTTCCTGATAATTAACAAGATTTCACTAACTTGCACAACATTGGACATCATTGAAAAGATTTGATGTGGGCAATTACAAGCCTGAGATCTCAAACATGGATGTCACTTGACATTGGACTTCTATCTTAAATCATACGAGCTATTCTCTAGGGGCAGCCCCTCTTCCTCATGACTTTAGTCTTTGGACTTTGGTCATTGGAATTATATTTGCAATAACAGACCAAATTAGATGGCAATGATATCCCTTTTCTGTGTTGGGCAACACAGAACCAACAAAACAAACTGGTGGCATGGGCTTGCACTGCTGTGGCACAAGCCATAAGAGAATGGTAGCTAAGTGAACATCACCAGCAGTAGGGAAATCATGGAAATTAATAAGGCTCCTGTTCAGGGAAATTATAAAGTCACTTTTACAATCCAGTGCAGTGGAGCTGGTACAGTGAGGTACCCATCTTTCCCTCGCTGTAAAGCAGGGCTTCAAGCAAAGTAGATCATCAAATCAACAAATTTAGCCTTGATAATGTGAGAGCAGGCTTACAGGAGGTGAAATAAAGCTTACAGGAGGTGAAATAGAGGCTTGTCTGTGCAGAGCTCACCTCATTAGTTTGGTCATTGGCATTGACAAAGAGAGGCTTCCAGCCAGGAGGGAGGGCAGAGCTATCGATGGCATAGCCGTGGTTCTGAGCAGTGATGACAGCCTGTCCACTCACTGCATTCAGGACAGGCTGGTTCTGGCCTCTGCAAGACAAAGGGATCAGGGGACAGATGTGCCAAATGTGTTCAAGTGCCACAATGAGGGGGAGCTGATAACTCTGGGGCTATACATAACAGTTTACCAGTAGCAGTAAAATACTTGCAGCCAATCTCGAAATGATAAATCCTAGGAGGTGCTTTGCTATTCTTCAGCTTGATAGGGATAAATTACATCAAATACTTTCAAAAAACACTCCAAAAAAAAAAAAAAGTAGATTGTGACAGGGCAGTTTAAATTAAAGGCAAAGAGAATGGCTGGGATGAAGGAGCAATGTTACTGAGATGCCAGCCACTCCTAAGGCAGTTCAGCAGCAGAGCAGAGCACTGCTGTTCCACAGCCTGTCCAAAGCTGAGCTGCTGTGCCTGGGAAGAAGAGCTGCCTCACCTGTTGGCCATCTGCATCTTGTAGGAAGTAGCTCCAGCTGCTATTCCAGTGATTAGATGCCCCATGCTAATTCCAAACAGGGGCTCTGGGCGATTGCTCTCCAGGACCTAAAATGAAAAGGTTTTCAACAGGTATAGGAGTGCCTCTGTCCAACAATTCCAGCATAAACCATGCTAGTTCCCTCACAGACTTGGGACAAAGCTCAATGCCAGAGTGGCAACAGCCTGTGAAGGAAAGTCTCCTCCTTTCCTCTGGTTCAGAGAGAAGCCTCAGAGCACAGCTTGGTGTCAGACTACTCACAGGGAACAAGCAATGACACTGCATTCCAGCCATTTGGTGTGCAATGTTATCCCAAGTGGGAGCTCTGAAATCAGTGCTGTTCTTTCCTAAGGAAAGAGGACCTGAAAGAGCACAGGGTGGCACTGGTGTGGTAATTGTGGTTGTCATGTTTGCCATGTATTGTTCACCAAGGTCAATAAAGCCTTGCTGCAACTACTGGGCTGGAGGCAAATCCCACCAGAACAGCATGAGGAATATTCCAGGCAGATAAAATGTCTGAACATTTGGCCCACAACGGGTTAGTACCAACTAACTGCTTCTTCAAGCACTTGGAAAAAAGGCACATTAAAAATATAATCAGCCTATAGGCATTGCACTGTACCTTCCTGACATTCTGAATCACTTCCTGGGCCTTCATGGGATCCCCTGGACCTCCAGAAATGATGAGTCCATCATAATCCATGCCAGTGAAATCATGGTCCCACGGAACCAAGTGCACTTCTGCACCTCGCTAAAACAAACAAACATACAAACAAACAAAAACAAATAAGGGAATAAGAAATGAAGGGAGGAGGGCAACAAAGGAATTTTTGCAAGGAGGTTCTTCCTATGCTGTCATGTCCCAGAGCCTGAGTTTGTATTTCAGTCATCAGTTATCTCCTTTGCCCTGTGATGCAGCTTCTCTCCACTATCTGACCATATCACTTTGACAAAACTGGTAGACTTGGCTCCTTGGAGCCACCTCAGTGTTTGTCAAGTTACTCTGAAATTCACTGATGACATCAAAACTTACTAATGGAAAGCAAAATAAGTATGTGCATACACACATAACATATGTTCACTTTTACACAGTACATTCATCCAAACTGCTAAACTGGGGCTTCACAGGCTTGTTCTGTGACATGCCAGAAGGAGTCCTACACATCAAAACTGAGACAAACATCCCCATTAATTAAAAAAAATTGAGTCAGGGAAATCCTGTGCATCTAGAGAATATGAGGACATTGACTTCTGTCCTCCTGCGTGGCTAAAGAAGCAAGAACTGTTACATCACTGTGCTAAAAACAGGAAAAGCTTTTCACAGAATTCTAGAATCAAAGAATAACTTGGGATGCATGAGCCTCATGAGATCATCAGATCCAATCCCTGCACAAAGCAGGGGCAATTTCCACTTTAAGGCAGGTTGCTGAGGGCCTGAGGAAGCTGTGTTTTTAATACCTTCAGGGATGAACATTCCATAATTACTTTGGTTTCAACCATTCACCACCACCATCACATTTCCACACCCCCCTCCACTCCCATTTATTTATTTTTAACAATGTTGGGTTGACCTTCCTTCATTGTTCTTTAGAGAAGTTGTGCCTCATCTTTTGAAAACTGATCTTTTGGGGTCCTTCCCATGGCTGAGAGGCTGCTGTACAGGGCCTCTTCCTTATCCCCTCACTACACTGTACCAAGTGCAAAAAATACCTCCCAGTGCATAAAAATCATCCTAAAAATTGTGCCTCACTTTAGGAGGGCAACAAACTTTAAAATGCATGCATCCAGGTGCAAGGAAGGCTCTGGAATACAGGTGAGGCTCTTGCCAAAGCCAGACAAGTGATAAGGGACATCAGGCACTGACCCACCTTTACTAGCAGACGGATAATGTTGTGTTTCAACCCACAGTCAACAGCCACAACTTTAATTGGATTCCCTCTGCCATAAATCTTGACTTCCTATAAAAAGACAGACCATGTTGTAAATGACAGATCACGCCCTGTCCCCAAAACACAGAGAAGATGGGTAGCAGAATAACTTTTCACCAGTGTGCAGCAACTGCTACTTAACAATCAATTTATGTGGAAACCTCCAGGAATACTGCAGACATTAGTGCTTCCTTCATCTTTCTGTGAAAGTAGAAGTTATAATGCTGTTTTATAGACTGTTGATTACAGCAGTAATGCAATTCCTAAGCAATCACTCGTTTCCATAGCTAATGACAAGCTTTTTTCCTGTGCGTCACCCCATCAGCAGTGAAGCAAAAAGCCAGTTCTCACAGATTATTGCAGCCCAAGAGAAACAGGCCAGATACCCAGTGAGAGATTTGCAGCTAAAATGCAGCCATCCTGCTGATGCCAGTGGAGCAAGGCTGCTTCACACCAGCTACAGATCCATCACATGAAACATCATGCCAACCCTCCAGTCCCAGTAAGAGCAAAGCACAGCACAGCTGGGGACAGCCTGTGAGTGACCTCCTGTGCACCAGGGCAGTACAGAGCAGGCCAGGCCTGTCACAGAGCATGGCCTATGTTCCTGTGCACCTGGCAGCTTTATCTTACAACTTCTCCTCTTCCAGCTGCTGTTCCTTAACCCATTCCACAACATAAATTGTCACCAGTCCCAAATCTGGATCATCGTGCTTTGTACGCCCAGTTATCTACTGGCCACAGCCAGAATGGAAGAAAGTGAAGTCAAATGACTGTATGTTCTATGGCCTTGATACTCTGCCATTGCAGACTCACAGGCTCACTGAGTCCATAAATAACCTCACTGATGTAAGATTATTTATGGACAGCTTCTTTCTGAAGCTTGCTGAATTATTTCACTTGCTACATGACGGCAGGTAGCAGTTATTGATGTTATTCATCAATAAGCAAATAAGGCTGCCTTCTTCCTCCTAAAAACAAACTCTGTGCTTACCTTCAGTTACACTCAGCTTCTGAAAGCTGATATTGACAAACCTATTTTGCCCAAAGTGGCTTTCCTCTTGGGCATCATGGAAAAAACAAGTTTTATTTTCTTCCTTTCCTTTCCTTTCCTTTCCTTTCCTTTCCTTTCCTTTCCTTTCCTTTCCTTTCCTTTCCTTTCCTTTCCTTTCCTTTCCTTTAGCTTCCCTGGCATCCATATTTCACATCTGGGCCTCCCCATGAGAAGATACTAAAATCCATGTCCAGTATGGCTGGTGCAGGGTGACAAACTGATTTTTTTAAAAAGAAGAAATAGGCCAGCCAGAAGGAAAGGCCTCCCCTCAGCAGAAAATTCAAGATGAAGTTTGTTAGCAGAATATTGCAACTCCTCCCCATGTGTTACCCTGACTCAGTTCTTGTTTGAACTTTTATCTTTGCAGAGATTGAACTGCAGAGATTTCTTGAGATGCCTTAGGATTTAGCTTTTATATTTTTCAGATCCTGTACTGCTTTAGTGTATGAAACAAAAACTTCATAGCCTGTCAGCTACTGTTCTCTCATTTTATTCAGACAAAACAATTCCTCTCTAGGCCTGAAACTCAAGGACACCTTACTGTCTCAGGCCCCAAAAAGTTAAAATGAAAGTGAGTTGCAGGAGAGCAAACTGGGGGTATATGACTTCATTACCTGAAGCTTTAATTGGAGGACTAACCCCTGATATGTAAATGGTCCAAATTTACATTTGTATGAAAAACTCATAATCATCATCCATCTTGGGTAGCCTCTTGGAGGCGAGGCTTCTGACTGCCCAAGGTGTACCTATTGAAGGCCTTTAACAAATACCTGCTTTTATTCTTTTAATCTTGTCTAGCCTCTGTTTTTTATAGCCACTAGAATGTTCCAGGCATCACTAGAATGTAAGAGTGTGTCCTGTGTGAGGACAGCTCTGATCCTCATCAGGAGAGGCTTACTTCCATGTCAGGAGCAAGGGTGCAAGAGATGGAGTGCAAGGAGCACCTCCATTCACTAAAAGGCTTCAAGCTGCTGCCCATGAATCACCAATGGTCCCCACCCCATCTCTGAGGATGTGGCTCAACCTAAGCCAGTGTTAGCACTGCTGCAGCTGTGACTCCTACTGTGTGATCCAGAAAGGAGATTTTTGTATGGGAAGATATCTTGTAGTTCACATGACATAATCAGATGGCAAAGTATCCTACAACCCTTTATCAGAATGAGTGGAATCATGCTGAACCTGGGTCTCGTTAGATCACTCCAAGCTTCTGATAAGAAGCCATGCCTGACAACATACAATGGTATCTTCACAGTTACTGATTCACAGCAGATTCAGGTTCCAGCAGTCCATAGTGGAACTGTATCACTGCACAGGAATTTTATGGGTCTTCTACCTGCTGTCCTTCAAGCTTCTGGGCGGTGGGTTTCAAAAATCCCAAGAACGTTAAGGTATTTGGTTCTCACAGAAACAAGCACAGTGTCCTGTCTCAGAGACCCCTAAGGAAAACTCACTGTCCTTTTCAAAAGGGGCTTTTGAAGATCCCTCAGTTTCTCACAATATCCATACTTAAAAAATAACAAAATATTATGAAGCAAAGACCTCCTTCAAAGGTTCTCCTTAGCTGTTCTCATGACCAGAGGGAGTTGTGGGGCAATACTATTTCAAAGTACTCTAATTAACTTTATTTTCAAAACTCTTCCTACTCAAATTAATTAGCTATGATATGTTACAACATTTTCTTCAGCAGCAAGACTGATTTTAGACGCTGCTTTCTCCACAACCTATTTGTCACACTCAGTCCTGAAGAAACCTGACCTGTCCCTTGCATCTGGCCAAGAGTATGTTTAGACAGAAACTAGACTTGGACCTGGATCAGAGAACTGTTAAAATACATTCCTTCTAAAGCTAGAGGATTTCCCTCACCTGTTCATGGCACAGCCCATAAAAAACTGTCCCAGCCTGAAAGGACTATGTGGGAAGGCTGCAAACCAGTGGTTAGGGAGAGTAAGAGCTCCTGCTGGTACTGGTGCTGAGAACAAAAACAGTACATGGGCCTGCATGTGTGGAGGGATGTGACCTTTTAGCTTGGACTGATAAACTATCTCTCATCTCCTCTGTGACTCTGACAATCACATGCAGCAAAACAAAAATCTCCAGCAAAAGTGCTTGCAGAATACTGGCAGTTTTCTACATTCCTTGCCCTGGATAGGCAATGTTAGCAAGCACAGTCTGTATCACTAGCATTTAATCAAGGTGGCAGGGGGTGAGTAGAATATAATAAGAAAATCAATCACTCCTAGTGTACAATAGATAAGCAGATTCCAGATCATACTGTATGCTGATTTACATGAAAATCACCATTTGGCAACAGATAGATTATCATGTCCAGTAATTACCAAACATTAAACAGCTTACCTCATTTACAGCTCTATATGTGATGTTGTTTTTTAAGCCTATAAAATGAAGTTATAAACATAACGAGACCACTAAAGTGCTGTTAATCTTATTATATCTCCTTTTAAGGAGCTATTCTCAGCATCTTTACAGTAATTCTGTCTTAGTGATTGCAGAGTTTAGCATCAGCAATCCTACCTGTTTCTGAGATACTGACTGGAAATAGCTCCACCTGCACCTTGCAATCCTAGGTCACAACCTCAGTAAGCAATTGCCATCCTTCTGTGTGGTAACAAGGCCTGACTCAAAACAGAGTGGAGGCATTGGCATGAGTTGGGGTGAGATTTGCAAGGTGGCCTTTGTATTGCAGTGGCATCCCAGGGTGCCAGTCACTACTGCAAATCCAAGCCTGGATGGAGATTGCTTCAAGCTCCCCCTTGCTTGCTGTTCAGGCCTGCTTTTCACCCATGCCATGAACACACTAACTTGTGTGCAGAACAGTACACAAGCAACTGTCTGCAGAGCTCTTCCAGAGCCTCCCTGACCTTGAAGGAGCTGCAAACACCATAGCAAGCATGGAATTTGCAAAAGGGACTCACACACTCGGTTCTCACTTTAGTCAATGGGATTAAGCATCCAGGGAACTCTTTATCCCCCAGTTAAATCCCCAAAGGGGCCACAATTTAAGACATTGGCCCTTGTATTGGTACAAGAATAGTTGCTATTTTTAGTATGGCCTGGTTTCCTACATCCACATGATTTCAAACGTTCTTCTCAGCCTGTAGTTGAACAGGGTTTGCATGCCCAGCTAACAGAGTAAAAACTTCACTGCTGATCTGTTGAGATCTATGGGCATAGCCCATAATTCCAGTAATATTAGATGCAGGGAATTCCTAATTTGGTTTTGACATCTAGAAATCTCTTCTGGAATCACCCTAACAAAATCAAGCCTGAACACAGATTATCAAATGGTATTTTGATGTTTCCTAAAAAAATTTTAAGGAAAGCAATGATTCTTTTAATTAATTCTTTTTATGTTTGAAAACATCCACCGTATACCAGATCTAACTGTATCCCCAATACTTCTCTGTCTTTGTAACAATCCTCTGATCAGAGTGTGGTTCAGACCACATTCAGCTCAACACAAACCATTTTTTATCTCCAACACTGTACCTAAGGAGCCAGGAGGCTATTGAGAAAACAGTCTATCAAAGGTCTAGAAAGGTGCATGCTTTAGAAAACGTCTCCAAATTGTTTGTTTAGAAAAACTTGTTGATTCCCAGAGCAAATGAGGAGCACTTACTCCCTGGAGTGTACAGCCCTAATACTATGGAAGGACTTCTCACCTTTGTTGAAACTTCTGCAATTAAGTTTTGCTTATTTGGGTCTACAAACTCCACAGGTTGACCTTCAAATTCAATCTTCCCAAGTACCGTGCCCTGTGGAAATACACCAAAAAACAAAGCATGAGCAAAGGAGAAGCTGTGAACACTGGGATGAGGTGTTGACAGGCCCAGCAACTGGAACAGCTGTTTAAAGATTTTTTTTTTTTTTGGTGGTTTATAACCATTTTTAGCATTTTCAGAAGTTTATGAGCCTTCCTTGGTATAAAAAAATCTGTTTAAACCCCTTCATTTGGGGAGAGACATTATCAGCAGTAATATTTGTTAATAGGCAGTCTGGCAAGCTGTGTTGTGACATTAAATTGAGTTGTCTTCCAAGAAGATCAGAATTCAGATCCCCACATCACTGTCATGTAGATCTGGGAGTAATTCATGAAGCAGTTTGAAGATTTTTTTGGTTTTGGAAACCCACTGTGAGGTTTCCAGCTGCCTCCCGTGGATAGCTACAAGGCAGCAGAGCTGGTGTAAGGCAAAGCTATGCAGGAGGCAGGGCAGCCCAGCTGTTTTCTGAATAAGCTCTTAAAAACAAAAATCACCTCTAGCAAGACCTACTCTATATTGCTGTTACCACCTGGCAGAAGCTAGGGCACTCTTGTTATACCAGCAGCATATCCTTCTTCTCATTGAAGTTCTCAAAAATCCCTGCTTTGGCTTTGCCCCACTCCTGGAGTAAGTGAGATTAATCTAGGGTTAACCTCTTCTTAGCATGGGAACACAGTATGCAGTACAGAAGTTTTCAAGGATGGAAGGGGAAAGTAAAACAGAGGAAGTCAATGTTTCATAGTAAATTTATCACATCCCACTTTCGTGATCAAACATGTTAAACTCAGCTTGCTCTGTGGGATTCTTCCTTGGATTTAGTGATTCTTCTTTGAGATACTTCCCTGGCTTGCCATACCTGAAGTATCCTTGCCATTTCTCTAGGGAAAGCAACAGCCAATATCTTGCACTGCCATGCACACCAACAAGGGCAGGTTTTAAGGATAAAGTTTTGCCCCTAACAGTGGCAGACATCCTATGTCTTCTTGAGTAGCACCTTATACCAAAAGCTGCTCCAAGCTGTTCCACTTGAAAGCAAAAAAAGATCATCATCATCATCATCTTCAACAAGTCCTGTTCTTGGAAACGAGGTCTTGAGTGGTGCTTGAGAGCCATGGTTCTGCGTGCCACCATGCAGTGAGTTCCATAAATGCAGGTGACAAAGCTCTTAAAGCCCTTGTTCTCAGCCTGATGGTGCCCTGAATTTACTTTTAGTCCAGTTTAACAAGTCATTGCTCATTTCTGTGTTTATCATAAGGAGGTCCCATTCTCACCCCCAATTTTTATAGAGACAGGGAGTAATAAATACTACGTAGGTTTTTTTCAGCCTGAGAAAAGTGGGTGAAGAGGTGACATTGTGCACTTTTTTAAAAGCCATACACCAATACCACTCAAAGTCATGGTATAATGGGACTCACTACCATACACAGCAAAGTTACAGGACAAACACTGAGTATTAACTTTGGATAAAAAGAACAGTGATCTAATATGACTTAAGAAAGCAGAAAACATATTGCCATTTTTTACTGTATTAAATTGTACTTTTATGCTACCTGTAAGAGCAGGACAATGCCAAGTCTTCCTACAAGAATTCATTTCTACAAATATTCCTCTATTCAAGTTTTGTTCTGTGGAATGAAAGGGGGGCATAGGGTTGGGCTGCAGACTGAAAACTGATCACCTAAAGAAAAGAGCAGCTTCAAATAATCTATTAGAAAAGAAGAGCCTCTGAGGCAAATTTACATTCAGACTGGCTTTGATCACCATTTCAGCCAGCATGAAGTGTACCTTCACATTAACCTTCACTCCAGAACATAATCCTATCCATGACCTTCAATTGTCAGCTCTTGGAAAACAGAGAAAAGCAATGACTATTGAAAATAATAGCAGGCTTCAGCCAAAGAAAACCAGGTTAGGAATCCATCTTTGATGACTGTAGGCATTCCTCTGTCTCAGAGGACCAGGAGAATTTCCACTGACCAAAGCACCACTGTCTGCAAACAAATATCCACAATATCACAGACTTGTTGCTCTCTTTGACTGTTTCTGAGCTGAGATGTGCTTGATACTACCACCTGCTGTGTCTGACACTACCTGAGGCCCTTCATTTACATCACCTTGTGCTCACTTATGTAGGACAGGAAACCCAGAGCAGAGCCAGGCAGAGGGGCTCCTTGGGATCAGAGCACTGCCCAGTGGTACAGAAGCCTTTGGAAGAGCATATGGATCTGAGCAGCATCTGAAGTCAAGGCAGCCCAGCAGCACCACTGCTTCTCCAGGTTTGCTGAACTTGGGAAGGGCCCAGCATCAGCAAGGTTAATGAAACTGGATCAAGGGAAGCAGATCATACCTTGTCACGAATTAATTTGGACAACATTCTGGTATCAATCCCATACAGTGCAGGCACCTGAAAAAACCCAAGTTAGAGAACAAGCAGCAAAAAAAATGGAAAGAAGACAGCAGCCATATCACTTTTATGAGAACATGTCACAGAATCATAGAACAGTTTGGTTTGGCAGACACCTTAAAGCTCATCTCTTTCCAACCCCCTGACATGGACAGGGACTCCTTCCACTAGACCAGGCTGCTCACAGCCCCATCCAGCTTGACCTTGTGTTAGGAGCTCAGGCTCTCAGCAGCAGTCTTACCAAGGCTGCCTCACTCCTCACTGCAGTTCTTCACTTCTCCTCCTTATTCCCACTCATAAAGAGCTGAGTTGTTCAAATCTAGTTTTTGTTCTAAAAAGCCCAAAATAAAGAGCTCATCTTTCCATCCAGGTCAGTTCTCATTGTGTTGTTACATCTAGATTGCTCACCTGCTCTTCTTGCAACCACTCTCCCAGGCTCCTAGTAGCCTGCCAGTGGCTGTACTCATTGCTGTAATCCAGCACCAGTAAACCTGAAACCTGTAGAGAGAAGAAACATCGTTTTGCACTGTAGGATCACCCTTGTACTTACCCAGTACTTTCAATTTTCACTATTCATTCACCATAAACCATATCATGGACAGACTTCAGGCTAGCTCATGACTGTACCTGGGCATTTTGACCAGGAAGTCCATAAAAGAATGTGGCTTGGTAACCAAAGCTGCAAATTGCACTGAGCTGACAAAACACTTCTTGTCAAAAGAAAGACAATGAAAATATAAGACAAGACAAAACGTTTTATTTTGATTCTTTTTTTTTTTAATAAGAAAACTTTTCACTTTTAAGTAACATTTCATTTCAAAAGTCAGCTCCATTTTTCAATGGAGTTAGTGTATAAAAGAGTCATTTCACCTCAGAACAGACACTTCCAGAAGGCACATGGCTGAGTACAGAAATCAAGATGGAGTATTTTTTGCCACCATTTCTACAAAAGACAATACCCAGAAGAAGAAAAAGAAAGGTTGAGTGTCACTGATTCCTTCTATGAGGGAGCCAGTAAACCCTTACACACTCAGGTTGCTGGGCACAACCCTTTGATCAGCACTGCTTCTCCCACTATTACCTTGATCCCATCAGACTCCAGAAATCTCCTAAGGCCCATTTCATCCAAAGCAGCCGTGTCAGGCACTCCACCATTCCCAACTATGGGGTTAGCCAGGGTAAGGATCTGTCCTTTGTAGCTGGGATCTGTCAAGGCTTCAGTGTATCTAGGTGAAGAAACGGTAGAAGAAGAGTACATTGGTCTGGAGTCAAAAGGAAAACAAAAGACCCAGTGAAAACAAGACAGGTCTGAATTCCCATATGACAAAAAGACAGAAATGGTATTCATGTGAAGATATTCTCAGAATAAGAGCAAACACATCTGTGAATATGCCCTGACTTTGCCATTTGTGGTTAAATATTTGACATGGAGAACAAGGAAAGACTTTGGCTTCTCATGTTTAAGAAAAGCACAGAAGCTTTCAACAAACTCACAGTCCTTCAATTTAACATGAGAAACATGTACAGAGAGGGCAGGGAGATCTCAGCCCTGCACCCTCTGATAACAGCTTGGCCTGGCCTCTCCCTGGGCACACCCCTGGGCAGTGCTTTGCCCTTGCTCTGCCCTCCCCTCCACCTGCTGCAAGAGCTTTCCCTCTCAGTGGCATCAGAAGGCTCCAATTGAAAAGCCAGCAGACAACAGAGCTGTTTGCCCAGGCTTTGTCCCTTACACACTCTGGAGCTTGCATGTCCTGGGATGTTCAGGGGTGCAATTGCTCTTTTTGTGGGGGAGGACACAGACAAATCCTTGGGGTTCCTCATCACTGTGCTGGGTCTTTCTCTCCCACCTGCTCTGTCAACAACCCCTGCCATGATCCCACTTCCGTAGTTTCTCCCAGCAGAGGCCTGGTGACTCTTCTGGGCAATCTCCACGTTCCTACCCACAGAACACCATTCATTTCACCTGACAAGACTCCCAAGTGCTTGGAAGCTGGTTTGTGTATCCCTGAAGGCAAGCTGCAGCCAATGCTTTGGAATTCAGCACTCCAGGAGGCCACAAGGCCCCAGAGCATGTCCTATGATTAGCCTAGGCAGAAGCCCGGCAGTTTGTTAAGCACCTGCCTGAATGCCCTTCTCAGCAAGGACAGATCTAAAAGCATGCTAGAACATTCTTCTGCAGTGAAGGAACAAACCTAGAATTCCACAAAGTATCATCTCTGGACCTAGCAAATCCAGTCTCACTTTCAACCGCACACAGGGGGACAGGGTAAATATGGTCTATAAGCTCCTATTCTTCAGCTTCAGATTAACAGACAGTCCTTCACTTTCACCCTTATACTATAGTATGCTGTTGCAAATATCCCTTAAACAATTACAATTTCAACCCAAAACCAGCTGCAATTTAGCAACAGATGAAGTTATCCCCACAAATATTGAGCCAAATGCAGGAAGACTCTTCAGGATGAATCTGCCCTGTACAGACTATAATTTATTATTGTCGTCATTGTTTAAACAATACTTAATTGGCAACTCCAGCCATCTACCAGATATCAGCAAGTCACAAGAGACATTTTTATGGAACACCAGACTTACTGCCAGAAGATTAATTATCAAACACTGGGAAACTCTTCCCAAAAGCAGGACCGGTTGCCGCGAGATACAGACAAGGCAGCACAGCAGCCAGCTCTGAGCGATGACAGGTCAAATAAACAATAGTCAGGAAATATTTTCAGGTGAACCTCTCCTGATGTTCAAATCTGTATTTGCTGCTGCAGGTAACCAACCACACGACATGCAGTGTGATCCCAGAACCACAGTAGGTACCAGGCACATGGCATGTACGTGCTTGGCATTGTTCTCCCCTTCCCAGCTAATTGGTTGTGCTTCCAAAAGACTCCTTGTTACTGACAAAGCTAATGTAATTAACCTTTGCATGTAATTTGTAATCAGCAAACAAGGACAGAGAGCCATTGGGTGTGGGTGGGTGGGGTGTGCAGAGCTCGGACAATGGCCTTTAAGCAGGAACAATGTTGTGTGGAGCACAGAGGAGCAGATGGAAACACCAGCTCCAAGCGTGCTGCAGGGTCTAATCCTTGCTGTGCCTGCCCAAAGGTCTGCCTGATTTCAGCAAACTCCTGTCAATCCATTTTCTCACTAGAATACCATGGGAAACACACACATTTATTAGAGCTAAACACCTTTATGGAGCCATTTCAAACATGGGATATTTCATGGGTTGCAACTCTTCCTCTTTCTTAATTGGAAATCTCCTCTTTTTGTTCCTTTACCAAACAGATGGCTGCAATAGTAGATTTATTTTTTTCAGCAAATGCTTCTGAAAAGCTCATCCTCATGCTTTTCTATCAAAAATTCAACATTTTACCCCTAAAAGAGTGCTCCCTGGAATACTCCTACTCCAGAATAATATGTTAACACCTCAGCAAGCTTCAGCTACCTCAAGCCTGAGAGCTGTATGCACATAAAGTGCTTTGTCTCCCATTTCTATAACATGAATCAGAACGTGGGAGTCCAGATGGAGACAAGGTGCAGAGCAGCCTATTAATCACCCCAGGACAGAGCCCATGCTGACCCCACTCAGCACCTAGAAACACCCACTTCACAGAAAGCAGGTCTGAGGCTTATCAGCACCCCTGCATGAACCTCTGGCTCCCTATCCATGTGTGCCCCAGCAGCCTGGGCACCTCCTTCATCCTGGCCCAGCCTCCTCCTGTGTCAGGGAGAAGGGACAGCTGGGTTCATCTGGATACACAGATCTTGATCTCTGTGATCAGGAGCAGGAGGTACAGCCACAGGGTTCCTTTCAATGGACAGCAACCCCAGGACTGGTAGGAAATCTGCCACTTTTCTGTTCTGCAACAATGCTGCAAATTCTTGTCTTCCATTTCTCTGAATCAATCAGGTCATGTTCTGTACAGGGGGCTCTGAAGATACCACCTCACATTTTGAATGTTTTCTCCATGCCCATATGCTCCCCAGAACAGAAGAGATCTCTGTCACAGCATCCCCTCCAAATGATTAGACAATGAACAAACACAACTTCTACTGCCACAGTAACAGGTGGAGAGGAAATTAATCCTTCAGGTCCTCTTTGACTTTTGTGACGTGCCAAGATTTATGGCCCATAATCTATAAATGAGAAGAGAACTCTGGTGCCCTCCATCATTCTGATCTATATTAAACAGTGCCTTGTTGGCAGGTATATTAACACAGCCAGTAATTAGTGCTGTTGAAATGCTTAAATAATTGTCTCCTAATGCAAAACTGCAAGCTGATTCCCCTCTGCAGCAATTTAACACTTTCACCGATGATATAATTTAAAAACTCATCCTGTGAATACTGAGATCTCCAAAGGAGAGCAGAATTCAGGGAACACAGTGCAGATGAGCAGAGACAGACAGCTATGAATGACTGCAGAAGAAGCTCAAGCACCAACAACTTCAGAGATGTCTTATCTCCCCAAGGTCATGTCCCTGTCCTTACCAAAAGCCCCATCTGCTCAAGCAATCCAACAAAAGCACCAGCAGCATTTGGCTGCCAACCCAAGGCAGCCATAGGCTTCTACCACTCAAGAGGACAGAGAATGGTGCTAGGCTAGGCATGAATCTGATCCTGCCCTTTAGCTGGAAAGGACAGAGAATGCAAAAGCACCCTTACCTGTGGTGTGAGCCAACAAATTACATAAGAGATGGGTCACAAAGGTGAGCAACTTGGGGTTTAAAAATTTTGCACTCAGAAGCCAAGTTCCATTACCAAGGTGGCTGCAGATGCTTCAAACCTCTATAGTTGATCTGGGCACTGAAGGGAGAACAGACTCTGCTCTGATTCAGCAATTCAGTGGGATCAGAACCCTATGCATCTCATTATCATCATTAAATTAGTCTTTAAAGTGCTTATCACTACAAATGCTTTGGCAGAATAGGTCTGCCTGAGACATCTTCATTAATTCTCTCTCTCTCTCTCCATATCTCTGGACTACAATGTAACCTTATATTAAAAACTACCTGCTTGGATCAGGACCCTATGAGCTTGGAAAAAGCAGCTTTCACACTTGAACAAGCTTCCAGAGAAGTGCTGATGCTTATATGTCATTTGCTGTTGCCTTACCCAGAGAGCCCCGTGTTGAATACGACTTCCCCTGCCGTCGAGGACGGGTAGCCAAAAGAATAACCTTTCATCTTCATCCCATCTTCCAGCACCAAGTTTGCTGTCTGCACCTAGAGAAAGACACATGAAGAGACTCAAACACAGGAGGAAAGGCTTGATGTTTAGACAGGGCACACCTAGGATACCTGCCTTGCATGCCTAACACTGTAAGTATTCCTACCCTTCTCCCACTCCCAGCTGCCAAGACATCTCTTTTACTAGTTTGATGCTTTTTTCCTAACACTTAGGGAACACTGTTATCCTCATGAGCTGGCAAATCTCACTGCAAGCAGAGCATGTGCTGCTATTACTGTGGGATCACCCTTTCCTATCCCTTACTTCATTTTTTCCACCTATGATATTTTGCAATTTACCAACACCATAACCCTGGAGGGAAAGGATTCCTTGCCTCCTCAATGTTTGCTCAAGGCCTGCTGCTGACTCTGCTGGCTCTCATCCAGCTCTGACTTCAACAGGTGCTTAACTTCTGGTGCAACCATACGGCAATGTCACGAAAAATAAGTGTGTGTTTAGCTGGACTGGTATCAGACAGCAAAATTCAAAATACCAGTCTGCTGTAGGACACCAGACCAGAGGAACTCATGGATCAGATGGACACTCATGGTTTCAGTCACCTCAGGGAGAGGCAAAAATTGTCCTGGAAGAAGCAGCTATGAAACAAACAGCCTAGAGGAAAGCAGACCTCTTCCAGAGAGTGTTTAGCAGAACTGAGTCCCACACTAACTGCAGGATCCCTTACAGGCTTCATCACTATTTTACAGCAAAGGCAAATGGGACAGAGTGAGTTTTACAGAAGTCCTCTAGAGATTCATTGTCACAACTGGGTCTTTGAACATGCAAGATTAATGTACCACCTTCTTTGGCCCTATTTGGAAACTAAACCTTTCTTACCCTGTCCAGGCACTGGATGGGAAACCACCAGAGAGCCCCACCTTCTAATAAATAAATGATAACTACATGCACAGCAGAAATGATAGAATGAACTGGGAGATTCCCTCTGACAGCAAGGGAATGGTGTCACTGGTGACATGCAGAGGAAGAGAAAGAGTAAGCAAAGCTGTAAATAGATTTGCCAGAGAATTCCTGGGCTTAAAAGAATTTGGACAATGAACTTTCAGGACCCCGAAAAACCTCCACTTCTGGAAGGCAAGCACAGCTGTCTCCTAGGCACAGGCAGAGTGACCACCAGTGCAAAAAACCCAGTGGTCTGTGCCACAGGAAATGTGCCAAGCATGTCCACAGGTAGCAGCTCTCACCATGATTTAGCTTCATATTGGTTTCTTTTACAGAACTTCTCCTCTTACTGGGATTTTTAAAAGAAAAATCAAGATCAATTTGCTGCAGAAAGGAGCTGGAGAGCTGCTTTCCATTAGCTGTAAATCAGATGAACAATCACAACAAGGAGAAATTTCATTCTCAATATTGAACATTTTGTAACCATCATGACAAACATTCGTTTAGAGTCCCTCTGTAGTTACAAATACCACCCAGATCAATTACTAATGTACTGCAAAATACACTAAAAATCAAACTGCGCTGCCGAGTAATTGAATTCTGTGCATCTGGGATGCTTTTAGCCTGGCCATTTTTTCCTTAATAATGTCAAACACCCAGACATTCTTCAAATATTTAGCCATAAGTTTTGGAGCCTTCCTACACCACTGGACAGTTTAGTCAGCACCACCAAAATCTCCTCCCTCCCCAGTTATAAACAGAATTTTTGTGGCTAAATCCCCTAGGTTTAGACCAAGCTAAAGTGACAGGTTGGTGAGTTTCCTAATGTCCCTGTGCCTCTCACTGCAAAGAACTGCCAGACACTCAAAGCACTGCACAGCACAGAGGTGATGTGGGTGCCTCTGACTGGGCTTTGCACAGGAGCTCTGCCCTTTCCAAAGCCTGGTGAAAGCCCAACCTACTCTGCCTACATGGAGCACTGACTGCTGGATCCAGTTTCTCCCAGTCTTGGTGTTAAAGGCTGGATCTCTTCCCCCAGCAGGCCACAGATTGGAGTCCACACAAATAGCAGCTCCATTTCAGGTATGTCCCACCACTGAGCACCCCTTGAGGCAGTTGCCTGAACTGTGGTCCCGACTGCCACCAACCTTGGCAGAAACCTTCAGGAAACAAAGTCCAAAAATGACCAGAAAATTTAAGATTCGTTCAAGTGCTGAAGGCCAACCCCCAGAGCAATCACTGTGAGCCTCAGTGCCTCACCATCACTATAGTACTTGACAGGGATCTGCATGGCCTTCCTCCCACCACAGCCCACCTCCTTTCCGTACCAGACAGCACAGAAATCATTTCTGTTGAACAGAAGCCCTTATTATACTATTAGAGCCCCTACACAGTGTTCAAGTAATGCAGAAAAATGTCCCTGAGCAACCATAACCTGCCTGCAAGTTCAGCTATAGCAGGGGATAGATGTTCAAATGTTTCCCTCCCTTCCTTGATTTATTATTCTTAATTAAGTGGTTGGTTCACTGAGCATTCTCAAAACAATTATTCTTGCTTACATTTCCAGAGGAGGTGTTACCATATCCCTAAGCTCCTAGGCTACCTTGTTTTTTCAGTTTTGTTTTTAAGGTGAAAAGTGATTTACAGGCTACAGAGAAGGCCTGTTGGCTCAATCAGGCATCAGGTGGGAGAAATACTTACTTTCAAAAAAAGAACAAGCAAGAAATAAACAACCCCTCAGAGCTTCCATGAAGTCCTTTTGTCTTCACCCTTCTCAAAAGCATCTCCACATAGCCTCAGATAAATCTCTGTTGTAATCTCAACTAAATTGTTTCTGCCACACACTCCCAATATAAGATATGCCATTTGCAATCTGATTTCTTCTTCCTACACATCAGTAGCTTCACCTTTAGCAGAGGGCCCTGTGCTCTAGAGAGGCTGCAGTACTCTTCAAGAGCTTTGAGGATGAAGATGGCTAACAGAAAGGGTCATGCTGCTGATGTCATGTTGACAGATTTTGTGTATTTTGTCAAAGAAGCTTGAAGAGTCAACTAGTTCAGGTCCCACTTCACTAAGCACTTCAGACATCAAGTAAAGAAAGCACTTAAGAAGTTAAAAGAAAAACAAACCCAAACCCAGTAAGAAAGTAAGAAAGCAGATGAAATTAGTTCCAGTCAGTTCCCTGCTATAGCCGCCCTACCCATCTAAAAAGTGGATGATAAAGATTTGCAAAATCTCAAAAGGTCTACAGTACAATTCCACACACACAGCACAACAGTCTCTGCCACATTTCTTGGCTCACATCTGGCTGGCTACAGAACAGCTGGCAAATCAGAAGCAGAGAAGAATCCAAAAGCTCCAAGATTCCTTCTACAATAAAAAGCTGGTGCCAGGTCTAACCGACATTTCACTCTCCCAAGACCAAATAGCCAGCAACAAAAGAGTAGCTTTCTCTTGGACAGAAAAATCAAACTAATTCTTACTCTTCTTGTGAGTACTATACCTTCAAAGGCCTGAAATCTGTCTGGACATGGCTAACAGTCAAGACTTTCTTTGCCAACCCTGGATATATGTATCTGTATCTATCTGATTTTGCTCTGACACATTTTTTTCTGGCTAACATTTAGAGAAGACAGGGCAAGAAAAAAGAATGAGCCAAGGTGAGTGTGTTGGGATACACCAAAGAAGCTTCACACTTAGGATATTTTTTGGGGAGAAGCACTGGATTAATTCCTTTATCATCCAAGACAAACCCAAAGAAAAGCAACACAGGTACCATGGTAGAAAAGTCACAGTTCCTACAACCTGAACTCTTGTCAAGGCTGTTCACAACAATGCCACAATATTTGTCCATCACAAAACTCAAAGGAGAAGAGTGAGTCAAGCCAGATGAGGCACCTGGCACAAGTCACTGAGGATCCATGGAAATGAGCAGCCCTTCCCCCCACAGGAGCAGTTCACTAAGTTCCCCCCATCTCTGTGGGAATGGCCCCCATTTTACGTCCCCCTCACCTCCAAAACAAGGAGTGGAGTACCTTGTGACTCATCTTTAACTTCCTCACCCATCTCTCCACTCTCCCTGAAGTCACAGTTCCATTTCTTTCCACCTGCCTCAAATACATTTGAAGGGTCCTTTCTCAGCAATCTGAAATAGCCTCTAAAGCCAGCACTCAACAAAATTCTCATCTCCATCTCATTCTGACTACATTTTTAGCTCATTCCTGGTGGTTTTTATAGCAACCTCTCCTTACTAAGCCAGCTCTAATGTTACAAGCCACCTATTTATTGCTCATGCTACCTTTACATGCCCACTTAATTACACTGGCCTCAGAAGAGCATTAAACAATAAGAGCTTCAAACTGCAGTCTCTCTGCCTATTCCTGAATTTTTAACAGTCCTGATGAACCTGAAACCAGTGGTGCTAAACATCCCTACTGAGAGCCCTGAGGAGTCTCTGGTCTGCTCTCTGCCCCTCTTTCACTCATGCATGCCCATCTCCTCTTTAGAATGGAAGGATGGGGTGTAATAGGGAAATATGGACCAATGAGTCCCCATATCTAACACTACTCACATACAGTGGTGTTTTCCCACACAGGGTGAGTTTAACTGGGCAGAATACAGATTTAGGAGAAGTCATCAGGCATTCTTCTAAAACTACCACCTCTTCCTCATGCTGTCGAACACTTTACTTAAATGACACATAGGTTAGATGTTTTCATTGTGTTTTGCTATATTTCCTAAATTAGCCCAGTGAGAAAAAGCAATTAAAGGCAACTAAATGCTCCTTTAAGCCTGCATTAATGGAAGAATGAGGCTATTACCTAATACTGTCATTAGTCCACACACAGCATCACATAATGGATCACAGAATGTCCTGAGTTGGAAAGGACAACCCCAACTCATCAAGTTCATCCAACTCCTGTTCCTGCACAGGACAACCCCAAGAATCCCACCACGTGCCTGAGAGTATTGTCCAAACATTTCTTGAATTCTAGCATGCTTGGGGTCATGACTTTAATGATGTTGCATTTCAGTCTTTCCTCAAATCTCTCATAAATACCCATTACCTCTAATGCTGGTTGGAACACCAAACCCAGCCATAGGTCACTGCTTGGTCACTTGCCTCACAACTCAACTTCCACACTCTGATGCAAAGAATCTGAGAACTCACATGCTGAAGGAAGGTGAATAAAGAGGAGCACTTCTTGCCTTATCCTGAATTCCTCTGCAGAGGAATGTTTGTTTTAAAAGTGTCACAGTATCATAGAATCATAGAATAATTTGAGTTGGAAGGGACCTTAAAGATCACTGTGTTTCAGTCCCTTGCCATGAACAGAGACACCTTCCCAACCTGGCCTTCAGCACCTCCAGGGACGTGGCAGCCACAGCTTCTCTGGGCAACCAGTTTCCAGTGCCTCAGCACCCTCACAGTAGGGAATTTTTTGCTAATATCTAATCTAATCATTCTCTGTCAGTTTGAATCCATTCCCCCTTTGTCTTGTCAAGTAACGGGTCTGTTGCAAGGAGCTCAGAGAACTCCTGGAAAATGAGTGGCTGTGGGACAGGTAAGAGAAACCCTAGTCCTTAGTGGGCAGAAATGGTACTGATCAGCCCTCTACACCACCCTGCCAGGTAAGGCAGCACCTGCAGTCCAAGTCTCTCAATGCTCTTCCCTACCACTCTCTGAAACACCACTCCTCCAGATGTTAATTCCATTGCACTGTTCATCCAACACAACACCTGTGAAAAGTGCCTTTTCAATGCAAAGGGCAGGCTGACAGAACTCACACAGCACTTCAGTGCTACAGAATTCCCACAGAAAGTCCCAGTTCACCCATTTATTCCAGCTCCTGTAGCAAAGAGCACTAGAAAGCTGGGGAAATCAACTGAGTGGTTCAGCCCCAGTAAATCAAGAGCTGAGACACTGATACATTCACAAGAGTTGTCTACCTCTCCAATTATTCTCAGAGTCAATATAGTTTCTAATATATTGAAAATGGATTCTGTATGGATTCAATAGGATGCCTCAAGTGATGCATGATTTTAAATATTCAGCCAATTCATTCTCATACAGACTGAAAGATCTGCTCTGTTAGCTATCAGTCCTATAGAAGGGTGAGGTGTTTCTAAAGAAAATACCATATAATAACTAACTGAAACCCTGAACTTCTACCTTTTGGTGTAATTTACCCTATAACTTCCATTCCAGACTAGACAAAAAGTATGTTTGCTTAGCTAATAAAACCATTTAGACAAGCAACTCCCTTGGTTAGGGTTCAGACAAATTTCCTCTGGTTCATGTCTCTAGGTAAGCCCTGTTATCTGTAGCAAGTTATCTCTGCATGCCAAACACATCTATTAAACAACAGTATTCAGTCATTATTACCTTGGTGCTCAACAGTCTGGTACCTGTCCTTGAGAAACTCCAGTGATCAGCAGACACATTGCAAAACTTCAATCTGCCTTTCAAAGTCTTCACCACTTTGCAAGCTGTCAAAATTCTTGTCATCTTGAAAGCTGCTGATGGGTAACTAAAGTTTAAAGAATGAAAGAGAAAACAAAAATCTGCTGGTATGTATTTCTTCAAGATTTGGTGCTGACAATGTACTCCTGTAGATCACAGGGAAAGAGAAGAGAGGCACAGCACTGAACTGACTGACTGTACAGCACTGCCCTCCCATTTATTCTGCCATTGACAGTCCCAGGTGCAGCCCCACCTCCTCCCACCCCTCCTCAGAGGGGTGCTTGCTTAGGCACCCTTGCAACACTTCTCCTCTGAGGCTGGTCTCTGAGCACTGTCACGGGGGTTTTAACACAGGGCAGCTTTTAACACAGGGCAGACACAGCCTGAAAGAGAAATCACCCCAAGAATACAAGAGCATGTAGTGGCAGGACAAGGGGGAGGGGGTTCAAACTGAAAGAGAGCAGCTTTGGATTAAATATTAGGAAGGAGTTCTTCCCTGTGAGGGTGGTGAGGCCCTGACACAGGGTGCCCAGAAAAGCTGTGGCTGCCCCATCCCTGGAAGTGTTCAAGGCCACATTGGACAGGGCTTGGAGCAATGTGGCCTAGGGGAAAGTGTCCCTGACTGTGGCAGGGGGTGGAACTGGATGATCTTCAATATCCCCTTCCAGCCCAAACCATTCTATGATTCTGAACAGCACAGGGGCCAGGCTGTTCACAGTGTGGTTTTGAGAGCTCTCAAACGTGGAGTCTGCATGCTGACTGGTGGGAAAGCCCGTGGCTGCTACAAGTATACTTGTGCTAAAAGATGTGAAGCAGGAAGACCAAATTCCATGGAAAGATGAAACCTTCATTCTGTGTTTGGAGAGCATGCACTAGCACAGGTTCTAAAGTCCTGTCTGTCCTCAAATGAAAAGTAAAATTTTTCACAACAAAAAACAAATGGTTGCAAAAGAAGAACATCTTTTGGTAACATTTCAATGGCCAACACATGAAATAAGGTGAAATTTTCCACATATTGTTCCCTAACTACAGATCTTTGTGACTATAATATTTTGCCTATAACACTACACTCTTCATAAAGAGTAATAACTCCTCATTAGCCAGAGATGAAAATGCCTCTTTAAGACAAAAGCTGGGGGAGAAGTATGCCCATTTATAATTCTTCAAGAACTAAAAAGAAGAGGCATCTTTGAAACCCCGCGGACCAAAGTTTTAATTGGTTCAAAGCAATACACATACAGATTTTTTTTTGTGCAGCTGGACACAACCTGCTGTAAAGGATTTAGGTGACTTAATCAGTAGCAGTGACAGTCATGACTTCTTTTTATACAGTGGCTTGAGATTAGTCTAAATTGACAGTACCACATAAAAATATTTCTTGCACAGCCCATTATATATTCACCTGGTCAAAGTGTCCTGAACATCATAAAAGAGAGAGAAGAGAGGGAAAAGGGTTTGGGTACCTGCAAGACATGAAAAGCTTTTTGGATATTTGAATGAGAAACACATAGAAAAGGCCCAAATCCAGATGATTGAAAGAGATAGGCAGAGATAGGGTAGAAGACAGAGTGGGTGTGGGGAAGCTCACAGCTCCAACATGGGTTTTACAGGTGTGCAGAGCAGGCAGAACCAAGCCAACAGTATTTCCTGATAACTCCACTGTGGTTTAGGACATAATAATTTTTCCTACAAGAAGATATCTGACAATCATTCATTGAAGGAGCTTGAGAGACACAGATTTAGCTTTTTGCAAATAAATAAAAATAAATAAATACAGAGGACTGGAAAATGTTTTTGTTAGCTATTCATCCATTTGCTTGGCTCTAGTCTGTAATGATCCAGAAGCCAAAACCATGCTTATGAGTGACTGGACTGCAAAAAACTATACCTCAAACATGAAAAGTCATCTTAATATACAAGAACATGTGAACTCACATATGCTGCTCAGGAGACAGCTTTCTTCCAAAGTCACATTTCACATTATGTTAGCTTTAAACTGCCATGAGTGGAACACACAGCATTTGGAAGGTTATTACTTGTGGCTACACTGAACAGGAAATTCCACACTCCATTTTATTCTCTGCCAACATCAGGGAGTGACTTTGGTCCCTGGGATACATGTTTGAACCAGAATCACACCTTGCTGGCAGTTTCAGCACCCTAACTGCTAATTCCTAACCTCCCTCTTAGACCATGCGAGCTGCAGTGAGCCTGCACCATGAAGCTGATGGATCCACATAAAATCTCAGCCATTCCTTCCACCATGAGGCCATTCATGAACACAGGACATGAGGAAAAAAGGGACAGTGCCTTTTGGCAGAGTGCAAACAGCTGCATAAGCACATAGGCACTGTGTTCAGTGTGTCAAGGATCTGCTGCACACATGCAGACCTAATGTGGCAGCTGTATGTTAAGGATTAAATGCTATATGGGTGAACCACAGGCAAAAAATTAGTTTCCTTTATCACCTACAGAGCAAGGATGTTCCATTGACTACTGCTTTATATTTGACCCTGCTGTCTTCCCTATTTTCACACGTTTTATTATCAAATTTGATTAAGCTCAACTCAAACCTGAGGTTAGGAAGGTTATACCTCCAGTAAAAGAAGCTTAAAGCCTCTCCCGTGATGAAGGAATTTCCCTCTGCCTAAACCAGGAGAAAAAAATCCAAGCTATTAGTCTCACTGCAAACAAGCTAAAAAAGAGGCCACAAACTATTGACACCTTAAGGCCAGAAAATATACAATGTATTCCCTAAAGAAGCCTCAGCTCTGAAAAGCCTGTAAACACACAAACAAGCCTTCTGTGGTTTGGATAGATTTTAAGTTAACATAAAGACCAAAAAAAGGCAGAATCACTAAGAGATGGAATCAATAAGGAAAAAGAAACCAACCCCAGAATAATGCAAGAAGAGCAGAGCCACATGGTTTTATGAAAATGCAACCACACTGCCTAAGCTTAGAACTTGCCAGCCAGTACCTGACTTCCAGCTGTAGCACCCCTACAGAAAGAAAGTTTGGGCAGGGGCTCTGGAGGAAGGATGTCTATCAGAGAAATCAGGAATGGCAGAAGATTCACTCAGACAAGAACAGTTCAAGTACTGGGGGAGAAAGGTGGGAAATTGCAATTCTGGCTTCTTTACCATGTCTTGGGTGTTTACAGACAGGCAGAGTGCCTTCTGCTTCATATTCAGCTACACTATTGTACAGAGAGATGGATCAGGGGGAGGGAGAGCAAAATCCTCAGTAAAATGAGGAACTTCTTGTTACTATTTACAAGTGGAAAACCCCAGAAACAAAATCCATCACACAGCCCCACTGGACCATAAAAATGAAGCAAAATCAGTGTTCTGTGGCTTTGCAAATCCCCAGGGAAAAGAGATTCAAAGAATGCAAAGTACCTACATTTTCAGAGGTTTCAAACAAAGAAGTGCTCAGAGCAGATGGGGCCCTGCTTAGATGCCCCAGAAGTGGTGCCCCAAAATGGAAGCACCTAAAGTCACTTGTCACAGCTGGGAAGCTCTGCTTTAAGGCACCAAGCTATGCAGGATTTTTCATTTTCAAGATTTCCGTAAAAAGCACAAAATAGTTCCAATCTTGCTTGAGAGGCAAGAGATCAGGGCCAATTTGTGAGCCTGTTGGGCCAGACTCACACCAGTGCAGGTCCCAAGTAATTGCCTTTAGCCCAGTGGAGCTTCAAGTGGCATAAGTCTCCCCTGGACTGGGACAAGTGTAACAAGCAGCCCACAGGAATTGATTGGACTCTATTTCTTATGGGTGAGATCAAAGAAAAGCTTTATTCCTCCATATGTCCTTCAGATACTTTTGGAAATCTCTCCTGCCATGTGTCAGATTGTGCCTGATCTCTGACCGTCCTGTCTTGTCTCCACTAAATTACATTTGAAAAATATTGACTGGAAAAGCAGAATAGTTGAAATTTCCAGCAAAACTGCAATTTTGTCACCACTGGAAAGAAGACAAATATTCTCCTCCACCTCTACAGCTCACACAAAATCCCTCGAAGTGATTTTTAAACATTCTCTTCCATTTCAAGGCAAGCTCCACTCGCTTCCCAAGGAACTTATAATGAAGAGTTTTGAAAGCACCTGAAAAATATTGGGATTTCCTATATATTTCCTAATCAGGTGTTAGTCTATCAAGAGAGATCACTGCATAAGTAGCAGTTTTTAATCAAACCCCATCACCTCAGAGACAATAACTTACTTTTTTTGCAGTATGTAGGGGGGGAATAAACAAAATTCTCTTGTTCACATGCAAATGAACTAACAGCATCCAGCCATCCCCTGTCACCTAATCCTCTTGGACTGCTGCAGGAGAGAAAGCTGTTTTGATCCAATCTCAGATCAAATGAAGCAGTTCAAGAAAACCTTACAATGTTCAGAAAATGGCAAAGTAACACAAGCTGAGAATTTCCAAACTAAGGATGATCTTCACTTGTGTAGACAGAGACAAACTGAAAGGAATAAGAACCAAGTATAGGTCTTACCCCTCAGCTCTCCTAAATTCTGTTTTTAAGTCACAGCCAGAACATGGGGGTTTTTCCACAGTTTGTTCTATTTTAGAGGAGGTCTGGAGAAAAGGTTATTTGAAATTTTAACAGGAGAGGATCTTAGCAGATCTTCAGATTCAGGTGCTGCTTTTTGATTCAATCTTACTAACTCACATGATTGTGCTAGGAATGATTCAATATAAACTCAGATGATTTTTTTTTTTTTAAGATGGAAACAATTCCAAGTGATGAGGCCAGAACAGTAACTAAAAATAGACTGCTCCTAGCTGCCCCCTGTACTCTTGCTTGCAGCTTCTTTTCCATCCAACTCAGTGCCTTCCTGAGATACAAAGTGCTCAGTCCTCTTCAGTCCTAGGTCCTTTCTACCCCTGAGATCTGGCTTTTTGCTCTTTGCTTCCTTTCACAGTTTCTCTGCATGGGTAACAGCCTCCCAGCTCCCTGACATGACTCTCCAGCCCAGCACACCCCGTGGCTCCTGAGAGCTGCTTTCCCTTGAGCACACTTCACAGCCCAGAAGCCTCCCTCCAGTCTACACAAGTTCAGCTTCTGACTGCCCCTCATCTAGAAACAGCAAGAATCCTATAAAACCTTAACTATTTCCTGCAGAAGGCAATAATCCGTATGAAAACCAATAGGAAACCTGTTTCTAACAGCACAATTTAAACCTTATTCCTTAAGTCCCAATCTTGCAGTCCTCGTTTGCAGAAATCAAGTGTTTCTAGGTAAAGGAGAACACACAAACCTGAGCCCTGAGCCAATGTAAATTTATCAAAAACACAAGGTGCTTTGAACAGGACATGCAAACTTCATGTGGGTGAGGGCCTGAGAAACAAAATTCCAAAATTCAGGCTGTCCTCCTCATGATCTTTGGCTGACAAAGGCCCAGTCTGAAGAAAACATGGATACATTCATAGTTAGGATAGAAAACACAGTACCTATAACTCAAAACATCTTCCTAATTTTGATTGAAGGTCACTTTTTGTTTGGGAGTCAAAACAAACAAAAATTTATAAAGAAATGTTACAAATTGAATTGCTCAAAATCTGATTTTATTAAGTACTGCAAGTAGTTATTTTCACTACCACAGAACACTTCTTTTTAGAGAGACTAATTTTCCTCTGGTTTTTTGATACACTTATTTTTTAGAGATACTATTTTTCTTCTTTTAAATTAAAAAAAAAATCCTTCTTTTTTTTTTTAAGCACAAACCTAAAAGCAAAATTCAGTTAGCACAATAAGTGAAGAGTTTCATTTTGATATTTTAATTGAAATGTCAAAAAGCATCAGAATCAAACTGAGATGCTGTGTCATTTTCCTTCAAAAACATTACTTCAGTCTAGCTGACAGCCAAGAGCAATTCAGTTCTGTGAGGTAAATAGTTTGCTCTGGAAGCAGACCCTCATGCCCTATTCAATTTCATAAAATAAAAGAAACATGCCTCAAAACAACTGAAGTATCCAGGGTTGGTAGCAAATCCCTCAGGAATTCAGGATACAAAAGTGTTCACAATCACTCAACAGGCCCCGTGACAGTTTCAATTAACATCCTATATGATAGCTTTAAAAGCTAATAAAGACTTTGCATTTTGTAAGGAAAAATAATATAACAACATCACTGAAAATCTCAAACCAGTGCCATGTAAAAGAGCTTTCTAAAAAAAAATAACAAATTTCTTGCTAATTCTGAATTGCTTAACTTGGCACCTCCCTTCTTTTCCAAATCTTGTCTTTAAGCAAAAATCAAGACAGCCTTTTGATGAGTAAAGGAAGTGTAGAAAATGCTTGACAATAACTATTCCCACATTAGAGAAAATCTATTTTCAAGCAGATTACACTTTTTATTAAGGCTTGAGCAGCCCAGGGTACACTCCTGTGTCTGGGATACAGAGCCCATGCTTCACCCAAACTTGACAAAGATAAGGCTCTTATCTTCAGCAAAAGAAAAAGAATCAACATCTTGAAAATGGGTCAAATTTCATTGCTGCTGAGATTAGCACTCCTCGTAGGTCAGCTGATGTGGAAGAAACAGAGAAAACCCTTGCAGTGTCTGGGAAAGACTGAGCTGACTCCAAGAGGTCGGTTTCAGAAAGTCCTTAGGCAGCAGAAGTGCCGAGCCGGCAGCAGAGCGCTGCCGGAGGCTGATAAGGAGAACCCAAAGTGCAGTTTGCTCCCAGGGCCACGGCGAGCACCACGCCCCATCCCCATGGTGATGCAACCGAGGGACACCGGGCCCAGGAATCTCAGAGACACCCCGAAGGTGTCTGCAGTGTTTGACTTCGGCCTGGAGCCGGGCTCCATTTACTGGGAGAGCTCTGGAGGGAGCAATATTTCTCATTCCCTGACATTTTCTAAAGAGACGTTCTTACAAACTGGGGCCAGGATTGGTGGTCATCCTTTCCCCCCTGTGATTCCAGAGGCTCGTGCATTTCACTGGCTTGTGGATCATTTAAAAGGCCAAACTGGCTTTATGGAAAGGCCTGCACAAATCCAGTCTCCCCCAGTGCTACACATTCTTTACAGAACCTAAAAATAACATGATCTTACAATGCAGGATTAGCTACACTTGCACAAGATTCCTGTTGCTCTTGCTTCCTTCTGTAGCAGCCCTGTCATGGGTGAATGTGTGATAGGTTATCGTACCCATGATCAATGTGTGCTTGGTGTATCAAAGAAAAACAAAATCAATTTATTATTGATTATATTATAAAGAGATAGGCTTTTATCTAGGATGAAGGCTACAACATACACTGTCCCCAAGCTGCTAATTTATGCATCTAACTGTATATGGGCATTTGCACAGGCACATACAGTGTTCATTGGGAGTTTTGTCTTTTTTCTTTGACTTGTCATCCTTTCCCCAGTTATACGTAATTTCACTAAAATCAAAAATTCTATGACTGAATCATTTTCATTTTGACATTTTGAGCTGGAAGAGACCACTTGGTCCAGCCTTCTTGGTAGGCATGTACAGAGGATCTTGGTCAGACCCATCACACACAACCCTGTGATCTTGGGTCTATGACCAGGGCAACCCAGAAGGGAAAAAAGGAAATAAGTAGAGGGAGAAAGCATCCATCAGAAGAGATAAGCACCACAAAGAAATGTGTGTTACAGACATTTCTATTTCCTAGAACAAAAGGCACTCACAGCCAGGCATTGTGAAGTGTGAGTCACAGGAACTGCCACTGCTAGGACAGCTACCTGTTGCCTGGACTCCAACAAAACCCAGATGAAACAGGCTTCTTGTTCCCTGCACATCAGTGGGTCAGGCCTAAAGCTGCCCTCATTTTAAGGAAAAAAAGCAGCTCCACTGAAATGGTGTGACACACCATCAGCCTCAACGATTAACTTCAGGGCTTGTGCCTCAAGTATCTGGGTAGTGTCCTCTCCCAGCCTTATTTGAGCAAGAAATACTCAATAATATGCCCTAACAGCTCTTTTACCACAACACATGTCACAGCCAGTGACAGGACAGGCTCAAAGCTGCATCTGGGGAGATTCAAACTTGCCATTAAGGAAGCCTTTCTTTACTGAGAGGGTGGTCAAACACTGGAAAAGGCTTCCCAGAGGTGGTTGATGCCCCAAGCCTGTCAGTGTTTAAAAGGCACTTGGACAATGCCCTTCACACTCTAATTTTTAGCCAGCCCTGCAGTGACCAGGCAGTTGGACTGGCTGATCCTTGTAGCTCCCTTCCAACTGAAGTAGGCTATATGAGAAGAAACAGAAAGTTTTCTACAGAAAGCTTCATCCCTAATTTCCTGAGAATAAAAGCAAATTAATCATCCCTTTGGTATAAAAATATTTACCCTTTGGAAAGGATATACACAACTTATCTCTCCAGTCCAGTTTCTTACCCTTTAGCACCTGTGCAGTGCTGGCTGTCCCCAGTTTTGGTGTGAGGGAGAGTTAACATTTCATAGGAGTTACTTAATGTGGCCTTGGCCTCTCACCTTATATACAGCATCTGTGATCAATCAGCATTTTCCTTATTGCTTCATGCCTGGAGCTCCAGATTGGAAGGATTTGCAAAATTTGTTTGTCTTAATCTTTTCCTCACTCCTACTTTTTTTTTTTTTTTCTTCCTGTGGATACCTCGGAGAGGAAAGATAAAGATAAAAATCTTTGACTGTTGCACACAGGGCTATGCACTGAAGCATTTTCTTTAATTTACACACAGATACACTTTAGGCAGATAGACACATGAGGATGCAGGTCTCCCTTCAAACAGCACAGCAAAGTCTTTCTATATGGATCTGTAATGCCATTTGGGAAAGGGATATGATTTTGGCTGAATAAAAACATTTTTAGGGTTGGAGAGCAATGAGGTTTGAAGAAGTAATTGGTGCTGTCAGGTAAGCATTCAGGACTTCAAGCCCAGAACTCCAGCAGGGTCTATCCAGATAGCACTGCTGTAATAGCAAGGGAAACTTACCATGCTGCATGGGGATGACAGACACTGGATAAAGTTTTATACCTGGGAATACACAGAATCCCAGGATGGGTCAGGCTGGAAGGGACCACACTGGCTCATCTGGTCCAACTTCCCTGCTCAGACAGGGTCATCCCAGAGCATGTGGCACAGGATTGTGTCCAGATGGGTCTTGCAGTGAGGAAATACCACACCCTCTCTGGTCTCTGTTTGAAAAGCTCTTCCTCCTGTCCAGGTGGANTCTTCCTCCGGTCCAGGGGGAGCTTCCTGAACATCAGTCCCTGCCCGTTCCTCGTGTGCCATTGCTGGGCCCCACAGAGCAGAGCCTGGTCCCTGCTCTGACCCTCCCTGCACACAGGGACACCCAGGGATGAAGCTTCTCTTACCTGTGTCTGCTTCTGAGGTTGAACAGCTCCGGTTCCCTCAGCCTTTCCTTGTCCAGGAGATGCTCCAGGCCCTTCTTCATCTCTGCAGCCTCCACTGGACCCGCTCCAGGAGTTCCCTGTCCCTCTTGTACCAAGAAACTGAGAACTGGACACTCCAGATGTGCCTCAGCAGTGCTGAGCAGAAGGGCAGGATCACCTCTCTCAACCTGCTGGCAATGCTCATCCTAATGCATGCCAGGATTAATGAGGCTTCTTGGCCACAGGGGTACACTGCTGTCTCATGAAGAGCTTGATGTTCACCAGGACACTCAGGTCCTTCTCCACAGAGCTGCTTTCCAGCCTGCAGAGGTGCATGGGGTTAATACATACTGCTGTACTTTCACAAACACTTTTTCCTCAACAAAATCCCTAGGAACAGTCTCCTCCCCACAATGACCAGCTGGCTCAAAGAGAATCTGTGCTTTTGAGCGAGGGCTCTCACTGCACATCTTAAAACAGGGCACAAACCACTGGCTGATGTGAGTGAGACCAGTGCTGGGGCTTTAGATGCAGTTAGGGTGTCCTTCCCCTGAAGGTATTCTGGTATTGTCCCTGTCACCTATTCCGCTCTGACACCTAAAAATGTTCAGCAAGATTTAAATCAACCAACCCATGGGATCATGGAATCACTCCACATCCCAAGGCAGCAGATTCCTGATTCTTTGTTCATTTGAAGAAGACAGGATCTCAAACATTGAACGGTTTGGGCTCTTTCAGCTTCAGGAAAGACAAAGCAGGTGATCACTGAGGAAAACTAGGGAGCTCTAGCTCACACTGAAAAGGCCAAGGGAACACAAGATGCTTTTCCTTCCTCCCCTAGGCATGCAGACCTCTGCCTCAAAGAGCACAGGAACTAACCACAGAGCTGGAGACACCAAAAAGGCCTGTCTGGGTATTGCTCTGACAACTGCACTCTGAACTTCCTGGATCAAGTTCCTTGCACTGCCAGAGTCAGGAGTGTCAACAGGATACAGTACTATCAGAAAAAAAACCCCAAAACCATGCACATCTGTGGATTTGACTTAGCCCCACAACAGTCAAAGTGGGGGCCTGGATATATCTGATATATGTGGGAGTTCTAAGCCTATTTTGACTAAGAGCCATAAATACAGGGTTTAGTTTTCAGACAGTTTGCTTCGTGAACGGATGTGCTTATAATTGCATCAGATTTTGGCAAAATGAGAAATCAAATTGTAAAGCAGAGTAGTCCAAAGGTAGCTTGTTCACTTTCCTGTACTGATTAAAGTAATTTAAATACTCTTTATCTACTGCCACAAATAAACAAAAATCAATTCATTTATTTCTACTTCCTATGGATTCCATCACACTACAATCCACTGTAACCAAAGCAGCCATAAACTACCACATCCAGTCCAATGGGTGTGACCTAAAAAGGACAAAAATCCACAAGAGCTAAGTGCTGCTGGGGAGTTTTCCTTTCCTTACTCTGATCACAGAGACCTCAGCAACAGCGTGTGCTGAGGAGACCACAGCAAAGATGAGGAGTTGATTTATATAGGCCATATGTGGTCGAGAAGAGCTTCAGTTTGTAATTTCTGACTTGAGGTAGAAATATGGCTTGAAACATACAGAATAGTGGTATAGTGGAAAGGGAATATTGGCTGGTAAGAAGGGTGAGTGGAAATGTTGTAGGGACACAGGCCTCAAGAATGCAAGTGTTACTTCTTTCCTCTTCCAGCCAGGGTGTCAGCCAATCACACACTCCTGCAATCACATTTAACATTAGCACTTCCAGAGAGCTGAATTCTCTCTCTCCTTCCCTTCTGCCCCTAACAATCCCCTGCAGCTGTGGCACACTCAGGAGTGTGCTTTGAAGAGTTTAGATGCTCATTTTGGGCAGCTTGGGTCTGATTTCCAGCATCAACAGCAGAAGAAATTGGTCTCGAGCCATGACTTTGGAAAAGACTTTGAAAAAGACTCCAACTTTTTATTCTGTTGATTCCTGTGAAGCTTAAAGCCTTTATCCATACAAATTTCTGGCTCTGCCCTGGCCCTCCTCCTCTCCTGACCATTACCACATTACTTTACCTGGCCAATACAGGTTTTTTTCATCAGTCTCCAACCCTAATGCATTACCTGTGCAATCCAGCAGGTAGAACAGCAGTGTTGACACATTGTGAATGCTTCCAGTTTTCTGTTTACCATCATCCTCTCATTATCAGCTTCCTGCAACAGATGGACTGTAATTTTACAGGCACAAGAAGAGTTAGTAAGTGGGTGGGAGAGGCAGGAAGGGCTGCTGCTTCAGTAGCAAGAACCCAGAGGGACAAATAAAGGCAGAATGTTGTGGAAGAAATATGGAGACCTATGTTTAAGCATTAGCCCAGTGTCAGCCATGAGCATAGCTTCAGCTGGGGCAATTCAGACTGCCTTCTCTTGCCAGTTCTGTCTTTTTTCCAGGGAAATGGGTTCCAAGAGATGCAGCTAAAGAAACAAATAAATCTGTTTCAAGCTATGTTGGGTCCTTTTGTTGGGACAGCACCCATTTTGATAGCATCAGCCACAGTCTTCTCTAGTAAAGGTCTCTAACAACATTTCCATCCATACTGCCAGCGAGCTAACATACAGCCTTTCCAAACTTGCTAAGGATCCTGTGGGGAACTGAGATTAAATTTCATCTTTTCATTGCTTGCATCCCCCCAGGAAAAGTCACAATGCACCCCTCTTAGGTTTGTCCAAAGGGCAAGCAAACGATAACTAAAAATCATCCAAGAAAAATAAGGAATGATAAACTCTTTATGTTTTGACAGTCATCAGCTTTGAAGCTCACCACACTGGAAATGCTGTTGTGTTGTGCATTCCCTTATCCCCCCCCTCCATGTACCTGTAATAATGCATATGGAAGGTAGGAAGCCATGAGGCTGGGAATGTAATGAAGAAACTGCCCCCGTGCTTTCAGCAACACTAGGAGTTGGAAAAAGATTTTCAACCCCTAATGGCTAAGCTTTAAAAAGCCCTTCCAAAACCAAAACCAGGGCAAAATACCTCAAATGCAAGAAGAGCAGGAAGCTCTCTGACACACAGCAAGCTCTGTTCCTGTGTTCCAGGCAGTGACCCATCAAGAGATGTCACTTCCCAGAGAAGAAAGAGTGATGCTGTGTCCTGGCAGGGCCAGCAGGGCTCGTGGCTGAGTGACAGGCAGCTGTGCTGGCCCTGTGCCAGTTGGGATGAGGCCTCTTTTCAAAAGCCTTGGCACAGCAGCTCGCTTTTTTAAGAGAAAATTGATCCTGTGGGTTAGGGACACATCTGAGGTATGAAATAATCTTCTCAGGTGCATATCCAAGCCTGCCTTTCTGCAGTGCTTTAGTCAGGGGCAGTTCTTTCGATGAGGTCAGTGAAGTCCAGTCTCAGCAGGCCTCTCTGAGGATCATCTGGGAAAAGCCCTGCTGATCCATTTTCTTTTTGTGCTGTGCCTAAAGCTCAGGGGAGCACACAGCAGCACCAAACCCAGCATCACAGCTGAAGAGGAGGACCTTCACCACACCTGCCTGTTGAGGTACCCATAAGCTTCAAAGGTTCTTTACCACCACTTCCAGCTTTCTTATGTTAATAACTACTAACACTCTGCACAGTCATAAAACTGTCAACTGGGCTAATGCTTAAACATGTTTGTCCATTAAAGCTGTGTCAGAAAGGACAGTCTGATCCATCCTCTGCATTCAAGGTAACTCCAAACTCAGCTTCACTCCAAGAAGCAACCAACTGCATCTGGGGCATTGCACACACACAAAATATTTGCCAAGAGCTGTTCTGAGCATCTGAACCATAAGAGAGTTCAGCATAAGTTCACAGTCTCCGGAGTGTTATGCAAGAGACAGGAGCCTATAAAGAAATTGGACTGATTACATGGCATCACACATTCATGGGGGCAGGATTTAAAGCAGTTTATTTAGATCTTGAAGGGCATCTGTGCACTGACACTGTTAATTACAGCTATTAGTTAGCACAGGGGCTGTGTTAGATGATGCTAATGAATGCATACCTACATCTTGTAGGTGTGACTCACTGACTACCTGCCAGGGGAGAGTGGTTGCAAGGGGATCTGTAAACTCCAGGAAGACTTCTAGGATACTGGTTGCAAGGAAACACTTTGGGCTGAAATTGAGCCACAGATTTTATCACAGCCAGTCTCTGAGAACTGGGAGACTGTGGGTTACCTGCTGTGATTGGCTTTGCATCAGAATTCGAGTCTCTCCTTCCTCACCAGCTGCCAGCTCTTTGGGATCTAAAGGCTGAAAATGCTGGTTAGGGCCCCAAGCCTGACAGAGCTGAACAAGTGTTTGGACAATACCCTCAGGCACGTGGTGTGGCTGCTGGGGAGTGGGACTCGATGATCCTTGTGGGTCTCTTCCAACTCAGCTTATTCTGTGATTCTGTAATCTCCCTGAAGGAGATGAGAAGCTCTGAGTAAGTTCCTCTTCAGAACCATCAACCAATTCCCTCTCCAGTGATAGGAAGGGCCACAGAAACAAAACAGTCAGATAAAGCCTAGCAGGAGCAAGGGACACAGGAACCAAGGTGAGCAAACTCGAGGGAAAATCCAGAAGGAGTAATCTTCTGATAAATGCCATTACAGGATCTCTGAGAAAGAGCAGGTACCTCAAACCTACCAGGATGGCAAACCTAGGACCTAAAGGCACATATTTACTGACCAAGACAAATCTAGACAAAACTATTACCATAAAGGTGGATGTGGATAATAAATATTAAGATAGTGGCACAGGTGCCAAATCATTGCTGGATCAGGACAGACTTTGCAATGCTTGCCGGGGTGTCCCTGTTGTTGATAGTATAGACACTTGGGATTGAAGGTCCTTTAAAAACATGGCACTCAATAGTTTTCCACAAAAAAAGAATTGTACACTCTGAGCAAGACCAGGTTCCATTTTCAAGAAGGGGTAAAGTGTGCCAAATGAAAAATAAGGTCTTCTTGGTGCCCCCCCTTAGAGCACCTGTAAAGCCTAACTGCATTGCTCAGTGTCACAGAGACCCTGGTCACTGCCACCCCAAACCCCTCACAGAGCTAAGCAAACAAGCCAACAGTCATATTTACCACAGCTCATCCTGTACATATGCAAAGGTGAATGGTGGTTCAGACAGATGTCAAACACAGAGTCAGGGTGAGCAATCAGTCGTATGCACACATTGGCAATCACATCCAATCCTCTCACTGAACTTTAAAGACAGATTTCAGAATGAAAGTGCCCTACACAGAACTGCTTTAGTCATTATAGCAAAGCAAAAGAAATCTGACTTGATGTCAGTCCTATCCAGGGATCAAACTCTATCAAAGTCTCAACAATCCCTACTGTCTTCCAAATTAACATCACCAAAACAAAGTGCTTTATCTAGCTTTTAGCAATTTCCTGACTGGTTTTCTTTGCTCCTGACCATATGTAGCCCTCACTGATCACCTCTACTCAATCAGCTCTGCTCTCTAACTTCTCTCTTTCATTTGCTAAAATAGGATGGATTCCCACTGCTTTGGGGGATATCGATATCTTACGGTCGACAAGGAGGAGAAAATGATAAAATGTCACAGAGGATTGCTACGTGCAGAACCACTGCTCTCTACTCCTTACACAGCAACTAGCCCCTCCTGTCCCACCCTGAGCAGGGCATGGATGCCTTCCTTCCCGGTGTGCCAGGCTGAGGGCACAGGCACAGACGGCTCCTCCGGCTCCTTCCTTGGGGGACAGAGGCATCTAGTGGCTGAGCGCTGAAAGATCGGGTAAAGCCACCACAGTCCAATCAAGGATGTGCTTGTAGTTTAAGCGGGATGCTGATGCTGCTGCCGACATGAGGACAGGCTGTTACAAAGCTGTTCGGCTATTAATTGCTCTGCCCAGGTTCACATGCCATAAAGCAAAATATAAGCACATGGCAGTAGGCACAGCAGCCAGGAGAAAACCCTCCCAGGGGCCAGGCTGCGTGGGATGCTCAGGCAGTGTGCTAGGGAACACAGGCACCAGCAGCCCCCAACACAGGTCCAAAGTCTCAGAAGTGGGAGGCTCAGCACCCCCCGTGCACAGGCACAGCTGTGCCTTTGTACTTGACAACCTGCCACAGTGTGATTCCATGAACAGCTTCACCTCTGAAAGCTGCTGCAGTTGATGTCCCCCAGCTTTGAGAGCCAGTGGGTCACCCTCCCCTGGACATATTTGTGACACTGTTCAAGACTTTGCAGACATCCACTACAGCCCTTTTCAGATGCTCTTTTCCAGCCTGAATTGCTCTGGCCTAGCTACTTAGTCCTTGCACCTAAGTCATTCCACACAGCTGATGATCACTTTTTTTTGGCCTTATTAGTCCTATGACTTGTACCTCCTGCTTCTGGTTCTGCTGTCTTGTTGGGATGAGATCAGGACATAACTCAGTATGTGAGATGCAGGTGAGCCACAGATACATGTAAAAGCATTCCTAGATTTGTGCTCTTTTCCCTTCCTACTTCATTTTTTTTTTCTTTTGCCTTGTGAGCAGTGTTTTCACAGAAGTACCTACTATAGCTCTGAGTGGGAACCACCAGCTCAAAGCTCCCCACTGTGTTTGTGCATGGAGTCAGAATTCTCTGTACTGAATGCTTGCCTTAATAACCTGGACACAATAAATACAGGCAGGATACAGGTGAGCTCTGCTCCCCAGAAATACTATCAATAGAATAAACAAGTCAAATTCTGTGACCAACACTTAGCCTTTGGTCTCTTCATACAAGCTGCTAAAAGAAAAACAATCAATGCCATCCATAAAATGAAAAAAAAAAAAGACCAAAATAAAACCAAAGATCAAAACGTAAACTAAGGTGCTTTTCCTTTCTCTTGGCTATCTCTCTAAAAGGAAAAAAAAAAATTCCACTCATAATGCTGAGATAACACTTGCCTCACCATCCAAAGCCAAGCTACTTAGCTTCAGAACAGCACAAAGTTTTCAATTTCTTGATGTAGGTTTGCATTTTTACCGAGATGGAATATGGGGAGTGTGGCTCTAATATTAAAGAACGGTAAAGTTTCTAGAGTTATCTCGAGTTTATACATAGCACCATGGCAGAAACAACATCTGGTATTCAGAATTGTTATTAAAAATGAAGAAAAGGGCATCTTTGATTTTCATCTTTTATATGTCCTAGGATACTTTGGACATCAATCTTAAGTATATAGTACCTTTAGCTATGCTGCTGCTGAATAAATAAATAAAAGAGGCTAATGAATACAGCTGGGAGGCTTCTCACTTTTACTCTGTGCTGTCTGAAACAGGAGCACAAAGAAGCCAACAACAAAAAGAAACAAACCAAAGCAGAGATGGGGAGATAAATGCCACAACTTGGATTACATTTCTTAAATGTCCACAAAAACCTTGCATTGCAGTAGTTCTGCTGAGACATCCCTCGGGCAATTTTTCAGCAGATGAAACCCTTCCCACCGCCCAAGTACTTTCCTGGTACATTTTCCCAGGACATTCTCACACACCTTGAGGATGACCATGCTCACCTTCCACACAGCCTCTCAAATTCCTTTTTCTAGCTGACAAGGCTACAAAGGACACTCTACCCTTGCTCGCTGCACTCCCTCACATACAGCATGCAAACTGCAAAGGAGAGCAAGCAACCCTCACATTTCCTAATACAGGGTTACGGTGCCAAGCCCATCTGGTTCACAGCACGGAGCCTGCTGTGTGAGGTCAGTCCGACCCTGAGAGGAGGCTGTGGAGAGGGGGGCAGGGCAGATGGCAAAACCACCCTTTTGGAAAGGCCACTTGCAAGTCTGCATCTCCACTGCCCACACGGGGCACCTGCTGCATGGAGATTCGCTGTGGGCGGGTTTACAGACGTGATGGATGCCTACAGCCAGTGAAGGGCACTCACCAGCAGGAGACAGCTCCTCGCAGGAAGGACACGTTTCAGTATGGCCTCAGGCAGGATGCCACGGAGCATGCAAGCAGCTGTAACATCTGTCTGAGATTTTGGTTTCGTATCCTCACTGGAACGAGGAGGGAGCAGACACCCAGGCATGCTCAGGTTTTCCTCAAGGAGGACTGTGAAACATCCACTTCATTCACGTAATCCACGGACATGCTACCAGTCCAGCTGGGACCACCAACAGCCAGGATTCTTATGTTGCTAAAATTTAGTAAGGGTTTGTCTTTTAGACAGTGTTGCGGAGCAGAAGATGTTATACCCTTTAGTTTCCTCACAGGTAGAAAGATTTGGGGACATCTATTCAAGTCACTTCAGAGACAGATTTTTCTGGGACTAACTGTGGCAGGACTGGCAGGAAGGCTACCTAGAGATTGCTTCCTCACCATTTTCTCTGTGCTCTCATAGCTGCATCCACACAAAATCCCTCTCTAGATGTGTTCTGAACAGATCTGCTTTAATAGCTTTTATTTTTTTTTCCAAAGAACGCAGCATGACCCTTTTCAGACAAAGCAAACAGGCCCACCACTCCCAAACAGCCCAAAGTGACTGATTGCGAGAACACAGGAGCAGCTTTCCTCTCAAGCTCACCCCCTTCTTTCATTCCCTATTCTGCATGGGCAGGTTACTAAGGATGAATCATGAGTCTCTTACTTGGGCTCTGAGTGACAGCTGCAGCTCAGATTTCTGGCTTCATCCTGGGCAGCAAGAGGTGCAGCAAAGCCTAGGTGACCATGTCCAATTAGAAAATAACATACTGAAACATAACTCCTTGGCAGGGTGGTGAAAAGAACAGGCAGGATAATTTGGGAGAACCATCTTTGTCTTTAAGTGATCAGGGAAAAAAAAAAAAAACACAAACTGTGAGGAATCAAAAAGAAAGATTCTGAAGCTGAAATGGTGTGCTTTATGCTGGAAGTTAATACTGAGCTGTGCCTGAGGGAAAGAGGGCAGTGAATACTGCTTTGACCTGCAGATGGAAGGGAAGCCCACAATATAGGGATGTGAATTTGGCCTTAAGCAGAAGACTCCACATTATTATTTGCTGATGCTAGAGATGCCTCCCTGAATACTAAAACTGCCGTCTATCCCCCTGCCTCGAATGCAAGGCAATGTTTACATGATTGAAATTCACTAAACAAGCAACAGCTGAGTGAAAAAAAGAGCTGAAAGCAAACATAATTGCCATCCCCTCTTTTATGCTTGTTTCTCACATGTCTGAAATAATTTACTTTTTTTTCTTTGAGGTCTAACTTCATTGGTTGCAATAAAGAATGGACATATGGACAGAAACCCAGCATCCCTTATATAATACAACCGTCACAGGCATGAATGCAGCAGCCTCAGTATTCTCAGGATGTTTGCAGTCACCAATATGTAAATTCTTAGAGCAGCAGTTTCCCCTAAACCCACCCAGATGAATTCAGCTCCTACAAGGGGCAGTGTCACTGCACTTAGACCTTGACAAGCCAGCAAGAGCTTCAAGCTCAGCCACATCCCTTTGCACTTCCCTGAGAGACAGACATGCAAGCCTGCAGTGCCAGAAGTGCTGGGGAGCCCCAAAGCTGCACCTGTCACACACTACAGCAAGCCACACCTCAAGCAGCGACATCACAACTCATCCGAGGTCCACAGGGTCAGAAGAAAAGGAGCTGAGCACAGGGTTGCACCAAGCAGCAAGGCCTGGATTGAGGAATACAGCACACAAGGACGTGTTAGCCCAATTAATGCTACCTGGCAGCACCGAGTACATTGTACACGGATGGCTGCACAGGGACACAGGGACAGCCAGGAGACCCCCAGCAGCACGGCAGCACAGTTTTGTTGCACTTGGGAGGAAAAGCACTGCTCAGGCCTATGAGTGATGGGGACCTAAGCTCCTCACAAGGATGACGTAGCTCAGCCAGCACAGGTGAGATGCAGCAGCTCAGGAAGGTACAGCAAGGAGGAGCCCCTGTCCCCCACCCAGGCTGGGTCCCACCTCAAGTGAGGAAATACTGCTGGAGGGGGGAGCAGGACTTAGCACATTCTCCTTGAGCTGACCCTCTGTCAGCAGCTGCACCAGCTTCATGCCAAACCCTCGTGGTGCCCATCCGCTCAAGGCTGGTGCGAGGGACCCCTAATTGCACAGGGCCCCCAAGCTTCACGCAGCCAACTGAAGCAAACCCCACAGAGACCCCCACATGGCACTCCTAAACACCACAAGACCACCCAAAATCTCACAGGGCTCCCTAGACCAGACAGACACAGTTACCCTCAACGCCCCAGTGTCCCTAAGCCCCACAAGAGCAGCTGCGAGGGACCTTATGTTCCAAAGGGCTCCCTGAGGCAACAGACCCACCACAGGGCCAGCTGCAATCGACCCCTCGATGACCAGCTACATGCAACCCTACATGACCAGCTGCAAGGGACCTGAACTCCAGAGCGCTCTCTAAAGCAGACAGAACCTGCTGTCATAACAGGCCCTGAGCCCACGGGCCCTGGCTGACAGGGTCCCGGTCCCGCTCAGCCCCCGCGGGCCCCGAGCCCGCCCCCGGCGCGGGAAGGGGCGAGCGGCGGCAGCGGCGCCTTCCGGGGCGGAGCCGGGGCGGGCCGCGGCCGGGCCGAGCCGAGCCGAGCCGAGCGGGACCATGATGGCGCAGCGGGCACTGCCGAACCCCTACGCGGACTATGACAAGTCCTTGGCCACCGGCTACTTCGACGCGGCCGGGCGGGTGAGCGGGGCTGGGGCGAGGCGGCTGCGGGGATCTGCCCCGGCCGTGTATAGCAGAGACCTGTCTGGTTCCGAAGGCGGTTCCCCGGCTGTGCGCCCGCCGGGTGTGCCCGGTGTACCGA
>VWYO01022999.1:678769-732615 GCA_013400275.1 Rhadina sibilatrix
GTACCGATGCCCACCCGCCTGCTGGCGTTGCCTTCACCTTTGGTGGGTTTTCTTTCCACAGCTGACCCCCGAATTCACGCAGCGGCTGAATAACAAAATCAGGGAGCTGCTGCAGCAGATGGAGAGGGGCCTCAAGTCCGCCGACCCGCATGACTGCACCGCGTACACTGGCTGGACAGGTAGGGTCGGATCCCATGGAGCGGGAGCTCCTTGGAGCAGACTGCTAGACCAGGTCCTGGCAGACCGTGGGGGTTTGGCCATTGGAATGGTCACACTAGATCCATGTCAAGAATGGTACTTCTGCAGGTTTTAATCCACTAGAAGAAGGGGATGTCTTTCTCTGGACTCCCCATTTCTGCAGCCAGTTTCATGCTGTAGAGGGAAGACCACAGTGTCACAGGGCAGGATTGGCTCAAGTCTTGGTTAATAGTGCTGAACTTACACGATGGAGAAAGCTGGCACTTGCTTGAGAGTAGACATGGGAGCCTGCAAAGGGACAGGCTCCAAATCCAGCCATGGTGGGGTGATGGCAACAAAACCAGTGCTCCATCCAGTGCTCCATGAAGTAGGCAGGTGTACATGGGTGCTGCTTTACCAGCAAGGAGTCCTTGCATCTGGCAGCAGTGAGCTTAATGGCTTGGAATAACTGTCTGTCTTTTCTGCTGGGGCTGAATTTTATCTGATGACCTTATCTGATTGGCAGATTGCTCTATTCCTGTTCCCCAGGTAGTGCCACTCTACTTAGTGAGCACTAATTTTGCTCCAGTGCCTGTCAGAAGGAGCAGAAATACTAATGTGAGTATAACAAAGTGTGGAAGCCTTTCTCATAGTAACTCGTGTGCAAAGCTTCCAGGAGCTTGTCTTTCTCCTATCCTGCATTTTCAATCTGGTTTTCCTTTCTTGGGAGTGTGCCCCACCTTTGCCTCCTTGTTTTACCCGCTGGTGCCAGGGAGGACACACCTTTCCCTGTGTCCCATCTTTGGCTGCTGCTGTGTGCTTTGTTGTCTCTCCTGCCTCCTGCGCTGTGCCAGGCCCTTTGGAGAGACCGCAGGGTAGTTGAAATTAATCTCACGCTTGCTGCAAGATTTTTTTTTGGTGCTGCTTTTCTTTTGGCAGTATAGTGCAATGTTAAATGGCAACTTTCTGCAGTACAATCTGGGTGTGGCTGGCTTGTGTGTGGGTGCTGTGGAACTTAATGCCAACAGTTTGCTTAAGAGAGTGGTGTTCATTGTGTTGGTGCTCAACTGTTGTTGCAGCTTGATGACAGCAGTGCTAGAAATGTCTGCTTCAGAATTCTGGTAAGGCAGGCAGGCAATGAGAGCACTCAAGAGTAGTTCATAAGAAATGCAAGGATGCCAGTATTAAACTCTAGCGTGGGAGAACATTGATTTCATCAGCTGCTGTCTTGGCAGCACTCTGCAACTGCTGCCAGTGAATTCATACATTTCTGCTGAGTGCTGGCTGATTTCACCTTGGAGTCATGTTCAGTTTTCCATCTGTGGGATCCTGCGCTGAGGTCCCCTCTGATGAAAAGCACTGCTTGGGTAAAGGTAGTCTTCAGTCATGATTGCAGAGTCTGCCTCCAGCCAGAAAATTCAGGAGACAAAGAAAGAGGAGATTTAATGGTAGGAGTGCTCCCAAAGTCTTTGGGGAGAAGGAAAACACTTTTACCCAGAGGACATGTTCCCTTTTTTAAGGTGGTCCTAAGGTACTTCATGTTGGAAAGTGACTGCAGTTAGGAAACAGTGGTTGAGAACTCTGGTAGGATTTCAGCTCGTTTTCATTTGGAAGGGAGTTTTTCAAGAGGGATTCTTCTCTCTTCTTCCCAGAGATCATCCCTCAATGGGCACACAGCCTTCTTGCCTTGGCTAATAGGAAGAAATCCATGGATGGATTTTCTGGAAGTCACAGCCAGCATGGTGAAGTTTGCAGATGTTACACTATGACTTTGTCACCCTACCTTCTTTTCCAATTCTAGTTATATTAATTTATTCAGAGCTGGTTTCCAGAGACAAAACTAATTGGGCCAAGGCAGTCTTTTTCCTGTAATTGCTTGTGGAGGAAAGGCTTGTTGAGTATCTCCTCATGTGAATCATTGCTCAGCAGTCTAAAATCAACCCTCACTCTCGTGGCTGCTAATAAAGGAGATTTGAAATATGGCTCTCTTGGCACAAACTCTGCATGAAATGTAACATACTTGAGCGTACTACATTACCCTCAGTAATCCACAGCATATGCTGGTATTTTACTTGGGGGCTCGTTTCTTTCCCAACACATTTGACAGAGCCCTGTTCCCCCGGCGTGCCCTTTGTGCCAGGGAAGCCACAGCTTCTTGGCATGTGGAGTTGGAGCAGAGGGAGGGAGGCACTCAGATTTTCAGTTCAGAGGCAGTGAAAGCACGCTTTGGATCCAGATTATCCAGTGTATGGCTGAATGCCTTCAAAACATCTTTGAATCAGCTTGTTACATTCTCATTCAGTTCCCCATAGAGATCAGGGCCCCATAGGCAGCACCTGGTACGTGCCTGGGTACAGAGCAGCCTCAGCTGTTGTGTTCTGCTTTGGCTTTTCATCAGTTTAGGGAGGCTGCTGGAAGAGTTTTTTCCCTAACCTGTTTTACTGGTATCACAGTGTTGAGTGAGGAAAGCTAAACTGCCCTAAGCTAATTCTGAGTCGGAAGCAGTTCAGATCCTGGTAGAAGCACAGCAGCCTCATCCATTTTCAAACAGATTAGCATGAGGATGCTGAGGGATCCAATATGCCTGTTGGTGCTTGTGATAATGCAAAAGGCCTTGCTCCAAAGACTGTCTGGGCTGGGAGCACAGATGATCCAAAGAGAATGGAAGGAAATTCACTCCTGTCACCAGCTGACTGCAGAAGCTAGGATGCTCCTGAGTCCAGGATCTTGGAAGTATCCTTCCAAGGCGATGAAGTACGTGAGGGAGAGATTCACCTTCCTCCACACTGTGGTAGTGCATTTGGAATGTGTTTCCCATGCAAGCATTCCCTTCTCTGTCAATGTCATAGTTGTGGCTTTCAGCACTGGAGGGCCTCTGAAACTGCCCAGTGAGTCCAGCTGGACTCCACCATTCACAGCTTTTGCTGGCCCATTGGCAGGTAGGGGACAAGGAGCAGGGCTCAGTTGTCTTTTGAAAGGAAAGCCGTGTAAGAATGAAATTACGACTGAACGAGTTTAGGAAAGCTTCTGGAAAAACATTTTTCATTCACTTCAGTGAAATATGTTTGTTTTAACCTCAGAACTCAGAGAACTTACGTCCCTTTTAGTCCTGTTCAGAAAAATAGAAATCCTCAGATAATCCCTAGAGAGCAAGAGAAAGTGAGGCTGCATTTGCAGGGAGATAATAGAGTGCCTTGGGTCACTCACATAAACCACATTCCTGCCAAATGCTTGGCGGGTAGTTTTTGTGAAATTTCTGTTCTTGGAGATAGTGTTTGACTGGACAAGGCCCAGAGCAATGGCATGCAAATTTGAGGTTGACCTTCCTTTCATTGAGCATTGGAGCAGATCACTACTGATCCCTGCTAACCTAACCTGTTGTAGGATTTTTTGATGGAGTAAAACATTTTACAGAAGAAGTTTTGTTACCCAGGTTTTAAGGCAGGATAAATGCTTAGGTATCCTGGATAATCATCCAGTGTCCCACAGTGCACAAGGAAGATAAGCTGCAAACTGGCTCCCCAACGAGTTGTGAATGTGGACTTGCAGACATGTCTCACTGTTGCATGCAGTATGGCTTTGGCATGCATTTAGGAGTGCAAGATAGCATCCCATGTGTCTGCACCAGGAAAGATGCTAATTATCCTTTCAACTGGGCAGTAAAGCTGGGCCATCCATGCTCTTTTACCCCATGCCTGACTTAATAGAATGGCATCAGCTGTCTTACTAGAAACCATCAGGCTTCATTGCTGTGCAGAGATAGGTTTCTGCTTCTTCCCTCTGTGTTTGACATCCTGCTTTGAGGCTGCTGGCTGACTTACTGTCCTGGGTCAATGCAAGATCTCTGAGATCTTTATGTCAGTAGATGGTTGGAACAAAATATCCTCTTGTGGCAACCTCCTTTCCTTGGCAGAAGCAGCACTGCTCAGCTCCTGCTGGGCAAGGAGGCATGTTCAGAACAGTCTAATGGCATACATAACTAGCTTGCAAAGCAAACTGCTTGCAGTCCAACAGAAGAGCAAGTCTAAGCTTGCAGAGAAGTTGAGGCACAGCTTCTCTTGGATCAACAAAATGGTCATATGGATGAAATACTCTTTCTGCCTACTGCAGAGCTTTAGCTCACAAACAAGACCTTTCCTGGTATTTTCAGCAATGCTTGCTCTGTTGAAATGGTTGCTGGAGTTGGAACATCAGCACAAGCCAGCTGGTGCACACAATTCCATTTCTGCTGTGTACAGCATGTACTCCACTGCCCCACTCAAGTCTCTAGTGCAAAGGAGCCCTCTGCACCTACCATACAGGAAGGTGAGAGGAGAGAGGGGCTGTTTACTGTCCTTCTAGGGTGTTGACTAAGCAGGCTTTGTGAGACACACAGAATTGACTTTGGCCTCCTGATTCCCTGCAGTGAGCAAGCACCTTGGGCATTGACACTCAGCTCCAGTGTATTGGCTTTCTGCATGCTGGAGGTTGCTGTTTCAGTCATCAGAGCCCTGTTGGTCTGTCAGTAGCACATGTTCAGTGCAGGCCTGTGCCATCACGCACTCTGATGCCTTCCCCATCTCATTTGGTTCTGCAGCAGGGGCAAGAAGCAAAAAAACTTGGACATCTGAGAAACTACAGAGAAGAAGGTCCAGTAGTAAACAATCAACAGAACAAAGCCTAGACATCTTTGGCAGTAGCAGGCCACAGGCAGCCACTGTATGGCAGTTCTGCTTGGAAACAATCAGAGGTCATAAAATCAGGTCACATTTCCAACTGGGACACTGAACACCACAGCTGCAGGGCACACAGAAATGGAGCAGATCCACAGCCTACCTAGCTCTATGGGTCTGGTGATGCCATGTTTGTATACCACTTAAAGCATGCCATACAAACACCCAGTCAGTCACAAACCTACTCAGTCTGTTGGGGTAGGAGGATATTGGAGAGGGAGTGAGGCAGAGCTGTGGAAGAACTTCTGCAGGGCAAGACTGCCTTAACTGAACCAGGGTCACCATGTGGATGCTCTTGCCTCTAACCTCATTGCTTCTGAAATACTCTGCCTGCCTCTTGGCACACAGAGGATATCCCCACCCAGGGGACTGTGCTTTGTATCCCTGTACATACACCTGTCAACACTGCCTCTTCATGTTTGTGCCTGCCCTCCTCTGCTGCCTTCCCCCCTCTGGGGCTCACAAATGGCAACGGAATGATCAGCACTGCTTGTGCCTTTCTGATCAGTTTGGGAGTAGAGAATTCCTTGAGGAATTGTGCTGATTTGGCATGGCCTGATTTTTTGGTAGCAGGGGAGGGCCACAAGGGTAGCTTCTGTGAGAAGCCGCTGGAAGCTTCTATCATGTTCAGCCAATCTCTGATGGCTCTGAACATGGACACGCTGCTGGCCCCGTTACAGAGGTTGGTTCCTCCTCTGTGATGACATACTTAAGAAGAAAATCAAATCAGCACACACACACACACAGTTTTTTTTCCCCAGGAGTGGGGAGGCAATGACACCGCCGTGGCTGCTCCCGTTTTGGCACAGCCCACGCTGAGCCCTGCCGGCCGTGCTGTGGTGAAAGGGCAAGGCCAGGGGCAGCTTCTCCTTCCCAGTGCCCTGCATGAGCAGTTTTTCTTCTAGTCAGAAAAGAGGAGGAAGTGAGGGCATGTGGGCAAAAACATGGTGGCATCAAGGGCAGTGGAAAGAAAGAGGGGGAGGAGGTGCTGCAAGCATCAGAGCTGAGATTCCTCTGCAGGCCATGGTGAGAACCATGGTGAAGCAGCTGTGCCCCTGTAATGCATGATGTCCACAGGAGATGCAGAGATCCACTCACAGCCTGTGGGAAAATGCTCATGGCAGAGTGAGTGGATGCCAAAACAAGCTGTGATCCAGTGGGAGACCCAAATAGAGCAAGAGGGCTCCTGCTTCCAGAGACAGACAGAGAGAGGGCCCTTGCTCCTGAACTAGAGCAGCCTATCCTTAAAAGACTATGCTCCATGCTACAGCAGTTTTGGAATGACTGTTTGCCTGTGGGAGGGACCCCATGGCTGAGGAAAGACTCCTCTCCCTGAACAAATAGAAGAAGATCTTGAGTGACAAACTGACCAGAACCTCCCTGCCCTGTCTCCATGCGCTGTTGGTGGGAAGGAGGGAGAGGCTGGGGGGAAAAAATGTGTTTTAAAAGCTTATTTTACTTCTCATTATCCTCCTCTGACTCTGTTAATAAAAAAAATTACTTTATACCTTTAAATTTGAACCTGTTTTAGATTAGAGTGTTTTCTCTTCCAATCCTTATCTCAACACATTAGCCCTTCATTAATTTTTTCCCTTCTCCTCTGCCCAACTATAACAGAAGAGGGTAAGCAAACAACTTTCGTAGCATATTGCCAGTATCAAATGACAACTGGAATTAATTAAGAAAACTGGCTTTAGATGCAATTTATAAGACCTTTCAGTTTTAAATAAAAAGGAAAAGGGAATGTTTTGGGAAAGCAACTTCATCCTTTAGTACAGGTCAGTGGTTTTTTTGGAGTCTTTCCAAAGATGCTTGGGCCTGGGAGGAATGGGGGTGAGAAATGTTTTAAAAGAGAAGAGGCAAAGAAATCAGAGGAAAACAATGCTGAGATTTACCTTCTAAGAATTCAGTCCTTGCAGTGGTCTTGGCAGGGTACTTGTGTGCATAATTAGGGTGGTACATGGCAGTAAGAATAGAAACTACTTACAAAGCTGAAAGTTGTATGTTAAAGCAGATAAGTCAAGAGTGCAAGTTGTGCTCAGACAGCTATCAGGCTGTGGTAGCTTGGTAATAAGTCTAGAAGATGTGCTAGGTACTAAATAAATTGAGGAGAGAGTCACTTAACATTTTCTAGCCAGAAAAGGAGGGTTCCCCTTTAAAGAAGGGCTTCATGTCCACATCCTTATAGACTTGAGTGATGGCACTGTACAGCTGAGCTCTCCCTAGAACTGCTAGCACTGAATTGCTTAGAGAGAGGACAAGGTTATTAGCTTCAGCAGGAAATGGAAATTTTATACATAATGTACATGTGGAATTGAATTGTCTGTAACATGAAGCTTTGGAGATTACCCGTGCAAAATGAGAAAATTATCCAAGTTTGAAATTGTCCTCAGTACCTTGGACTGTAATTTTGCAGTACGCTTGCCCCCTTGACCTTAACACATCAAAATCTGCAGAGATTGGCTCTATTAATTTAGGCTTAATGCAGGACCTGAGTCTTCTTAGAAATGGTTATTGTTAAGGAGAGAAATAAGCTCTTCTCAAAGTGATGTAGGCCAGTAGCTTTCTTAAGTGCAGATTTGAGGATGGCTCCCAGATCAGAAGGATGGTTCAAGTGTGACAGACCTCTCAGGCACAGACTTATTGAGAACTCCTCATTTACCTACTAAAAGCTTCAAGAGCTGGGTGAGGACAAGACACAGACAGGCAAAGGACAGCAATTGATGTGACTGCTCAGTAACAGGATTGTTTTTGTAGCTGGCCAGGCCATTGGAAGCCTCTAGTGAGGACCTTGCAGCCTTTTCTAATATTCCAGGCAGCTGTTTGTGTTTCAGACCAGGGCTGATCTCATGACTGATGTGCTGCAGAGGAGAATTGGACAGTCCCTTTTTGTCTAGGATGCACCAGTCCTTGCTGTAGGGCTTGGGACTTGCTCAAGAGCAGGAGATTATGTCCAGGGAACTGTAACAACCTTGCTGGTGCTTCTCAGTGGAAAGGAATTAAAAAAGAATAATAGAAGGAAATTTAAAAGAAAAGAGTCAAGGAGGATGTCTGGATGTCTTAAGGGTGCTGTTTCTCAGTGCTGATGGTGTGTTACTTTTTTAAAAAAGTTCAATCCAAGCTAAGTGACCCATCCCCTTACCCCCTAAGCATGGGGAAAAAAAAGAGAGGGTAACAACTCAGTTCTACTCTATCACAAGTACCATCTGCCCAAAAATGATTTTTTCCCCCTTCCCTGTTGAGCAAAAGTCACAGGTACAGTGTATGGATTTAGATGGGTTTGTCTAGGTCTCATCTTTTGCTCCTTGCTACTAAAATTGTATGTAATTGTATAAAAAATTTTATGCAATTCCATGCTGTTCTCCAGGCCTTCCTGGGTCAGACCCTGCTGCTGTCCACTCACCAGCAGCATCAAGTTACGAGGAGATGACAAAGCAGGAGAGGAAGCTGTGGGTTATGTCCCTGAGAAGGCTGTCTGTAAGGCTTGTGCCCTAGATGAGGGCCAGGCCAGACTTTCAGGTTCATCGAGGTAACAGAGCAAACATTTCTAGTGGCTGCAACCTTTATGTTCCCTCTGCAGGCATCGCTTTGCTGTATCTGCACCTGTATGATGTCTATGGAGACCCAGCCTACCTTCAGGTGGCCCATGAGTACGTGAAGAAGAGCCTGAGATGCATGACCAGGCGATCCATCACCTTCCTGTGTGGTGATGCAGGGCCCCTGGCAGTGGCTGCTGTTGTCTACCACAAGCTGCAGAACCAGAAGCAGGCAGAAGACTGCATCATCCGGTAAAATACTTGGTTATGTCTTGGGCCTGACCTTCCTCTTGCTCATAGGGCTGGTCTGGGCTTGTGTGAGGCACTGTCTGACAGATGTGAGTACGTTTTGTTGCAGTCTTGTGTGAGAAATAATCCAGTAGCTTAGCAAGGCAGCACAAACTTTTCCTACCCTGGTAAAAGAGGTGGTTTAAGGACAAACACGTTTGCATGGCAGCCTGCAGGCTGGGGAGCAAGGATATTGTTCAGCTGGTATTGCCATCTTAAAAATAATTCTGATAAACACAGGAAGAAGAAATTGCCAAAATTAAAAACAAGACAAAAAAACCCCAGAAGGTGGGGTTTGGTGTTTCTTGAGAACATTTTAATTTAGCTTTACAGTCATTTTGATGAAAAGGAAAAATGTGGTAAGATTATTAGATTTAATTTTGGTACTTGCTTCCACTTGCTCTTTATTAGTTGTCTTTGACTTAAACCTAAGATTGACAGCATCCCTTTCAATTGCAGAATGCAGCTGGTTATGATTCATTTATTTCTACTTCCTGCCTTTCCTCGACTGTTTTCACATGTATTTTTGTTGGGTACTTAAGACAAGAAAAGGACAAACAAGCAGTCATAGATCAGCATGTGGCAGAGGAAGGAAAATAGTTAAGGAAAATAGTCTTGTAAGCATTTCTCAGTTAAGGGAGATGGGTTTTAAGGTGAGAAACAGCCCTGTAGAGAGTTTCCATTCATACGTGATCAGCACAAAGACAAAACCCCTGAGCTTCAGAACACTGACTGCCCTTAAACAGCCATCAGCAAGTGATGCATAATAGCAATTAAAAAAAGCCACAGGTGGGAATCAGAGATGTCTGTATGGTTTAGACACCAAGTTCCCACTCCCTTAATAAGGATAGCTTCTGGTTTATGTAGATACCATCAGTCTGAGGACAGAACTCTTTCTTTAGTCTGATAATAATCTGTGGGTTAGATTTGGCTTTGACAGAGTGGCAAATCTCACTATGATTAACCTATTTGCTAACAAAAAGGGAATTGATCTGTCAAACAGTACTGGTCAGTTGTGGTCAGTGCATAAGTCCCAGGTGGTAGAAACAATTCCTAAGTCATGTTTTTTTGCTGAGATCTCCCCTCCCCATATCCCTCTTGTTCTGCCTATGGTTTGGTGGTAGGATGGAATCTCGTGGTTAATTTTGCACTGCCATCTAATGGTATAATAAAGTGAGAGCATTGGAAATTTTTTCTTCATACATCTGCAAGGAGGAAAGCAGAAAAATGTGGCTTTCCCAAAGCCACAAAGTGATGCTGTCCTTACTCTGCCACCAATTCCCAGAGCAGTTAGCCTGACCATGCTCCTTTAACATAGAGTATTTCTTTGAGAAGTAGCTCCTTTAATCAAAACTCTGAAATGGTTTTTGAGTATGCTGTTTAGTTACAGAACACTTGCTAAGCTGTTCAGTCCAAGTGCATAGAAAGAGCACTTTTATCAGAGCTGTGGAAAAGAAGGGCCTCTCTGCATTTTGTCCTTTGTCTTTTAAAGCACCTCATCTTTGCAGAGCCAGTGGAGAGAATCCATCAGCCAGGTTTTACCTGCAGTGGAAGAGACAGAATCTTGCTTTTTCCTAAATGAGTTCATGACCAAAAAATGTGCTGTTATGCTCTAGAGAGAGTAATGTTTCGAGGCAGCCTATTTTCCAAGAGCCTGTGAAAATCTGAGCCATGTTCTACCAGCCCTCTTTTTCTTGTCTTTTCCCTTTCACCTCCCACCAATTCAGAAGGTCAAAGCTTTGCTTTCAGAGCCAATGGTGTACAAAAATCCCATTTTGCTCTGCAGCTGCCTTGATTTCCCTCTGACCAGAAACTGCTGGTTGTTGACAGAGGTAATAGGCTGATAATGTGAATAGGAGTGGTTCCTCCTTTCAGAAACCACTTACCCCACACACCTGAGAAATGCATTCTGCATGCAATCAGTCCAGCAGCATCCTAGGCATTTTTTTTTTTTTTTGAATGCATGACCACATTTCAAAACCAGCAGAAACTCCTGGTAGGCTTCCACCCCTGATGATCCTGCTTGAAAAGCAGTTCGAGGTAAAGCAGTAATGCACAAAGAACAAGAACAGTAGGTCCAGTTGCTCCAGATTTCCCCATGAAAAGGAGATATCACATCCAGAACTGAGAAAATCCTGTCGCAGGTATTACAATTCCTGCATCCATCCATTCCTTCTATTTCAGCTGACATTTCCTGACATCTCAGAGCTGAACAACATCAGCAGCCAGCTTCTCTTCTGGCCAGCCTGCTGCTAGGCAGAGTCTATCTGTCCCAACACCTCCTTGGAAACCCTCTTCATCTGCCTTCCTTGGACTTTGAGACAGGTGCCATGAGGAGGCAGCAGGCCTATCCTTTTACCTCCCGCAGCTGAGAGAAGAACCCATGCCTTGGGTGTAAAGTCTCTTGGGTTTAATCTGTGGGAAAGAAACCTCCCCCGTGGAGCAGTCCACATGTCAAGTGGTACAAGAGCCAACCCACCTTGTGACACTGTTCCCTCCTTTCTCCTTCAAAATCCCTGCTCACTTGGGAGTCCAGTGCCAAGGGAAAGTTTCCTGCCATGAGAAGTCACAGCCCAGCATCCTCTCCACTTGAGGCATTTGGTTGCTTCTTTACTTTGCAGCACATTGTTGCAGAGTCCCTGGAGCCCAGGGAGCAAAGGCTGCCAAGGCAGCTTTTCTGTTCTTACCCTGCTGTGACAGGGAAGCTCAGCACACACACGGAACTTTTCCTGGCTGGATTCACAGCAGGAAACAGTCAGGGAACAGCCTTAAAGCCATTTATGCTGGCATTTTGAAAGTGATGGCACTTTTCAGATTGCTGTCTTTCAGGTAAACAGAAAAATAAAGCTAAATCCAATCACACTGCTACCTGTTGCCCTGACAGGGAAGGACATCCAGTCTTTCTGGAAGTGTGATGAGAGGTAAAACAGGAAAAATTGCATCAAGAGTGAATTGGGCCACAAAGCACCAGTGTGAAGTGCTGTCAGTCTCTGTTAGCACTACAGGAATATCACCAGCTTTGTGTTATTGTAATGGAAGAGTGGCAAAGAAAATACTTGACTGCAGCAGACCTCATTCTGCACTTGTGGGCTAAAGCCTGGTGCCAGGCAAGCTGTCCTCAGACAGCCACAGCACTCCCACTTTGCTAAGCTGTCCTCACTGCTCAGTTCTCCCTAGAGGATATTTCTTCCATGTGCCACGGCAGCTTGATGTTAAACATGTGTAGCTCCACCTCTTACTTAGCTTTTTAGCTCATGGGGACACCTCTTTCTCACCTGACAGCATAGCCCAGGCTATTTGCAGGCGTGGAGAAGAAGGGGCTTTTCTATCAGGACTTTTGAGCATTAGGGGTGAGATTTTTCCACATACCATTAGCACTAGTTTGACTTTCTAGTATTCTGTAAGCAGCCAATTTAAAAGGATAGCCATTTAGTTTGAAAGTAGTGATATTTGGCAGTGTCTGCTTTGCTAATAACATCACAAGGAGATAATGGTGGGCAGCCTTTCCTGAGCAGTCAGCAGTTTTATGCTGACTATTTCAGCCTAGATTTCCCCCTGAAGTAGCTTTCTAAAAGCCAGGCACATAGTATGAGTGCATTGAGAGGAGCAGAGCAGAGTGAAGCAATGAGCCAAACAGAAGGCAGAAGGGAAGGGGCAATTCCACACCTTGTGCAGCTGGAAGGCTGAGAGCCAGAGTCTGGCCTGAAAATTCCTAGGGCACAGGCAGCATGAAGGAATGAACCAGGGTTTTGAGCCAGTCTTAGTGCTTGTTTACATGGCTTTGAGTGTCCTCTCATGTCACTCCTGTGAATTTTTCATTGTAGTTTGCTGCACTTGTACAAGGTTGACCCACGAGTGCCAGATGAGCTCCTCTATGGGCGCATGGGCTATCTCTCTGCACTGATATTTGTGAATAAGCACTTCGGAGAGGAGAAGATCCCTCAAAGTCACATCCAGCAGGTACTGTGCCTTTTGCTGATTTGTTATTTGTCTCTTCCCATGCAACTCATCTTGGGGTGGGTAAAAAACCATGCTAGATGTAAAGAACTCTGGCAATAAGGAAGAAACCACATCATGGTATACCTGCTTTTCTTCCAAAGGCACAAAGCACCACGCTGTCCATATAAATCCATCAGCAGTACTGGCATACATTTCATTCCACCCTCTGCTTGGGCAGGAAAACAGATCTCAAGCTGTGTCAGAATATTCACTGTGCTCTGTCCAAGACAGCAACATTTCCATGACCCACATTTGTTCCTGTGCCTTCACAGGTCTGTGAAGCAGTTGTAGCCTCAGGAGAGAACTTAGCCAAAAAGAGGAACTTCACAGCAAAGAGCCCACTGATGTATGAGTGGTACCAGGAGTACTATGTAGGAGCAGCCCATGGTTTGGCTGGGATTTACTACTATCTCATGCAGGTAAGAGACTGAGGGGAGGGGCCCTCAGCAGCTATTTCACATTTCTTTGAATAAGGAACAGCATTGGAATTTGCTCTTGGTAGTGTCAAACTGGGAAAGATATCTTGTCTGATGGACTAACCATGTGTTTATCATGCATTTCCAATTGTAAAGGCTTTCTTCAAATCTAAGATTGAATCTCCAACCCTGGAGATACGTGGAGAAACGTGAGCTGCATTAACCAGCAGTGTCACATAATGGAGACCTGTCTTTCTCCCTCATGTTAATTGCTTCTAAATTATTCACATTTGTTGGTATCTGCTGGCTCCCTGCATTTTCTGAGGTGGTTCCTTGGAGCAGTGTCAGATCATTAGAGTGAGAATCTCTGAGGGAAAAGCATGGTGGAAGAAGTTGTGCTCATAGTAGGAAAGTGGGAAATGCCTTTGTATCCAAAGCAGAACTTGCTTCTAAATGTGAAGGAGGTGGCACTTTGATAGAGGAACTGAGTTCTGTGGTGCCTGAAGCAGGCAGAGCATGACAAGAGGGTGGGAGATGTAGTACTCCTTTGCTTTGATGCTTTCTCACTATTTTGCACGACTCACTGGAGCTCTGTCAATATTCCCTATTCTGGCTCTGAAAAAAAATGAGGGTGACAATTCCCCTCTGTGGGGCCCTTCATGCATATATTTACAGAGCTTAAGCACTTAAAAAAATAACAGCAATAAATAGCATTGAATTTTTAAAACATTAAGAGCACTCATGAGCAACACAAATTATTTTGGTCTAGAAATAGTATATAATCTTCTGTCAGACATAACTCTCAGAGCAGGTAGAAAAGGAGGCCACCAGGTTTCAAGCATTGGAGCTTTTCTTCAGGACTGTCAAAATTAAAGCCCATATAGAGGATCAGTAGAAGTCCTGTGAATATAACTCTTCTGTGGCTCAGAGAGGAAGGGATGGTTGGTGGTTTTTAAGTAGAAGATTTGGCAGGAGGGGGATGCAAGGTGGTTATTGCCCAGGGGCACAGAATAGCTAGCTAGGAGCAGGGGAGACAGCGGTGTGCTGTGAGCCTAAATTTGTACCAAGTCCCTGAGCTTGTTCCCAAGTGGCTGTTTTAAATAATTTTACGTTTCCCATAAAATACTGCATGGGCTTTATGTTTCTCTGGTGTATGAAGTACAAGGAGCCTGGATCAGCCAAGCGTGATGCACAAAAAAGCCTTGGGAGAAGAAAGCATGTGAAATACGGAGAGGAGAACATCTTTTATCTCTAACGGTTTTACAGCACAAGTATTGATTTTTAATTTTCCAGTTACCAACCTGGGAACAATGTGATCCTTAGATGAGAGTGCTCATTGCAGTCTGCCATGGGGAATTAGAACTGCACAGATTTCATGTGGGGCAGTGTCACTGGAAGAGGACACTGAAGCCACTCCCTTGTTTCTGTCTGAGGTCAGCAGTGAAGTCAACCTCTTGAAATTATCCAGCACTGCCTGTGAAGATACAGCGTAGCAGCCTGCCAGCTGGGCTAGCCCAGCAGCTAAGGGCTGAGATAGGAATCTTCCTTCATACTATCTCCTTACTTCAGTTCTGGGTACCTGAAGCTATTCCTGTTCATCTTTAGGAAAAGCAGCAGCAAGCTCTCTTGCTTAGAGGACCAGGTGACATGCTAGGAACAGCCTTTGTTTCTGGGATGCAAGGGTAGGACTGTAAGTCTCTGCCAAAAGGCAGAGTAGGCAGGGGACTGAGTGGGTAATTGTGAAGTGTGAAAGCCCAAACCAAAGAAATTACTTAATTTACAAGGAGCAGAAGGGAATGTAGCTATAGTTGACTTTGTTTCCACGTTTTGGGCAGACCGTGGGTCTCTAAGGGACAGACAGAATGCTAATTCTCCCTGATTTGAATGTTTTCTCTCTCTTAGCCTGGCTTTGGAGTGAGCCAAGTAAAGCTGCACAACACAGTCAAGCCCAGTGTGGACTATGTCTGCCAGCTGAAGTTCCCATCTGGGAATTACCCTCCATGTATCGGTGACACCAGAGACCTCCTCGTCCACTGGTGCCACGGAGCACCAGGTGTAATCTACATGCTGGTCCAGGCATACAAGGTACCAGAAACCTTCCAAAGACCCTTCAGAGACCCCTAAATGTGAAACTTCCTCTGGATTAGATGCTGGGAGACCCCCCTTGCCTGGAAGTAGGATGGCTTGTTTCAGTGAAATCACTGCACAGGAACCACTGACTGATACAGAAATCGGTCTTTTAAAGAAATATTTCTGAAAATATCTATCAGTTGTGTGGGCTGCCCTGTTGCAGGTGATGGATGGTGACAAGTAGTTGTGTGTGAAGTAATGGTCTTACATCCCCACTCATGATACCAAAAATATCCTCCTTAAAAAGCAAACAGCAAAGTCACTTCAGCAGGACACCCGAGCCCCTGCATCCCACAGGGATGCTCTTTGTCTGGAGGGCATTGCCTCAGCAAGGACAGCTGCTTCTTGTCTCTGCAGGTCTTTGGGGAGCAGCAGTACCTGAATGATGCCCTGCAGTGTGCAGAAGTGATCTGGCAGCACGGGTTACTGAAGAAAGGCTACGGGCTGTGCCATGGCACAGCTGGCAATGCTTATGCCTTCCTGGCACTATACAACCTCACTCAGAACATGAAATACCTCTACAGGGCCTGCAAGGTAAGTGGGTGAGGCAGTAGAAGGGCTTAATCACTTCTGCCTTCTACATCACTGCCTTTGCCTTTGAAACCCAATTTCTAGTGGGGCAGACATGCAGCTTGATCTGGCCAGCTGCACCAGGGTAGTGCTTGAACAGTGCAGTCAGTGTCTGACAGCCTGTACAGAAGGGATTTCCCTCAGAAGCCATGCTCTGCAAGGGTAATGTGAGGACAAGGGATAGTGTTTTCTGTTCAAGACCTGCCTTTAAGCAAATTGGAATGTTCTTTGTGTCTCTTTCCTCAGTTTGCAGAGTGGTGTTTAAGCTATGGGCAGCATGGGTGCCGGACTCCAGACACACCATTCTCTCTCTTTGAAGGTAATCTCAGTCTCTAGGTAATCTCTTTGTGTTTTGCTCCTGGATCTAAGCTGTTCCAGCACCTAGGAAAACTGAATACACGCTCCACTGGAATCTTTGCAAAACTCAGCGTAGAGGACAGAAAGAAAATTGTTCCCACTGGGTTTTTCTACCCTTTCCCAGAAGCAGTCTCCCTGTAGCACAGGCTGATGTCTTAGCTGGAGCGTCTGGTCCACGTAGGCCTCCCACACAGCTTTTGCATAGAGATCTCAAGGGGAATTCTTTCATGGCTACAGGCCTCCCTTTGGTTATTTGTAGCCTGGCTCCTCAGACAGTCTCCTGTCTGTACATTTTTAAGGATTGAAATCCTTCATGAGTGTTCCAGTTGGATTCTAAAGGTGAGGAACAAGTGGGGCTGCTTTTATGGGCCTTGTTGGTTCCTGTGGCACTTTGTGCCCCCTGCTAACAGCTCCCCCCAAATCTGCCATCAGTGGGTATTTGCTGAAGAGCCAGCCCCCCAGCTAACCTAAATCTCCCCAAGCTGCTGCAGGCCAAGGGAAAACAGAAGTTCCATCAGTGAGAACCTTGGGCAGCAGTGTCACAGGGACCAGAATTTGACAAAGCTGCCCAGTTTTGAACTGGTGGGTCAGTAAAGCAGAAGGGAGGGAGCTGGAGTCGAGAAAAGACCCATTGTGTTTTGCCAGGTGCTTTTCAACATTTGGTTAACTTCAAAATGCTTTTCCCCACTGAAATACCAAAGTTGCTTGGGAAACCTGGGCTCAGACCTTGAAAATTATTTAGGACCTTTTTTTTCTGTCTTCATAACTCATTCACTCCCTGGATAACTGAGAAAAACGGTGCCCAGAGGGAATTTCTCTAAAGCACAGTGTGTTTTTTTCATCCTCAGGAATGGCTGGAACCATTTACTTTCTTGCTGACCTGCTGGTGCCTACCAAGGCCAAGTTCCCTGCATTCGAACTCTAAATCTGAATCCTGCTTGGCAGTTTGCTGCCTGTGTCCTTCTGCACTTGGAAAGGCAGTTCAAGGCTGCTTTCTCCTTTTTCCAGACTCATCGTTGTTCACCTAACTGAACGTTAATCCATCCTCCTGAGGGCATGCTGAGTTCTCTAACATTTCTAGTTGTCTCAGTACATTGTTTATTTTAAAAGACAGAATGCAGGTTTTTGCTGTTGTCCCTTAAAAACTCAGGGCTGCAGGTGGGAGCAGTAAGAACTGTACAGTATTTTGTTTGCTACAGAGTTTTGCTATTTCCTGTATCCCATTTCCTGGGAAGAAGTTTTCTATTGAATGTAACCTGGGCTATTTAACTTCTTTTTGTGCTAACAAATAGTTGCAGGAATTCAGCTGCCTTTGGAGAACAACAGATGGAAAACTGAGACTATTGCCCTGGCAGTTGTTTTCAAGTGTTTTCTTTCTGAGCACCCAGAGAGCAGATGGTTCAGTAGCTGGGCTGTGCCACGTGAAGTGAATGTGATGGACTGTGGAGTCTTAGGTGTGTTTTTAATATCTTATTGCAGCTGGCAGAGCTGGAACTGACATGCCAAAGGCTTGTCCTGAGTTTGCACCTGTCTGCTCTAAAGGCAAAGGTTATGTATAGCTCTTCTATGCATTTGTTCCAGTGTCAGACAAGTAATTCACTGCCACCTTGCATTAAACCTTGCTCGTCCATTGGTCATCCAGTGGCAAACTCCAGTCCAAAAGTGAGCTAAGCATGCTTGCTTTTGTGGTCTCTTCTTAGCTTTGAGAGTTTATTTTGCAGTCTTTATTTAAATTTGTGTATTAGGTGGTGCCAGGTGCCCACCAGCAGCAACAAGGGAAAAGAAATGTATGCACTGAGTTCTGACAAAGTTTAACATATTAGCTGTATAGATGTTATTTACATGTTTTCTTTTATAAGCTTTCCCAAACCTGAATAATTTGAGTCACTTGTATGCCTTGCTACTGCTTGTTGTTTGATTTGCAACCACTCATCTACCCAACTGGAAAATGTGCACTAGGTTAACTGGCTTTGATGTGTCAGGCAGATCAGGTACTTGTAGGGAGTAAATCTGCTTTTCCACCTTAGCTGATGCTGCACCAATTTGCAGAAATTTGGGACCTGACTCTGTAAACCACTTTCTTAGCACTGAGCATGAGCTGAACACTGAGCTCAGAGAAGTTTACAGATGTAGCCACACAGCTTTGTGCTGTTTGGGAGTAGCTCCTCAGCCTGCACCTATGTGGCCATGGGTTTTGATCTTTCAAGGCCTGAGCTGCTGAGTGCCTCAAGTCCCATAAGGGCAGGGGAGACATAGCAGGGCAGCACAGCCACTCTCTGGGGCCAGCAGTGGCAAAGCAGGAGCACCAAAGCTGACACAGTTACACTCACACACAGCTGAACACAGGGCAGCTGAGCCCCAGTGGCATAGGGAGCCCCTCGAGAATGGGGGATAGGCAAGGAGTAGAAACCAGCCCTGGAAGGCTGACTTGTTTCTTCAAAGCCCTCACTCCTGCTGCCCTCAAAGCTTTATGAAAGTCCATCAAAAGACAGCCTGAATTGCAGAAAAGCTCATCTCCTTGAGGGTGAGCATCCCTGTCAGAGGCCTCAGGCTCACATGGCCACAGCAGCAGGCACCCTCTATCATTCACAGGACCTAAGCAGCACAGGGAGGTGACTGGGAAGCAAGAGGAGTTGCCTAATCAAACAGTGCTTGAAGTTACCTCCCAGCTTAGTTGGTGTGCTGGCAGTGCAGGGACACTGCTGTGAGCCTGGGTTTCTCCTGAGTGCCACTCCTGTAAAAGGAGATTTGTGCAGCCTGGGTCATGGTGGCAGTAGAGCACCAATGTCCCGGGTTTGTACACGGATCAGGGGAGCATCAGGGCCATGTGTACAACTGCTGAGTGGAGCACTGTCTAATAAAAATGCTGAAACAACCAAACTTTGGGTTATTTCTACCCCCTGCTTTGTTGATCAGGATTCATGTCTGAAGAGATCAACATATCCTGTGCTGTGCTGGCAGCTCCTGGAGGCTCAATGGCCTTCCACCCACTCTCAGTGTTATGAGTATTTCACATTTTTCCCTCATCTCCAATCCATCAAGGCCAGTCCTGGGCTTTCCATTGCAGGCTGTGCTTTCACCCTAGGGCATCCTTTTGCACTGGTGTCTCCATCTAAGGCTGCAGCCTCCCTCTGTGGCTTCCACTGGAGAGCACAGTGCTGCAGGTTACTGTTATTTGCACCAAAATTCACAGCTGTGTGCAGTGCTGGCCACCAAAAGGAAGGGGGAGATCCTCCTAGAAAAGCACCCTCCAGCTCAGTGAAAAGAGGAACAGGGCACCTCAGGGAGGCTGTGGCTGTCCAGCAGCAGAGGTTTTAAGACCAAGCTGTCAGGAGTGGTATGGATAAAGGTGATCCTGCCCTCCAGCACAAGCACATATTAAGTTGCTTGAGGTCCTACACAACGTGGTTTTCTATAGTTTCTACTAAGGTTTGTGGTAAAGGTCTTGAGGAAGGGGGTCCAGCAATGAGGACGAGCAAACAGCATAGTGCAATTTCTCTGGTTACCCTTCCTTTCTCATACAGGGGTTTGGTGTGGTGCTGCCCACTTCAACCTACCTTTGTGCCACGGGGAGGGAGCAGGACCAAGGCAAGGTTTGAAAACTCAACTGGTCCTGTTTCAACAAGCCTCCTGAGAGACTTTATCAGAAGTGTAGATATTTGACATTTGTTGATGGTTGTGTTTGTCCATGGTGGTGGTCTGCTTAAAAAAAAAAAACAAAAACATATATATATATATATATATAAAACCACCTATATTCCCAAGAAACAAGTAAAAAAAAAACATTTTTGAATGCTTTATCATTTGGCTCAATTTATGTTCACCTCCTGTGTATGCTAGTGTGATCAGCAAGATGAAAAACATCCCAAATACCGTTAACCAAATGCCATCTCTGTGTGTGCATGTCCCCTGAGAGCCCAACATGGTTTCAGCTCTCAAGAGCTGACAGCAGCCTCAGCTGTCAAAGATGTGACATAGAGACAGTGCAAGAGAACAACAGATAGTGCTGTCTCATCCTAAATTACTTCATTTCTCATTCCTGCATAGTAACTTTTCAAATGCCCACCAACAGCAATCAGCACGCACACTACATCAGTGACTAACGTGATTTAAAGGTTTTGCCAAAAAATCCTGCCATGAGCTGTCCTCAGCACCTGTAGCCTTCACAGGCAGACACACTGAGCTGATAAATCTATTTATGAACTACCACTGCAGGGATTTGATGCACACTGGTTTCCCTTTGAAAGCACTTTGGAGCAGGCTGCTGGTTTGTGGCGTGGCAGATGCTCTCCTAGAGTTAATAGGGAAAAGCACAGCAGAAGAGATCTCAGCCTCCACAAACCTCAGCTGATCCCCCTGCCCCAGGACTGTGACAGGCTTGGAGCTGAGCCAGATGAAGAGTAAGGGTGCCACATCCCATGTGCAGTACCACAAAAGCAGCTCTGGGAGAAGCAGCCAGTGGGGCCCAAAGCTGCTGGCTTACACGAGTTATCCAGCCAGACCTCACTGCACCACTGCCTCATCTTTCTGACTTCCCCTAATTTATTTTCTCCATGGTTTTTGCACCTCAGTGTAATAGTTTGGCCAAATCTGAGTGGGGTTCTTTGATGACAACACCCAAGGAACATGGCTGGGTCCCAACAAGACCACAAGTCCTGCTGCAGGCCAGTTCCCAGCACATACAGATAATTTTTGGCAATAGGTTTTTTGGTTTGGTTTGTTTTATTCCTTTTTTTTTTACATTGGAAGAAACAACACAGGTTCCTCACATGTTTCTGCCCAGAGTGTCCAAGTCCTTTGGCCAAAGTGTCCCCTGCATTCCTTTGGTTGCACCCGGGAAAGAAACCTGAAGGCCAGTACCCAAACCAGGAAATTTAAACCCCTGGAGTTACAACTTGCCTAAACACAAGCTCCGAGAAAGAAAGAGGCAGCAGATCAGCTCAAAATAAGCACCTGAGGGGAAAGGCTGGACGCAGCCAGGCTCACTGGGCACCCCCGGCAGAAGGGCGTTGGTGTCCCCAGCAGGTGGCAATGCAGCCTGACAGCAGCAGCCACCCTGTCACGCCAAGGACGTACCCGCCCTGCTCAGCTGCTCAGTCCTGCCCCGGGACATCGCGGTTCCGCTCCTGGGAAAGGCACTCAAAGCAAAAAAGCCCACACTAGAGAGGTTGTGTTTGTGTACTACTGTGTGGGATGACAGATGTGAGAATCATGAAAGCCCTTCTGAAATGTGTGGCCTCTGAGTCATATACACACCTCTGGGAGAAAAAAAATAAAAGCAAAATTTTCCTAGTCCTGCCTGAAGCCATCCAAGCTCCCATAGAGGAGAACAACTCATGCTCAGGTCATCAAGGAAACACTCCACATACTGGGTGAAAATACTTTATCTCCCCACATCAGCTTTACAAACACTACACAAGCCCTGTCACCAACTACTCCCAACCTGCAGGGAATAGAGAGCCAAATACTCCCTTTTCCACAGGTTGCCCTTGGCTCTTTGAAGTTGCCTGTACCAAACATACCTGCCTCTAGAATGCCATAGGGATTGGACGTAGGACATCTCAAAAGGGTAAGAGGATCAAGAAACTCCAAGTGGGCACAAGTGTCAGGGTACCGAGGCTCACCACTGAGGTATTTGTCAAGGGAAAAACCCAGCCTAGGTAGAGCTGAGACAGCTCCTGTAGATGGGCTTGCAGTGCTGTGTCTCTGCCCAACAGAGCCAGAGCAACCTTGGTCTCCCTCACCTGCTGATTGCCTTGGGAATTTCCAGGGAACCCCGCTGCCTTGGCAATGCATGAGGGCACAGAAGCACAAGGCAAGGAACTGAGCCTTAGGGAGTGAGGGGGCCTCAGGCCATGCGTTGTTTCAGGTTTTCAGGAGGATCTCTGTGCACAGCATGGGTGCAGTGTTACCATGCAAATGCACTCTTACTGCAGCAGGAAGCAGATAAACCCAGGCCAACAAAGACTTAAACCCCCAAATTCAGTGTCACAGCTGGTGTGAATGGATACTGCAGCATCTCCACAGCTGTGCCTCTCAACTCACAAAGCACAGTTCCATAACTTTGGGAAAAGGTATTTTTTACCTTTAGGTGGGCCAGTTCTGGAGCTGTGTGGAGTTAAACTGATTGAGAGCAGTCAGGATCCAGCCTCTCTGCAACAGCTGAACACAGGAGTCAGGGGGAATTATTTAACTTTGAACAGTTGGTCAAATTTCAGACATAGCTAATAAAGCTTGTTTGGGCCTGACCTTAAAAGCAAGTCTTGGTTGGATACCAGCAGTACCTGACAGGTAGATTTTTGTTGCTTCATTTTTTTCTTTTTTTTCTTTTTATTTGTATGGGTCGGGGGGCGGGAGGAGAGGGTTGGTTTGTTTGTGGTTTTTTGAAAGAACAAACTCTTCCAAGACTGAGGATGCCACTCATCAAACATGGCCTTACCATGAACTGGAAACAGATACACCGCACTCTCCCTTTAGGACAAATGTATTTACATTCCTCCTACACTCCCTGTCTTTGCCAAAGATTACAAAATATCACAACATACCAGCTGGACTTCAGAGAGCTCCTTCCCAGCTCTGGAGGAAGGATCAGGGATGTTGCTGCCGCTGAAGTGATGATGCTGGCTTGGGTAATGCTCTGCAAGCCCATAAAGGCTGATGGCACTACTGCAAACATGGCATCTGGAGTCTGGGGATGAGTCCTGCCCTTCACCCTCGTGCCAGCCCACTGGCACAATTAACTTTTCAAAGCAGAGGATGAGCACAAAGATCTCTGTGTCCTGGGCAGGTGCAATGCAGTCTGCCCTGAGACCCAGAGAGAACTGGTGTATCTTTGAATTCTGCAGGATTATTCCTGCGTCAGCATCAAACCCGCTGCCTCAAAAGCTGTTGGGGAAAAGCAGAACAAAACAAGTCTCAATATAGCTGCTGATTCAAGACAGTCTGCTGTTGCCTCACCCACAAAGCTTTGTGTCCCCAAGTGTTCCCCAAGCCAGCTTTTGCCCTTAGCATGGTGGTCTCTGCCACTTCCTTCTGCAGCAGACACTTCTGCTTTGCCTCTCTCCCTGCCTCAGTCACACACTTGTTTCTATCTCCATGCTGCCACTTTTGGGGAACAAGGATGGTAGCTTTTATTTTGGATCATTTCACAAATCCAGTTTACAGCAGCACAGCAAGGGGAAGGCAAAATGCAGTGTGAGGGAGAAGGCAAAACCAGCTTAACACAAGGAAACCTGAACCCTCCTTCAGCTCACAGAGAGGAAGTCCAGGACCTCCCAAGAACAACCTCATTTCCAGTATTTGGGCATTCTGGATGCTAAGAGGGGCAGCAGAAAGGAAAGGAGAGAATAAAGCTCTTTTTCATGTAGCCTTCAACTTCAGAGGCACAAAAGCCATTTGTTTTTGCCACCCTCTCTTCTGGAGAGGACAACTTGCAGCCACCCTCCACCCTCAGACGCCCTGCAAGGCCTTCACTTTCCCCAGAGGGTGAAAGATGACAAATTTGGCCAAAAAAGTGCAAGAGACCCTCTAATGACTGGCCACCCTTGAAGCCCGAGTATGACAGTACACTGCTCTGCTTGCTCTGTATCAAGAAGACAGACAAAAATGGAGAAGGCACAGAGGCAGCACTAAAACCAACTCGTAAGCCTTAAGAAGGGAAAGAAGAGCAGGACTGTGAGGAGCCATTTAACTCCATCTCCTCATGGCTGGGGAATTTCTTGCTAGCAGGACACGTGTCAGGTAGCCCTTGTGGAAAGCTCATTTTGCAGCAGTTGCAATTTGCTGCAGCATTTGCAGCGTTCGCAGGCAGTAATCGAATCCGCCGGTAGTATTTTGCTTTCCATAAATCCCATTGGAGCCAGGCCCATAAATAGTTACACTCTAGTGGAGAGCTGCATACAAGGCAGGAGCAAATGTTCCACATAATGACTGCTGCCCTTAATCACACCGAAGAGTCGATCATACTTGCATCATTTTGTCAAGTTTTATTATAGATCCCCCTCTTTAAGGATACCCCGAAGTGGTGAGGGGGGAACCACAGTGGTGCCAAACAGCTTCCTCACAGGGGACACGCAAAGCACTCCTTATTGCAGGGGTTTCCCCCATTCCCAGAAGAGTTTTGGAACAGTTTTCTCTGGAAATGAGATGTTCCGCCTCCACCCTGACACTCCCAGTAGTGGACAGGAAGGGACTGATCAGATTTTTATGAGTGGCTGAAAAAATAAAGAGAGACAGACCTCCAGAAATAAACTTTAAGACATTCCAAGAAAATCACCATGAAATACAAACCTTGGATAGAAGTATATCCTGCATTCAGGGATACCCTAGTTGGGAATTCATAGCTCATTTATCACCATGGGAAAGAGGACAAACCCCACCTGGGTGACAGCCACACCCAGAACTGGGCTCACCACCCCATTAGACTACAGTGCTTAATAACAAATTCATCTGCAAGAAGCTGGGCTCCAGACCAGAAGTGGGGAGTTGCCAGTGGAAGCTTTTGGGATCTCCTGGTGGTTCATCATCACAGTGGACAAACTCCAAGGTGTTTATACCCTCTCAAGGCTGGGAAATGCTCCGTTCCAGCAGGGCTGAGCCTGTGCTTTACAAGCATATGGAGAAGACAGCCTAACGTAGGGATCCCAAATGAGTACACATCAGTCTGGGGTTTGGGAGCACACAGACTCTTTTTAAAACAGAACAATCATCTTTCATCATCCTTCCTTCTCTTTTATTATATTCACAGTGCCAGTTCCATGGTTTTCAGCAGCAGTACTCTCATTGACTTATTCCAATAATCACTTAGCTTTCCATTGAACAGTCTGTGCATTCAAGTGTGGAATTATTACCTTGTAAACCCCAGGAGAATGATATTAGCACTTACTCCCTATCCTCCAGATTTGGGACAGGTGGTGTCAGCAAGGGGGAAATAGACTTTCTCTGTAATAACAGAAATATGATCTGACATCCTCTCCTTGCTTATCATGGTTTAAATATGATAGGTATTTTACTGCAAGAGGGCCTGATTTGGAACTCTTCCCAGCTGCAATTTTCACAAAACCTATAAGGAAGACAATCACCTTCCTAAAAATTTCCCTCCTTCTTTATATTTTTTGCTGGAATTAGAGTTAAAAAAAAAAATCACTGAGACAATACAGAAATATGGACAAGCAAGGCAAAAACTAGAGCCTCACCTTCTTAGGAAACCAGGCCAAGAAGAGTGAATCACATTACTCAGAGTATGGAGGTTGCAGGCAAAGTGTTCAGTTAGAAAATAGATTAGATATACCTGAACACAACTCTTTAAGGATCCACATGCAGCTTGGATCTCCCTTAGATTGGGGATAAATTCCCCAATGAATTGCACCATTTGGACAAAAGAAAACCCTACTGCATTACTAGCCCCAACACATTTTCCACTGTAAATGGTTCATGCTGTGCCCATGCAGAGCTGAGTCCTTTGATAACTTCAGCTGATGGAAGTTTCCATCCTGCAACCACTTCTGGTCTGAGAGGAAGGTCACAGAATCCCAGGATGGTTTGGGTTGGAATGTACCTTAAAGCTTATCTTGTTCCAACCCCCTGCCATGGGCAGGGACATCTTCCACTAGACCAGGTTGCTCAAAAGCCCCATCCAGACACATAATTTCCAGCTGGGATCCCACTGTCTCCTCTGTCCAATCAGCTCAAGACAGCATCCCACACCACTTTTGAAGGCAGCTTTGAGAACTCCACTAGGAATTAGGAGAAAGTCTCCATCCACTTAGGGTGGCTGGAGGTCTAACCCACTAAAGGTTAGACTCAAGCTTGTAACATCTCTACATAACACTCTGACAATTCTTTAAACATTATCACTTCATCAAAAGGAAAGAAACTTAGAGAAGAGGTCTGGAAGTGGTTTGAAAGGTGCCCAAATGAGACAGCCTTGCCTTGGACACAGCAGAAAAGTCTCATTCCTCTGTCTGCAAATGAGCAGAAGAGCCAAGCTGGGACTCTTCCAGTGAGATATTTGGCTGCTCTCTGCTATGGTTTGCTCTGATTTCTTACACTCATTTTCCAGCATCTGTGATGCAGTTTCTCATTATTTCTGGACATGGCACACCACAGAGAGACCCCAATTAGAGCTTGAAATCTGAAGATGCTTCTTTTGCAAAGAGTAGCATTTTTACTGCACTTAGAAAAAGCTTAAAAGCTCCTGAGGAAGAAATCACTACCTAAACCTCCAAATATAGAAATGCAGTACAAAGCAATGCAAAATTAATACTATGACTCCAATATTATGCCTTTCTGAGTCTTGTGAAAGCGAATCTGGGAAACGAAAAGTGATCACAGAAGTGCTTCATTTCCCAAATGAAGAAATGTGTGAATCATTTCCCATCTGATTAATTCATTATCATCATGCTCTGCCATTGATTATTCCCTGTACTACAGAGTCAGGAAAGCACTCCCATGGCAAGAAGATGAGCTCTGGCAGGATTTGCAGTGATCAGGAAGAAGGTGGCATCCCACATCTCAGATAGCTGCCAGCCCTTCAGAACTTTAGCCAGCCCTTTAGACCTCTCCTCTCCTTGCCTCTGGCCAGGCCTGCCAGTTCAGCTAGAGGGGGAAAGCTGGGCAGAAAACCTCACTGCTCCCAGCCAGCCTTGGAAGCTTGCAGGAGATGTGTGGTGTGAAGGTAGGTCACAGGGAACTGGGCTGAGTATTTGTTTGGACATCCTTTGCACTGTTCAAGGCTACTCTGTATGAACCCCAAGGAATGCACAGCCCACCAGCACAGAACTGTCCCTAACTCCTTAAAAGGGCCATGAAAGTCTGAGATGCTTTACTTAACTGCTGCAAAGGCCATTCACTTTTGTGGAAACTGAGTTACAATTAAGAGTACCACAAAGACTGGCCAAGACTCTCAGAGAGCTGTTAAAAACAGCAAGGATTGCTTGGCCATCTGTTCTACAGCAGGCCAGGCACTCCAAGAGCCCCACAGCTGGGGATTTTCTTCAGCTCCAGCTAAATCACTGGACACAACCTTTAGATATGACACAGGGCTGGAAGCTTTGCATGGGCACAAATTTAGGGCTGGAAGAAAAGACAACACACAAAAATCCAACTGGCAGTTTGCAATGGCCATAGAAAGGTAAAAAGCACCATCCTTCAGCTGGGACTAAATGCATTGAGGAAAAAAACAAAACATACTGGAAGAATTTTCAAACTCTGGAATAGAGAGTTGGAAAACAAACTGAACTGGAGCTCATCTTAAAGTGAACTGGAAGTAATGAAATCCCCATATCTTGGCTTTCCAAAGGGGTTGAGCAACTTCTTTTGTCACATGAGATGGGAATTCAGCCCCATGATGTGGCCACTGTGCAGACTTGAACTGCCCCCAAACTCAGGACAGAAAATGTTGTGCCAGACCCATCAATTCAGCATCCCAGTATTTGCAGACAATATTATTTCAAGGTACTGGGTACCAAAATTCTGTGTTTACACATTTTCCTTGCTCTCCCTTGAGTCCACTTACCAGACTGCCTGCCTGTATTTGTGTCTGCTTGTAACCTCCTCTTACCACTGCTTCCCATTAGGATCTTTTCCTCCTTAGTTTAAATCCTAATCATGCAACACACAATGTACAGCATAAAATATGTTCTTGTAGTTCCAGAGACATTATTAGAAGCAGACTTAGCCATCACTTGCTCTTTAGAAGTCCATCTGTAGTAACTGATTTTCAAAATAAAGTGAGTTGAGACACGTTGATTTGGAGCATGTTCACCTTAAAAATCTGTGAAAGGAGGCCACAGGGTGGTTTGCTTTGTTTTTAAGAGGAGAGTGTGCATCACTTTCTGAAAACGCAGACAAAGTCTCTCAAAATCACTTGTGAATGCTGAAATCCTTGTCCAATAAATAACAATTACCATCCTCATTACTGAGCAAAGGCTGACAGGGAAAGCAGGTCTGCATCAGAGGGAAAAGAAACCCTCAGAGGCTGAAGCTGCCAACAACACATTCCTCCTGGCAGATATCTTCTCCCAGGAGCTGCCCCTGCCACTTTCTGCTGGCCTGTTTTCCTCAGCTGTTTATCCCTCTGCAGCAAACACACAGCTCCTCTCCTCCCATCAGCAGACAGACCACAAGAGCAAGGGTTCACAACTGTAATGTGACTTCAGGTTTCTCCTTCCTTTTGAAAGGACAGGAGTGTGGGACAAGACAGACTTGTCAAGTTAATTAGGAACTGAGGAATGTTAGTTTTGAACTCTACTGTGAAGCAAGCAGATCTGCTAAATTACATGCCCTGGCATTGGCAGCAAAGTGCTTTGCAGCATTCACCACCCTCAGACAGAGAAGCAAACACGCTACCCAGGATTATCAGCATACTTGTATTAAGTGCTAAAACCCACAGCAGACAGTTGATTATGGATTTTTAATTACTGCTAAAATCATAAAAACACTAGACAAAATCTTTGTAAAAATTGCAAATATCCTTTCATAGGGATAGATAAAAATTCTGCCTCCATAATGACAACAAAAGGGAACTGCAAGGAGGTTAAAAACAGAAAAGACAAAAAAACCCACAGAAAATACAAAGAAAAAGGTGATGCAAAGAGAAAATGGAAGAGATCACAGTGATGCTCTGAAGAAACACAAGCTCCATCTAATTTACAAGAGACTGAGACTCTCGATTCCTTTCAGATCATAAAAACCACAAATGGAAGACACGTACTCCCAACAAGAGCAGGCACAAATGTGATATTCCAGCCTCTCTCCAACAGAGATATTCCAACATCTCTCAGGCTCGTTATGATGACATTATTAAATGTAGAACAGCCCCCCACTGCAAGGTATCCTGTAAAGGCTGTGCTAAACTGACATTCAACTCATGAAGAGGGATAGGAGAGGCATTGGCAGGAGGCTGCTAACATTACAATACTTCCTATCCTTTGGAAGACACATCCAATAAGGGAAAGGTTAGATAGCCACAGCCACATTCCCAGATGCCTTGATTCACACATCCCCCAATTAGCTCAATATGATTCTACTCTAATAAGAAACCTGCACACTCATTGCAGGGAACAGCACTGAAACCAGAAGATGGTATCTTTTAAAAACTGCTATACATTTACTAAGTCCCCAAAAGCTTGCAATTTAAATCTAACCAATCTCCTTTGTCCCTGCCAACTCACCTAAACACAATAAGAATTGATAAAAGAACTTAATAAATCATTACTTGTATTGTAACATTCACAAGGATAAATCAGAAATGAACACACATGAAATTATTTCACAGATTATTCTGAAGGAGATGCACTGCACTTGCATTTACTGCAGCACAAGTAATTTAAAGAAGTCACAACATTGAATTTTGTGTTAGACAGCTCCTGCACAGCAGCACAACCTTTCAGAAGCCAATCTCTCACCTATTTTAGAGCCTCCAAAACTTCAGAAGTGAAGCTGCCTTCCACTGTACTCATCACTGTGACTTAAACTGTTTTTGCTATAAACAATGACCCAAATCAGCTTTGGCACTTAGGGTCCAGCTGCACTTATTGTGCCCACTGCTAGGGTCTAATATTTCTCAAGCAGAAAGGTAGAAGTAACCTTCTAAGCAAAGTGTTAAAAACCTGCACATACACACAGAGCAACCCACAGCCAACTGCTGCAGTTGTATCAGAGTTAATGGAGTTGCTTGGGATGATGAGTTTGGGCAAAAGTATTCAATAACAATACCAAGCATTTCTGAACTACCTTTGGGAGTAAGAGTCTTCTAAAATATGTCATCAGCCTCTTGATGGCAGCTCTGAAGCATCTCATATTACAAATATCTGTCTGCCACAGAAGTTTAACAAGCAGGAGAAAAGCTCTCAGGGCTAGCTATTCAGACAGAAGGGGCTGACATATAAGCCTTGGTTATATTACACTCTAAGAAAGCACCATTACATGTGTCTTATATGAAATTGCAACTTTAGAGATAATAATGGCAAGGGCTGCAGGCAGAGGCAGAGGCACAGGCAGCTTCAACTGGCTGCCAAACTCCAGGCACATACAAAGCTTTTGGAGAGTGTTCAAGGTGTTCAGCCACTCCTTGCAGCCAGAGACACTCCCAGGGGGTCCTTTATCCCTTGTGTTCTGGTATCTTGCCCAATCCCACATGATTTCCACCTCCTGTATCCAGCAGCACTTTCTGCAAGAGTCACTGTGTATCTCCTAAAACCCTCTGATCTCATAGGTCACACAAGAAGCAAAGTGACATTCTTGAGCTTTACCATGTCACTTGCCTGCCTACAGCTAAATTAGGAGTGCAGTGGCAGCAATCTATTTAGAGCCAGTACAGCTTCTTGACAGACCCTGAAGGAGAGAAATTTCTTACATCTACATCACTGCTTCCCCAAAACCGGGCTTGCACTGAGGAGCAGCTTCACTGGGAAGAATTTGCAGTGCTTCACCAAGTTTTTCACACGCAGAGTGAACACACAAACATGAAGAGCACAGCATAAGTGGCCAAGCTCCATCACAGCTAGTTTGAAACAGCTTGGCCAGGTTCATCCATTGTGCCACTGGCTGCAGTCAGACCTTCCTGCCTCCTTGAAATAAAGGAAGTTCACTGTGTGCTCTCTCACCCTGGACTGCAGCATGACTGGTTGCTGAGCCTTCCCTCTCCCACTAAAAGCATTAAGGGCCACACATTGACATCTTGTGACATTTTTTAACGGAGGCTCTTTGCCCTTGACTGATTGGAGAAGTGAAAGAAAAGCCTGCCAGGCCCTGCCTGCAGCTCCTTTGCCTGCTGGGTGGAGGACACCTCTCCAGCCATGGGCTCAGCACTGAGAATGAACGTCCTGCTGGGACAAGAGGATACAGTGCCACCAGAAAGCACCTGTTAATGGTACAGCAGAATATAAGTTCAGAGAGAGCACTGAGTTGGGATGGCTGGGAGACTGGATCAAAGGCACAGCATCAATTCTAGAGGGATGCCAGAGCTGGGAGTGCCACAGGGAACACTGCCACCAGACACACCAACCTCAAACTGCCAAACCTCCAGCCCAAACTGTCAGCTCCATCTTTCCATGTCAGTTCTCTAAATACACTTTTTACACATGATAGTGATTAATGAGAAAAGGGGAGCTCATCAAATGCTTTATGCTCTCAGACAGCTGTGGTACAGATATATTCTAGATATTTGTGGGGACTTCTATCAGGGCTTAATAAGCCTTGACAATGCTACTTACATTCTTAAAATAGCTTGCTGAGATATGTATAATGTGAATGATTATATGATAACACAGTTATGGCCACCTCTCCCTAAAGACAATCATCTTTGGATATGATTCAAAATGCACAAATATTATCTGAAACCTACACAGGTTTCATAAATCCAAAGTACTTACTGCCAAACATGGAAATAGCTGAAAATTTTTGGTTCTGACAGCTTTATCCTTGCTGGGCCATCTGAGGGTTCATATAAAACTGAGCTACATACCACTAAAATTCTAACACAACAGCAAGAATCATGCAGGTAATTAGAAATTGAGGGGTTCCAGTGTATTAAACACATTTTGGGTTGTCTGGGCTTTTAGCAGTATTTAAGCAAATGCAGACTGTGTGCTTGGCAAAGACAGGATTCCAGTGACAAGGACAGAGAACATATGATCTCAGAGAGTGATGCTCATATCTCCGAGCTCCATATCTTGAAAGCTATCCATACCTCATTGAGAAGTCTTACTAATGACTGAAGAGAAAATGAGGTCTGGATTGTGAAAGCACCAGATTTCCTAAAATCAGATACGACCTTTGAGTTTTGTTAGATTTCAAGCCCAGTTGATCCCTAACAGAAAGCCAGTTAGTCCTTTAGTTCCTAGTCTGACTCAAGACGTGGAGCACTTCATGTCAAAAGCAAGAGGAAGAAGGAAAAAAGTGAAAGAAAAGAGGCTGATGCCCCATAAGTCCCAATGAAACCTTCCAGGCAATGCAGGTCTATGAGAGTCTGGGCCAGACACTGAGCTATCTTTCAATGCCCTTTCCAAGCCTGAAGTCACTCCATCTCCTAGGAGATTAAAATGGAATCCAAGAAAGACAGATCATTCTAAATGGCAGTAATCTAAATCCTCTGCTGCATGCTCCAGGGAAAAGAGAGGAAGGAAAAGGCAAGGAAATCTTTGCAGCTCACATGTAGACTGTGGAGCTCTGAAGACACAGGAACCCCAGCTGCCCAAAGCAGCACCAAGGGACTTTTATCCTGTGCAGTGTGGGAGAGCATGCAGAATTTAACATCTTATCCAGTACCTGATGGTTATACGTCAAACTACACAGCAGCCCTCCAGCCTGCCAGCTAGTGCTCTCCTTGGTGGAGAGTCCTTCCTGGTGGGATTTGCTGCACACATTCTGCCTCCATGGCCCTCTGTTCATGCATACTGTTGTTACATTTAGCCAGGCACTCGCATTTCAGAGCCTGGTTGCTCAGTGATCTATAAACTGGTGCTCATGCCAAGGAAACCGAGGTGCCAAGAAAATGACTGGAAGCTTTACAGGACAGTGGAAAGCGAGTTGCAAAGAGCACTTGGGTGACACTCTCTTCCACAGGGGACGATGGCTTGAGGAAGGTGAGCTGCCCAAAGGTGAGGCTGAAGGCAGCCCCCAAGTCATCCGGGCAGGACTGAGAAGCAGACACACCTTCAGGAAGCTGCTCCCCCCCGCAGGCAGCCCTCGGGGGCAAGGCAGGGGCTGACTGAAAGGCTCACCAGCTCTCTGGGAACGCCTTGTATGTGCTGCTGCCAGTTGCTGGGGGACGCTGACATCGCCTGGGACAGAATTAGAAAACCTTGAGCAGAAGGACAACATGGCACAAGTGCTAAGTCAGCCATGTGCTATATGTGGCGCACCAGTTGGTGCCTCCTTTCCCCTTCTTTAGGTGCTCATTCCTTTGCCTGCTCCTTCAGCAAGGTTTGACTTCAGCCTACACTGCCCTGTGACTGCTACGTGCCCTGGGCTGCATTCAGGCTAGCAACACCTTATGCAGCACCTAAAGGAGCCAAGAGACAACCCTTCCCTCGAGCCAGCAGAGCCCTTCATTTGTGCATGCAATCCAATCTTTGTGCCATTATATAAAGCTGTGTCCAGTGTTTACCCATTACTGCCCTATTTCCCACCACTTGCAAATCCCGTGGGGCTGCTCCGGACCGTCTGCTGGTGACACCCCCAGCAGTCAGCTCCAGATCTGCTCCCATGCTGTACCCTGCTCCCAGACCACCCTCCTGACAGGCTCCTAAGATCAAGATCCATAAAACATGCTGACCAGGCAATTACTGGGGCCTGACTCTCTTCTGCACAAGTTTCTACAGCTTATCAGGATGTTCTGCAGCTCTGAGCATCCTGGACAGCAAAAGGCTTCGCTGTTTTGTTGAAAGCGGCTTCCGTGCTGTGAGCACTGTGAAAAGCCAAATCATTAGCAGGTTAATTAAGCACTCCGTGACACACAGAGAGCATTACAGCTAAAGCTGAGACCTTAAAGTTTGCTGGAAGTGGATCCATGGCTTAATATTTAAAGCCAGTGATGAAACGTGCAAGAATAAAACCACACAAGCAGTCCCTCTCTCTCATGGCAAAAATCACACATTGAAGAGAGCACAAGGAACTCAGCAGCATCTTGGTGTGGAAAAATGCACCCAGTCTCTGTCAGTTCAGGAACTGCTCAAGCACAGCAAAATGATTATATATTCTTTCCAAATTTGTTGCTAATTATGGTAAATCATATATTTCTGATAACTGCCTAAGCACCCAGTTCCTTCTTGGATCTTATCAGATTCTTGGCTTCAAACAGTCTTCTAAGGTGTCCAATTAAACTGGTGTTGGAGAAAAAACATTATTTGCATGCATTCATTTTAAATTTCACTGAATTTCCCTTGTTTGTGTTCAGTAGGCTCCTCCATGAATATCCCTGTATTTACATTGGAAAATGAGACCACTTCTCACTTATGGGCTGACTAAAAGATGTGTTTGTACCATGGGACAGCTCCAGACCACTGCAATCTTTCTGAGATTGCTGCTTGCCAAATGGTACATGTACACTTGTAACTTTTCCTGCTGACATTGCAGCCACCCAGCCTCCAGAAGAGGAACACAGCAAATATTTAACAGCAACAGGTGTCAGATAGGAGTTGATCACAGGAAAGAGAAAACACTTTAGCTGAAATTATAGCAAATAAGTGTGCATGGGACAGGAGAAATTCCCCAGGAAAAGAGTGGAATATGCTGACAGTACTTAGGTGTTTATAGATAGTCTGTATTCTCACACCTTGCCTGAAAGCAAACTCCCATCAGAACAACCAACATTTCCCCTGGTGCTTGATCTGGTATACTGCCATGAACTCACTAACAATTCCACTAAACAAACAGGAAGTTAATTGCATTTTCAGGTATTTTAGACAGCAAAAGGCAAGTCTCAAAGGAAATTCATTACGAAACAGAGCAGAAACAACAGCACTCACCTTTTTTTTCCAACAGCTCCAGGGCTTGCACGGTCCCCTGAAACACAGGACATCTTGTCTTCTACTTCACAGTATGGATTTAAGCCATCAGCTGCCTCCTTCTGAAGAAGGGCCTGACTCCCTGGGCTACAGGAAGCCCAAAACAGAGCCCTCCTTTGCAAACTGGAACAGAAGGACAGAGATTGTAGCCCTGGTTCGTGCCTGAGATGTTTTGGTTTTCTGAAACTCTTTCCCAGAGAGTTTTCTGTCAACAAGAGACACATTTTTCTAACTGTAAGCTTTGTTTACATTCCTTTCCCTAGGAGGGGCTTCTTCTTGATGTCCCTCTGACTTGACCAATGTGATTGAAGAAGCTTGTCTTTGTTTCACCAATTGAGCTGCTCTCTGTAGAACAGTATAAAAGGGAAGAAATTCCCAGAAATAAACGGAGTCATTGTCAGCCTTCTGAAGTCGGAGTTTGTGTCACTGTGATCTTTAACAGCGTCAAGAGATCTCAGAGTAAACACACAGGGAGTGCAGCCCAATTCAGGTATTCCCATTTCCATTTCGGTGCTGCAATTGATCCCACCTCTCTGTGACTTTAGCCTGACAAAAGGAACACATTCCACTTCAGAAGTGTCAGAATGAATCACTTCAGTGATCTGGATGTAAACCACACTTCCCTATGTTAGTTCAACTAAATCCAGCACAGATGCACTGAAGTTTTGCATTGGCCAGAACTGCATCCTCAGCAATTAAACCAATAAAAACCAGGTGAGCCCCAAGCAAGCTGCCCCACCTCGTGTCAGAGGGTAACAGGGCTAACAGGACACGGCTTCCAACCAACACCTTTCTCACTACTGAATTTTCTGGGCCCTTGGGAAAGCTGAAGCTTCATTGCTGTTCATTCCCCTCAACATAAATGCTTCTGCAGGAGAAAAGCATCCCTGCACTGCCCAGGAGCTGGGCACCCAAGAAGGCAGATGCCCATGAGTTCTCATTCCCAGCTGCTGCTGCTTTCCCTTGGACATGGATCTTGGCAAGTCCTAGCAAGTGCAAGGGAGACCCTGGATTTTGCTCTGGCAATCCTGCTTGCAAAAAGTGGCTGCTGAAAGAGGAGCCTTCCTGCTGCAGCCCCTGGAACCCACAGCCTAGGGAGAGATGGCACAGCATTGCCAGAAAATTGCAAACCTCAGCTCCCATGCAAGATCACAGAATCACTGAATACCCTGAGCTGGAAGGGACCCACAAGGATCACTGAGTCCAGCTCCTGGCCCTGCACAGAATCATGCTCTGTGCCCCAGAGCATTGACCAAACATTTCTTGAGCTCTGTCAGGTTTGGTGATGTGACCACTACCCTGGGGAGGCTGTTACAGTGCTTGACCACACCCTGAATGAAAATCCTTTTCCTAAAATCCAACCTAATCCTCTCCTGACTGCATGCCACAGGGACACATCTCTGCATCACCTAGGGAGGGACATACCTGATGTGTTTCCAGAGATGTCTTGGGACACATCCAAGCTTGCCAAGCAGATAAATCTGTGGTGTCCTGTCCTGGCACCAGAGAACTTACTGGATCCAAATCCTTAATCCAGCAATTGAAAAAAAAGGACCTGCTATCCTCCTCCTCCACACCTGTTTTATCTTCTCATCCAATCAATATACAATTATTTGGGGTCAGTACATCACAAAACCACCTCTACTGGCAGAATGAAGCATATCCAGACACATCTGCATTATTACAGAGGCCACAATTGTGCAAAAAACCCACTCAGGTTGTTCTTCATTCCCATAATCCTTTCTTCCTTTGAAAAATATATTTCATGGTGGCTTTCATGTTTATTTTATTGCAAATCACAGGTGATCATAGAAATTACTAAATCATCACCAATTCTTTCTTGCAATTAAAGTTCTCACAGATGTAGTGATGCATAAAAATTGGTTTAGATTATTTCCATCCAAGTTACACCTCCAGGATCCATTCTTCTGATGGATTCAGTGAAGTTAGGTTTGTGCAATGTAAAACATCAGAATCAGTAGAGATGCCCCCATCAGGCCCCTTGGGGATGACAGGCTCCTGCTGATCAGCAGCAGTGCAGAGATCCACGCTACCACCTTCCCAGACAGTCTAGCAGAGCAGGAATCCCTCCATAAAGCACCTTGCAGGCAGCCAGCAGAGCTCATACATCACAGGCTTTAGCCTAAAGGCAGAGAAACAGGAAATAAAGTCCTTCCTAGTCTGTGTTCCCTAAAGCAGAGACTGAGCCAAGGCTTCAAATTGTATCCATCAGTAGAGGTCTACTGCTTCAAAAGGGATGACTCAACTTCCAACAAGCCCCTTGCTCAAGGTCATGGGCTGTAGCAGAGATCTGAGCATGACCCTACATGGAAGTACACCTTCAGCCGCTCTCCATTCCTCTCCTTGGAATGCACAGTTTTGGTAAGTTTACCTTCCTTAAAACACATCCATTGAAAATGCAAGTGCTTGGATATCCTGCCAGATTTTTGGATGTCCAGACCTTCAAGTTTTTAACTTCTAAGTACAAAGCAGTCTACACTATAGTTCATGAGACAGAAATATGGGCCCCATCAAAAGCCTTGCACTTACTGGTACAAAACTTTTGGAATCTGGAGAGCAAATAGGAGAGGGATTGCTAGACAAGGGAGGAACAATCAGCACTCTGAGATTTTTCTGTGGAAAATCTCAATCATATCAGGGAAATCATCAAGTTTAAAGAGTTAGAAGTTGTTTTGCTGCCATGGAAGAAGTCTAGTGAAAACACAAAAGCCATCTTCTCCTGAAAGCTGTGTCTCTTGGAGAGCATGGAGAGCAGGGACACCCATTGGGAGACTGAGGTGCAGAAAGATAAACAAGGGACTAAGGATGGCAGGTAAACAAGGTGAAAACAGAAGTGCCTCCACTGCCTGATGGCTAGTTTACAATAATAAATACATCACAAAGGGAAACCTTTCAGTGTGGGAAGACAACATCCAGCTGATCTCCATTCTATCAGGGCACAGCTGAACCCTTTTCGAGGAGAGGAAAAAGAAGATCAAAGAAGAAGATTAAAGGAAATAATTTTCGATTTTAAACACGGTCTTAATGGGATGGAAAGGAAAAGTAAGAACAGCTGAAAGACACCCAGGGTCAGCTCAGGGAGAGATGCCTTGGCTGGAGGTACTGCGGTGTTTTCCGTATTTGTCTGCTTTATTTTTAAACACACGGAGCCTTTGCTTGAGCAACACTTCCTTGAACAAAAAGCAAGCAGAGGAGGAGAGAAGGGCTGGAGAGAGAGACGCAAATGGGGTTGGAAAAATATGATCTCCCCAGCCATGAAAGTCAAAATTACTGTTTGAAACTGAATCCTCCTGGAGTACTACACAGGCATGGAGGAAAAGGGGAAGGGAGGGAAGGAAAGAAAGATTTATTACTTAAGCAGAACTAAAAATCTGATGAGAAAAAGGACCTTTCAATCTATATCCAAATTTCAGATCAACGGCAGACCTGAAACTGAGCTTGTTATATTTCCCTCTCCATTGCATGCATAAAAAAGACAGGGGAGGTAGATTGTGTTTTAAAGGGGAAAAAAATCCCTTGATCTCATGAAGCCCTGAACTCTTATATTCCATTTATAGCTCTAGCTAGAATGACATCCCCCTTGATTATCAGGCTGTCCAATCCAGCTGCATGTGTCAGGACTGTATGAGGCACTAAGTGAAATATATATATGCCCTTACAGGGTTTAGCACATCGGGTCCACCTCCAGGGTACAGGCTGTAGCTCATTCTGACCACTGCTCCTCTCCCAGGAATCACTTCTTAAGTGGTTTTTGTTTGGGGTTTTTTTTTTTTTAAAACATTTTTTTAGGGCACTTTTACTTTCCAGTTTAAGCAGCACAAAATGGCACCAAAGAAGGACGTAAAGAAACCAGCGGCGGCACCAGCGCCTGCGCCAGCACCAGCACCTGAACCAGCCAAGCCCAAAGAACCTGCCATCGACCTCAAGAGCATCAAGGTAAAGGGGTGAGCCTGTGCTCACAGGGGAAAGGGAGCACAGTCCTGGCTGAGAGCTGCAGTGGAGCCTGCTGTGTGCTTGGTTCCGGTTTGGGGACTGCAAGGAAATGAATGAGCAACCGCAGCTGATGGATTTGCTGACCTGCCTGAGCTTTTGACCATTTTAGTAGCTGCAGGGTGTAAGGCATGCGCATGATTTAACAAAGGAGTGAAGCCTTTGGGGATGTCAAAAGTGTGTTGGAGTGTGGACCCCAGAACTTTTTACCCAATTGGTTCCAGCCTCACCTGTTTGGTAAAGATAAATTTAAAATAAACACGCAACAAAAAAAACCCTAAAAACCCTAAAGGAGGACAGGAATGGGGTTACTGAAACAGGAAATACAATGTTTTCCCACAGCCCTGTACAAAACCCAGTCTTTTATTGTTTAAAATTCTTTAGACATTTTATGAACCACCTGATGACCCTTTGGTCATGTGCTTTGAAATCAATATGACTTATCTTTAAAAGAAACAAAACAGTTTAAAACAGACAGATTTGGCAGTTTTGCTTATTTCCTTTTCATTTGCACTGTACAACAAACATTGGTGAGACCGTGAGCAAGAAAGCCATGGATGGAAGCATTTCAAGTGATTTCCTCTCATCTTTATATGTTGGCTCAGAATTTGTAATTTGCTGCAAATTGAAAGTAGCAAAGAGAAGGAGTCTTTTGGAGGTTTCCCTCTGACTGCACTGTCATTTCTTCTCATAATGTCTTTAGATTTTGCATGTCAACCAACATCACTAACTGTTGCCCTGACCCTTTGAAGAAAACTCCTCCTTTTTGGGAGATTCTTTACTTGGGAAAGAGGAGAGGGAGGCTAAGCAGTTAAGAGATGAAGAGACAGACTAGTTTCTTGAGTAGGACTATAAATAGTTATTCTGCACCTACCCAGCAAGCTGATTGGTCCCAGGACCAATTTGCTAAATTCTGCATAAAGAATCATGCCTATTATGGGTAAAAGAAGGACAAGTACTCCTAATGGGACCTATATATGATGAATTGTATTTCAGATACCTTAATACATACAGCATTGAGATGTTAAGCCATTTAGTGAAACCTCTCCAAATTTACTTTAATTTTCCCAATCTGTAGTCAATATTTTTCTAAAAAAAAGTATGTATCTTCTCACAAAATTGAAGCTGAAGCCATTGACAAGAGGAAAAAAAAAAAAAAGACATTCGGAAATACTTAGAATTTTGAAGAGTACATGAAAACCTACTAGTTTTGAGCATACTGTCTGAAAATTAGATTAGGCCTCACATTACAGTAGATGATGGGGAACTAAACTAGATTTCCTGCTCAATATCTTAATATGATTTGATAGCTTTATATGTCCAGTAATCAGGAGAAAATAGAATTTTGAACTCCATTGAACCTATCTAATTTATCTTTACATAAATAATAATATATTACCAGCTAAAAGATGTCAGATTGCACTCTGAGGCATCTTTGCAGTTCAATCCCTCACCCAAAGGAAATAGCAGCAAGAAACATACAGTGGTGGAACAGAGAGAATTCTCCAGGTTTTGTTATATTCGAATTGATAAAAAAAGATAATTTAGGGAGACTTTCTTTTGAAAGATACCAGACAAGATATTTTCTTCCAGGGTCCCAACCAGTCACCATGGGCTGTTACCCCTTTCCACATTTTGAGAATGGCAGTAAAGGGAAACAATTTCACGTTATAAGTAATTTGTCTAGGCTATGTGGCAGAGCCAGGAATCAAAGTCTTCTGAGTCTTAGCCCAGTCCCTCTATTATTTCTCAGCCCTTCCATTCAATCACCAAAGTCTCAGCATGATTAAAGTTACAGCACCATTTCCAGCAAAACTTTGGAGGCAGGGAGTACTTAAAGCTAAGCTTTTGTCTGGGACTCAGTGAACAATGGTGCAGACCCGGGGCTCTTTGCAGCGATTTACCAGACCTAGAGACAAAACCTACATCACTTTAAACAAGGAGATCAGCTGGGCTGTGCTTCACTCCTCAGGGAGTTAGCAGCCATGCCAGAGCTTGCAACTCAAGAGAGGTGACTGGGAATGTCAGGCTGCAGTGCCATGATGATTTGGGGAACCACGCAGCGGGTAAACACACAGAAAGGCTTTGTTGGCTTTATAAAGACACATCCAGGCCCCTCCCTTGTTACAGGTGGGGTGCTTAAGGGTAGAGTTGCCCACCCAGGGCTTACAGCAGCCAAATAAGCCACGTTTGGCTGTGCACCTCATTCTCAGAAGTACTATTATGACTGGCATCAGAAGTCATAATTGTCTCCAAAACAAACATGGTGGTTTACAAACATGAGTAGTGATTCTCTTGGTGGTCCCTCCCCAGTCAAATGCCCTCCTTGGCCCATCTTCAGGGAATCTGGTTTTATGAACTTTTTGGAGTACACATTTTGCAATTTTGGCGCTTTCCTTCTCCTTCCTTAAGGGGACTTTTAAGGAAGCTGGGTTTGTCTATCACCATCAGAAGCTGTGATAAAGTTGTGACAGGCCATTCACTCTTTTCTGTTCTTTATCAGTCTCCTTAAATTAACCAAATTAGAGCAAATATTTGGTGATTTGCTAGTGCCATCAGCAGCTAATACAAGATGTTCTATTTTTGAGCAATATGTATTGACTATAAAACTGAGTAACAGGAATACCCAAGTGGTACACCCAAATCTCTAAACTCAGCCCTTTTACAGCTCACCTTGGGCTACAGTATAACAACCATAGGAACAGAGTGAAGGCAGGGATGAAGAACTTGCTTTTAAATGGAAATGTGAAGACCTACTTCCCCTCTACTCAGGGAAGAGCATAAAAACTCAATCTGCTTTACACAAGCCTTTCCAGACCAAATGTATATTTCCAATTTTCCTTATTACTAACATGTCTTGGATTTACATAGGCAAAGATTAAATAATAACTGAGAAGAGAACAGGGCAATGGATGCAGCTGAGAGCCACCACTAGGAACCAACCATGATTAAAATGACCATATAGATAATTTCCTTAAGAGGCCCCCAAGAATTCTGCAATTAAAACTGTGACCCAGTATACTCCTAAAAACACAACTTATCTGTTTTATCAACCTTCTCCCACACAAGTCTGAGTGAGAAGAAATGTTTAGCTCATGAAAAGCACTACTGTGGGTCTATGTCTGCAGCAACTGGGAGTTGCTGTGAAACATGAATGAGGCAGATGTCTCATGCTTGGTTTTGCAACCGAGGCAGAGGGAAGGGGATAAACTTCCCATTGCACAAATCTGTATAACTTAGTCCCTATTACCAACAAGAAAAGTATGGTGGTTTTCTAGTGGAAATCTAAGGGTCCTTCCAAGCACATGGTAACCAGCCCTTGGACAGAGCTCAGGCTCATAAAATCAACTAGGATGTTTGGGGATGCAGATGCTGAAGATGCTGAGGACAGCTTCACAGGCTTCTGCACTGCAGATGGGCATGTCTGGTGCCCTGATCTGGTGTCACACTAGGTCCTTTACTCCAAGGATTCAGCTGAGTATCTTCTCTTGAGCAGAGACAGAGATTGGGCAAGTGTCCACAGTGGAAGTGAGGTTCAGGGTTCACAAGGTTTCCTATGCCAGTATTTTCAAGACTGAAATCCCAGAACACCAATTATGCCATGCCCAGCTGCAGATAAGCCACCCAAGTGTTTAGAAGAAAGACAAGTAAAAGCTACCAACTAGTAAAGACTTGCTAAAATCTTGTGTAACTGTGTGATGCATGATGATGATGCTGCCTGTTGCATGGAAGCAAGCCTGTGATTGTTTTTAACTGCAGAGCTCTTAAGGCAGTAAAGTGTTTCTCCAAGTGTCCTTATTTCTTGTTACATTCACTACATGAGTAGGTCATCTCTGAACAGACATTGCTTTGGATATAAGCAGAGAGAGATAAATGCACTCACTAAAATGCACTGACAGAAAGCTCCTGGGCTAGAGGGCAAACAGTGCTGCAAATGTCAGTGAAGCACTCGGAGAGCTCTTGTGATACAGACAAACTCCACAGAAGCCATGGAGTGAGAGCAGGAATGTCAACAGTAGCTTTGCTCAGAAGTGCTAAGGGCTTTCTTAGGAAACAGCAGGTTTTCACTTGAAACTTTTGGCTCAGGTCTTCGAATTCTGCCTGATCTATCTCCAGCTATGACTCCAGAAGGATTCCCTAGGACGGGTGATCTGTCGGACAAGGTCACCAGTCCCAATTGCCCTCACAAGTAGGAAGGGAACAAATGCCAATACGAAATAGGTCTTGAGAGATGTAAAGGTGCTTCTCTGATGCCATCCAGACCAGCTTCGTGCTACTGCTTTGACCCACGACACAGCACCATGCAGGATCCAGCCCGGAACAGCCCCAGGCACAGCCCTTGCCTCTGTGAACCTCAGCACTGACACGTCACGGCCCACACTGCTGACAAACACAGGACAGGCAAGGACAGCACCAAGGTGTCCCAGGACAGGCCACTTGGAGAAGGAGCGCTGCGCACCAAGACGCCCCCTTGGGACACTGCTGGAAACAACACACAAAACCCACAGCTTAGTTTTGATTACAAAGTTTTCAGAAGAACTTTTCCTCCTTTTCTTCCTAAACCGCTGCTAAACAAGGAGCCCATCAAAAGTAGAGATTACCCACATTTATTAGTAGGAACCTTTCCTTAATGTTGCTAACTGGAAAAATTGTTTGAAAAATAATGATTTTTTTTTTCTCTCAAAACAAGATCCACTCTTAGTAATTCGCAGCTTTAGCAGCATTTTTAAAAGAACATCTATAGCCTTTGGAGCCTCTGGTGAATGACAAACTTTGGTAGAAAAAGTGGAAAGCAAATTACACAAAGTGTAACATTTTAAGAGCTTACAGGGTAACTCCACGTGTTAACGGGGGTTATGTGGCAGAGCCTTAGTCCCATCAAAACAACCCCACAATATTTCCAAAATACTGTTTTAAGCCCCCTCAGAGCACAGAGACATTGTAAAAGATGGTAACAAGATATTTGAGTTAATCTTACATAAGGCAAGAAGAAGGTGACAAATTTAGCCAATGACAAGCAGAAAAAGAAGTTGTCTGTAAGGAGATATGAAACAAGCCACCTGGAAATTTGCCCTTGTTTCACTAAGGCTTTATTACATCTTGTACCCACTGCCAAGAAGCACTTTCAACCGGCTGGTTTACCACAGAGCACTTAAATGTCAAGTAGCAAAGGTTTCAATTACGTTAATACTCTAACAGTGCCACTGGGAGGCATGTTAAAACAAGAAATCCCTCCAAAAGCAGCGCTCCAGAGCCTCACACCTTGCGTAGGCCCTTGATCACACACATTCAAGCACAAAAGCAATTGGAAATGGGACATGTTTACAAACGAGCACAGCTGAAGGCACTTTCCCCCTGCAGCTAATGAAATGTGTTCAAAGGGATATGAGCAAGAGTGCAGCTAGAGCACGTATCACACCCAGGCCATTTCAGAAGGGCACATCAATTAAACGTCAAGGCTCATCCAAAAGTTTTTGCACAGCTGCAAAGTAGCTGTGAAGTTTCAAGTCTTAAAAAGCTATAAAGTTGAAAGTTACACAAAATGATTAGGAAAAAAGTCAAATTAACTTGCAGTCAAGTCATTTAAACTTAGAGATATTTCTGAACTATTCTTTCAAACCTCATAGTATCTCCCACATGCAATTTTCTCTCCGGGGTTGTTTTTCTCTGACGGGAGTTGTTTTTATTCTTTCTCCAATTGTATTTCTAGGCAGTTCTGTCCCCAAAACAGACCTCAGTTTCTCAAGAGCTCCTCTTCTAATGTTTTTCTGCCTCATATGGCAGGAAGCTAAATCCATCAGGCTGTTAATTCTTACTTAAATGAGAAGCAGCCTCTCTAAAACCTGCGGCATGGATTGCACAAGTTAAAGAACTGAGGTGAGGGGTGGGAAAAAGGACAACCTGCCTTTCAGAGGGGTTTGGAAGCTGTGTAATCCTGCACTCAGTGATGTCTACTAGATAAGATGTGCAGCTGTATGAATCAAGGAGCAGACGTTGATAGTGAGCAGGTATCATATAAACTATTGTAGGCACATTCCTATCTTAACTTCATTTAAAAAAATCAAAAAAAATCCCTCCAGTCCTGAATAGAAGACTAAATATACAATGAGGATCCTAGGAGAACCTCAGATTTTCTCCTCTCTGATGTTCCAAGATATCTGATATGTCTTAGTCTCTTTTAAAGAGACAGTACCTTGAAGTAGGTGGTGATTAATAAACTCCTAGTATGATTCACTTCTTGTCATTCATCCAAAAGGTAACAAACTGATGGAGCAGCTCAATGCTCTAACTCCCAGCAGCACCTTTCCAGGGCCTTTCATCCTGTCCAGACCTTTCCTGAGTTACAGTGAGCACAAGGCAGCTGCACCTCAGCACAGCAGTACTCAGTCCCAGTGCCCACCAGCCTGAGGAGGTGAGCACAGCATCACACACTGCAAAGCCTGGGGCGCTAAGGCACACAAACCAGGGATTTGTGGGAAATTAGGAACTTTGTTAATAATTTGGAAATGAGGATTTGTGTGGATTGGGTCTCCGTTTAGCTGGTGAGAGAGTTTCATACAACCCCATCAACTCCACCCTTTAACTGGGACCTGGTCAAAATGCCTCTGGCAACAGAATTACTGGAAGGTCGTCACAGACAATGCAAGGAACAAAACAAACAAAAAAACCAAACTCAAAACACGCCACCCTTTTCTTCAGCACAGATAGCCTTCTGGATAATAACTCTGCCCGTAAATAAGGGCTATATGAAGTTAGAGAAATCCACGTCATTCTGGTCCTTCCTGTGTGTTGCAGTTGCTTCAACCTTTCATTCTTTCTGCCAGGGGTGGATATTCAGTTTTTGTTAAACTGAACTCCCTGAAATACCAAAGCCATCCCTAAAGCCTCGAGACTCACAGTGTCCTCTGACAATGCAGAGAACACTGCCAGGATCAGAACAAAGATCAGATCACTGCAAAATACTTCTTTGTCCCTTATGAATTTTCTGAAAGCTCCTTTTAGAAACAGAACTCTCACCTTTTATTTCTTTTAAGGAGTATTTGAAGTATTTTTCTTTTAGGCCATTTTGTAGCAGCCCTTACTGAAAGCAATTACATTTTAACCCCCCAACAGACCTAGTGTCTTAGAGCAGGGCGATTCTTAATCGAAGTGAATGCAACACGCCCATGCTAGAATATTCCTCCCCAGTAAAACTCTGTCTAGTGAGATTTTATTCATGGATCAGTGCTAAAATGAAGGGCTGATCTGATGCACTGATCTGATTTTTCCTCATCTGAACTCTGAGCCAAACTCTCCTGTTGTCAAAAGACAATCAGCTTACATGTAGACCCCTCTCAGCTGATAATATTTGATAGCCCATTCAAGCCAGATGACTAATCCAGGTATCTGTTTTCTATGCCCAAGACAAGTACACTCTAATTATTTTCTGCTTGGCATCTTTTGGAATGAGTTTTGTTGTAGCCAAACATAGAACCTACCTGTTCAAGAAAAGGAGTCTAAGTTTTCCCTAAAACAAAAACAAAACCAAAATTCAAATCTGTTTTCAGGGGAACATTTCCCAGTTGCCAGCACTGGAGAGCAAGACGTTGAGGGCAGAAAAATTCCACAAAAAGCAACGAACTACATTGACCCCGACACCATTTCAGCTCTGCCAAAGTCTTTCGAAAGCTCTTCTATTAATGCCCGGGGACTGATGGCCAAGACCTGGATGAGCTTTCCCACTCGCCTGAATTCCAGCCCCTGCCAGTGTGAATCAGGAGCTCTGCACTGTGCTAAACCCAGAGCAAAACCATCAGCCCCTTTTCTATGCAGCCATACCTGATTGTGGCTACACCATCATGAACACCTCCCTGTTCTCACAGGCTAATAGATTACAAATAGGAAAACAAACAAAAAAACAAACAAAACCAGCAAAAACCACAAAACAAACAATCACAAAACCAAACAAACAAAAACCCCCACAAACAAAAACCCGACTAAACAAAAACAAACCACCAAAACCCAACAACAAACCAATGAAAAGTAAAGAATAGTGAGTGGAGTTTTTTTCATACTCAGTATATTTCCAGATGTTTCTAAAAAATTGCAATTCAATTTTTGTTCAAACAGAGCATTTTCCAGCTAAAATGGCAAGCCCAGAAAAATCCTTGCAGTTGCATCTTTATTTTTCTTAAATAGGAGGTAGGAGGTTGTCAAACCTCCTTGAATCAACTTAATTTGATGGTTCAGTTTAGAAACAACAGTATCTTAAATCCACTTAATTTGATTGTTCAGTTTAGAAACAACAGTAAAATTAAGGATGACTGAATTTGATTCTTTCATTCAGAGTATTCAACACACTGAAAAGACACAATCATAAAGGTTATGCTTCTCTTCAGGGTAACTAAGCAAGCTAGAGGAGCAGGTTTTTCTCACTCATCACACCTCATCATTGGGAAACCAGGAGCAGTGACAGCTTAGCAGAGGCAACCAACAGAAATTAAAAGGGGGGATTTGAGTTCAGAACAGGGAGTCTGTTGTCACACAACTATTCCCACCCTGGCTTTATGACTCTCTTGATCTGGTTGAGGCAACAGGGAAAGGAAGAAGCTTGGGGCAAAGTTTGCCAATCCTTTTACATGTCATAACATCCATTCAGATATTTGACCTGGTCTTGGGGGATGCTACATGGTGGGCCTTGGTCTTTGCTACTAAAGCAGCTGCAGCCTGTACCTCCTCCTCCCATGCCCACCATGACCAACCTGCAACCCAAAAAGCAAATGCCCCTTTCCCCCACTAGAAGTCATCCTTCCAGTTCACAAAAGCTTTTGGGGTCCTTAGCTTCTATCACAGCTTCTTCTTTGCCTCAACCTCACAAACACCTGAGCAACACTACTTCTGTACACACCTAGGAGCTCTAAACCCAGCACCTCGGAGCCCTGCCTAACCCAAGCCCCAGAGGAAGAGTATCCTGGAGATCACTGGCTACTGTGAAGGCAGGTTTCCCACTGCCCTGCAGGGTACATCTACACATCAGCCACTAACTTCATACAATTGGTTCCAAAATATACAGATAATTTTTCCCTTTAAAATGTTAACAGTTTGGAAAATGTAATCAGTGCAGAGGAAGAGCTTCACAGCAGGATACCACCTCGGCTGACAGATTTTTCTGCTCAGTGTCAACAACTGGATCCCCCTGAGCAGACATGCAGCAGTACCACTCATCTCATGTTGGGCACTGTATTATCCATCTAAGGGGTTGAGCAAAGCCCAGCAAAGGTTTGAATCAAATGCAGCTGCATCTCACACATCCTGCAAGCCACGTGTGAAACCAGCCAGCTGGGCAAACATGTGGCACTCCTCACCCTCAGTGCTCCTTCTCACTGACTCTACAGCTTATCAGAGAAATAGAATCCTTCCCTATAAGGAGGTCTGGACAAGGAATATCTCCTCCAGATGGTATGGGCCCAGAAAGTGCTGACATGATTCAAACTTTTTGCTTGTCACTCCCTGCCCCTCTTCAGCCTCCTAAAAATAGCCATCATAAGATGTCTATCAAGACATGGAGCCTCCTGTCACTTTGCCCTAAGAAAGCTAAAGAACTCGCCAAGGGGAGGGACCTCTTCCTTCTGACACCTAATCCAGGCAATGCCGTCAGCACCACCAGATAAATAAGGGGAAGAAAGGCAAGGAGAGCAGGACCACTCTCAAGACCTCCCAGCTAATCTTTCCTGCCTGTCTGCTGCTCTGCATTTCCAACTCAACCATGGTGGGTGCACTGGAAAGCTAATAGTTAGCAGCCAGCCAGTGTATTTTACAGAAGTAAATTGGGCTTCTTGCCCACGTTAGGTTTTGGGGGGTGGGGGAAGGACAGTCCAGAAGACAGTTTAGGTTTGCTTGGTTTTCCTGTTTGAACCTAAAGGACTATGCAAGGTTTTCCAGTTAGCCTCCAGTTCTGAACCAGGCAACAGTAGTGGTGCAGCTCCCACAGCTTCCAACAGAAGGGTTACAGTTTCCTAAGCTTTTTTTTTTTTTTAATCAAATGCAACCAGCTAAAGTGGCAAGGAAAAATCATATTTTTATATAAGCAAGTATCAAAGGTTAGTACTTTATGAAACAACGTACCATCAAAAACTAATTTGAGACATAAACTTTAAGGGATTCATTTAGTTTCTGTATTAATGAAAAGAAAGCTGCTTGTTTAGAAATATTACATCAAATTGTATAACTAAAATGGATCTATGCTAAAACAGTAAATGGACCCGATGGCAATTAATTACTTCTTTTTTAGTTAAGAGACTTTTGATTTTTGTTGCTTCTTGCCACAGCTGTGGCATTCCCTAGAATGTAGATTTTAATGAAAACTTTAAGAATAGATTTGCTGATGCATTTTTAGGCAGGAAGTTGCTGGATTAGGTTGCTATGGCCTATCTACATTAGGCAAGACAGAAGTGAAAGTACCCAGGTACTTTGTGCTATTTACTTTCTCTCAGTGCATTTTCAGCAGTACTAGTTCTCTTTTTCTCTCTTTTTCTCCCCAACTGCAGTCCTTCTCTGCTGATGAAATTAATGGTAAGTGAAATCAAAGTTAAACTTTAATGGGGGGAAGGAGGGGGAACAAAATGACTACCAAATGCTAAATATTCACTAGCCTTAACAGCTCTTTTGCTATCTGCATTACTTCTGCACATTTGACAGGCCACTTTTTTGCTCTTCTGGAAGATGACTCATGGATTGAGCTGGATGCTTTAGAAAACACACAGGTTCTCCCCCAGCCCCCCTTCCTAAGCTATTTTTTGTGATTGATTTCCTTCCAACAGATCGAGTTCTCCAAGGAGCAACAGGATGGTAAGTTACAAGAGAGCTGATGCCTTTTACATGTATGTGGGTTCAAAAAAGAGCTACAGGCTCAGAAATGAACTTGTATGAAACAAAGAGCTAAGATTTCATCCGGTATAAATCACCACACTCTTGACTTCAGAGCAGTGATGACTTGTGCTGAAGGTGTGACAGTAGATCTACATGTAATTTATCTGGATGTTTCTTTACACGCTATCTGAACTGAGAAGTTTGTACCGTGGTACAAAGAGGAAATACACTCTCTCTACCTACTGAACATTCTTCAGTTGTACTCCTGTTCTGGCTCTTCACAAGGATGCTGAAAATAAGTCTTGAATTTGACAGTCCCAGGGGAAATAGGCAGAAGGACAACAGGAGGAGGAAGTGGGCTGAAAATTTAACTCGGCTGCAGTGACTTTGCAATCTCACATGAACAGAAGATGCAAGAGTTTTACATGTCACTTTAGCCAGGAGGCATTGTGAAAGGGGAGGAACAAAGGCTGTTTTACTGTAAAAATATTCTTTATGCATGGTAATAGCAAATAAGTGACTTGTGTAAACTGCTGCTTACACAATGGTCTGGATATTCTGCAATTCTTGAGCATCTTGCTGTATTCTTTAATTCACAAGCAACTTGCAGCTTCCAATTTTTTTGTTTCAATCTTCCAGAAGGAGACAAAAAATCTGACATGAACAATAGGTCTTAACAAAGCTCTGGAAATCTAATTTTAAGTGTTTCAAATAGATATGCATTTGGGCTATGTTAAGTAATATTTAAAATGTCAAAAAGTCAGTAGCACATATAGTAGACTGAAGGAAGTGTTTAGAAAGGAAGATACAAGGATTTCCTAGAAATTCAGAGGGAGTGGAATGGCAGGAAACAGGTCATGAGAGCACCCTAATCTTTGTGAAGATGAGCTTGGTCTCAGTAACACCATCAAAGCAATAAGGAGAGCTGTAGTGCAGCAAGTGAGACTGGAAACCATTCTCTTCTTGCAGTCCAAACACTCTTGGTCACAAAAGAAGTCATTTGGACTCTTCCCTACTTCTTAATTCTGAAAGTTTTACAAAAGGATTGGGCAGGTTTATGGAAAAATGTCCTCAATTCAAAGCTGCTGGCATGTGTAATGAAGCAAAATATTTCTTTCAGCTTCCCTACATATTTCAGATCATCCAGCAGCTGTAAAATTACGATGGCTGAACCAAGCAGCAGAGCAAATAGAAACTAACTGAGAGAGGGAGAATTTCCCAGGAGCAGATATGCCTATCCTCAGTAACTATTTCCATCCACACAGGCCAATGCACCAGCAGCTGGGTAGAAACATCCTCAGACAGACTTTAAACATGCTTGCCCCAGCAGAGGTATAAACTAGGACTGGCCATTAAAAAAAAATTTAAAAATAAAAACCCACAGCAAAGATACATCACAGTGAACTACATGCCTGAGAGACAAAAATAAATCAGTCCTTTTCTGCAAGCTGGGGAGCTGTGTTCAGAACCCAGTGAACATAAAACTTCATGGGATTTACAAAAGGGAGAAATTCTCCTGTTGGCTTTGCTATTAGCACACTGGCATTGTTTTATACCTCACTGCAGCTAAATGTCATTGATTTAGCAGATGAAAGATCAGATCATACCATATAAATCACTACAACTCCACCCATCTCAGCTGCTGGAGTGAATATCAGGAAGCTTTACACAGGTCCAGAAGGCCATAATTTCATACCTGCAATAAAAGCTGGAAGGAAGGAGAGGTAGCAGCAAAGGGAGGTGTCTCACAGGAGACAGTAAGAGGATTAGTTTCAGATGTATTAGATTACAGCCTAGCAGGCTGACACTGTGTATCAGCATTTTTACTGGGTGCCAGCAACAACTCCACCAACGTGGTACAAGGAAGATCAAAGAAAAAACCTCTGCATCACATGTCCTCAGCACAAGATGAATGAAGACATGATCCAAAATGTGGCTTCTTACTCCTAAACCTGCCCCAAAGCAGAATGGACATCACGCAGGCTGTGAAACACAAAGCCTGTGTGGCTGCTGGATGAGAATCATGGCCAAGGAAAAGATATTTTACTCTGTTTACTTGGAGCTAAACCACAGCATCATCAGACACTGCAGTGCAGAAGAGATCAACAGCACAGACCAAGATGCTTGTGGCATATGGGGTTCAAGGAGAGCTTTTTAGCCACACAGTTGACCTTTGTCCCCTCCTCTTTTTTTTTTTTTTTTTTAAAGACATATTTCTTTATTCAAATACTCTAAAAGGCAAAAAAATATAGTAATAGGATTGACATGGAACTTCACAACAGAAGATGAAGGCTGGCACTGCAACGAAGGAGCCCATCTGTGCTGATTTCTGTAGGAGAAATGCCTGTACCCAAAGGCCTTGTCCAACAAGGGGAACACTTGTCCACTAAGTGAGCACTGATCACTTGGCAGCAGTGGAAGAAGTGAAGTCTCAAAGTGAACAGACTGGAAATGCACAGCAAAAAGCACCACATGAGTACTCCCATTGGAAAAGTGGAATATTCATCCATCTGTAAGAAGCAGGGACAAACTACAAAGAACAGAAATAAAAGAGGGAACAAACATGTTTGGAAATCCATTGTAAGGCAATTTTAAGGGGAAACAACAGTAAAAGCATTTGAAATCCAACTTCAAGTTTCCTATTAGCACTGTGTAGTTGAGATGCTGGGACTGCAGGCAGAACCCAGTGAAGCAGGCAAAGGTTTTGCACTGCTAGGCACTTGACAGTCCCAGTTCTCTGGAGAGATAAGGTGGAGCTGATAACAACATTTTTACCGTCTGCTGCTACATCATGTGAAGAAACCTGTTCTTGAATAACAGTCTTGGTAGAGAATTTATCTTGCCCTGACCTTGAAACAACTACAGGGTCGATCACAAAGCTATTGATGGCTATTAGAGCCAGGAAAGATATGAAAGGTAGATATAAAAGTTTAAAAATAGTGAAACTGAAATGTCAGAGGGGAGGAGTTTTTCTTGGGACTGTGGGCCAAAGATTCCCCTGGCTAACTCCCCTGGAGTCAGTGGAACAGTGCCAGGAGACAACAGGCTCACATCTTGGTCAGCAGGGAGCTGCCTGGCTCAATGTTGCTCTTCTCTTGCAGACTTCAAGGAGGCCTTCCTCCTCTTTGACAGGACTGGTGATGCCAAGATCACCCTCAGCCAGGTTGGCGATATCATCCGGGCACTGGGGCAGAACCCTACAAATGCAGAGGTCAACAAAATCCTGGGAAACCCCAGCAAAGAGGGTAAGTGCCCTACAGTTTTTTGGGCCGTTCCTGAGGTTGGGGAACAGCAGTTAGGCAACACCAATAGTCACAGCAGGAGAGAGGGGAGNCTTTTGGGCCGTTCCTGAGATTGGGGAACAGCAGTTAGTCACAGCAGGAGAGAGGGGAGCTTTTGCTCTGATGGAGAGCAAGGGGCACTATGCAACAATACATGGTATTTCACTCAGTCCTTGGGAAGAGAAGGATGCTCACGGGGAATAGAGGAAAATCTTCTGCTTAAGATATGGAGAGTTCTCTATAGGGACCATTGCAGTGACAACTCAGGGTAGGTATAACACACTCACTGTTGCTCACAGTCCATTAGTGCCCCAGCCTTTGCTTGGAGAGCTGTGAGTCTGTTTCTAACAACTGATACTCAGCTCTTCAGGTCCTTCCAGTGCAAGAACTTCTGGGTAAGCCAAGACATGCCCTGGGACTGGAAACCCAGCTGTCTATTTCAGCTGACTGGAATGGGCTTCCCAAAACTCCTACAAACCTGAGCAGACTGAAGCATATGTTGACCATTTATTACTGCAGCCTTTTTTTTATTTCCTTTTCCTCCCTTTTAGAGATAAAAAGAAAGGATAAATACTACAGTCCCCTCATTTTAACAAGGACCTAGAAGCAGGTGATCCCTGATTTCAGTCATGCAGAACCATATAAAGACGGGCTAAATTATATTCACATTCTCTGGCCCAGTAAAGACAACTCTGAGGAACAATTCAGAAAGCTTTGGCACCAGTAGGAAGCACTGAGGACTAACACAGAGGTGAGATCACACCAGGACTTTCAGTGATTCCAGCAGTAACTGGCAATGACTTTAATATAGCTGCATAGCAAAATAGGTTTGATAACAACTGCATAATGAGAAATATCTGCCCATCTATTTCCATCTATTATATTTTGTTGCTGCCCAAATGAAGGCTGGCGATGGAAATATCCAGGAGGAAAGAAGAAAGAATAAAAAAGATTCTTTTATTTGGCAGCCTTTCTCAAAAAAAAAAAAAAAAAAAAACCCCAACAAAAAAAC
>VWYO01022999.1:732664-745046 GCA_013400275.1 Rhadina sibilatrix
AAAAAAAAAAAAAAAAAAAAAAAAGAGAGAGAGACAAAAACACCAAACCACCAAACCAAAATGAGCAACACTTGGGGAAGTTCTCACTGAGGAGTACAACTTTACAACTTTTGGGTCATAATGGAAAAGGGGTTAGATGGACTAAACTTGGGAGGTCTTAAACCTCCATAGTGAACATGCCCAAATTTACTATTGGCAACCCACCACTCCGTAGTTTCCTAGTTTTAATTAGTTTATTCTTTTGCTAATAGGCTCTGCCACTGCATCAAAGAGACCATGAAGAGATCAGTAACATGTGAGCAACCTCAGCTGCTTGTCTAAGTCACCACATCCCATTTTGGTTATGTTTTCCCTATTTCTGAGGCTCAAGATTTTTGTTTGACTGTATTCTGCAGTTCCCTCGCTCCCCAAATCTTTTCAAAGATTAACTCATACACCAAATTTCATTTCTGAAAGAAAAATATGGCATGCACACAAGCATACAAAGCTATGTGAGAAGGATCCTGGATGTGAAAAATCAGATGTATTGAAAACAGATGTATGTGAAACAGATGTATGTGAAAACTAATCATAGGATAAGAGAATCCAGATTCTGCAAAGGAACTGTCAACTTTTGAGGCAAAGACTAAAGGCTAGAAAGAGCTGTGAAAATGAGACAGGAGAGGTTCTCCCACATTTGAGGGCAAATATACTTAAGGAATACACATACAAATATCTAGCATGTAACAACTGGTGGGGTTTTTTTTTCCAGAGATGAACGCCAAGAAGATTACTTTTGAAGAGTTCCTGCCCATGCTGCAAGCAGCTGCCAACAACAAGGAGCAGGGCACCTTTGAAGACTTCGTTGAAGGTCTGCGTGTCTTTGACAAGGAAGGCAACGGCACAGTCATGGGTGCTGAGCTCCGTCATGTGCTGGCTACTCTGGGTAAGGGATCATCCTCTCTGCAGGCACTTTGGAAACTGCTGCTGCTGTTTGAGAGAGGAGGGAAAGGTAGTCCAAACAGTTTGAAAAGGTAGGAGGCTGTCAAGTCAGACAAGACTCTGGGTTTTCTAACTGTGAATCTACAAAGAAAGCAAACAGGGCTTTGGGGTTCTGTAGCCACGATTCGTGCCTCATGTTTTAGTTTTAGGAATTTCTTTCCCAGCACTCTACATAGTACACAAGGTCATGCTATTTGTAAACTAAAGATGTTTTCCACACACTTTCCCAGAGGAGGGACTTTGCGTGATGGTCTCATCAAGTGACCAATGGTCACCTGGGGTCCCCACCTCTAAGGTGGGTGCTTTGTAAANTGGGGGCAGTCGTTCAGTTGTCACCTGTTGCCCGTGCTGTCCAGACCCTGGCAGAGCTCAGAGAAAAAGATAAGATAAAATAAACAAGAAGAGCAGCCTTGAAAAAGAACATCTAAAGGCTCCTCGTCTTTTCTGTGGGCGGCTCGGGGCTTCCCGAGGACAAAGGGGGAAGAGCACCAGAATCTCAGGGGAACAGAGAGCCCCCGAGAGAAAAGAAACCACTTGGCCCCTCCTCATTAGGGGTCCAAGCAGCCTTCTGAACCAGACTTGGTCTCCTCATTCATGTCCCACAGCAACAGGGTTCCTACTAAAGACCAAAGGAAAAGGCTAGGATTATGACATCTAAATTCAGACAAGATACTAAGAGTGACTGTTATTTGATGAATAGAGAGAAAGGTCTGTACATCTCAGTGACATAACACAAATGGACAAAAGTAGAGGATATGCTGGATAGTTTCTTTACTCTGTAGGAATAACTAGAATCCCTACGTATATATGTCTCTGTATTCTAAAGAAAGTTAAAATTAATTAAGCTCGTGTCATATATAGGTGTTTTTTCACTAACTCAGAAAGTAAGAAATGCCTTTGGAAAAGCTGTAGGTTTCATCCTCAGTTCTGTGTGGAAGAATGAAACAAGCTCTCTCCACTCTCAGGTGAGAAGATGACAGAAGAAGAAGTAGATGAACTCATGAAAGGTCAGGAGGACTCAAATGGCTGCATCAACTACGAGGGTAGGTGCAAGATGGTTCAACATCCATCCTACATTTCTTCTCTCTCTTACAGTTTCATTACTTGGGTTTCTAGCTTCTCAGGCAAATCAGACAAAGCTCCAGCTGAGTTAGGTCAAAGGACTTATATGTGAAAATGACCGTGGCAATCTGTTTATCCTGCAGTCATACCATGCAAAAGACTCCATTCAGCCACAGCAGAGGAGGCTGTTTCTGTCAACACCAAATCTCTAGACTCTGACTTTCTGTAGGGTAGTGATTGTATCCAATAGCCACTGTCTTATCACACTTTAGCAAGAAGAGAGCTTGATTTGTACAACATTAAACACTTAAAACTTTCTATCACTGTATCAGATCACATCTGACCAGGTACATATTTTTAATGCCATCAGCTCATGAACAGCTGTTAATTTTAGAGTTATTTCCCAAGGTAACATTTGCTGCTCCTTCTAATTAGCACATCTCTATTTTCCCACAGCATTTGTAAAGCACATCCTGTCTGTCTAAGAGGAATTCCCCAGGTACCAAAAGGTATGTTCTTCTCATTTGTACACTTAACTTTCATCTGCTTGCTATCCATAAAGGCTCCTATATACCCATGGCCAACAGAGGCTACAAAACCATGGCAGCAACATTTCCCCAACAATAGGAAAAGAATAAAATGAGACTGTTGTTCAAAAGCAGACATGGCAGGAGTGCAGGTTCCTGGCCCTTGTTCACAGCCCTGTAACTCATTGATGTTTAGTAGATTTTTCAAACACAATGTAATTTGACAACCTGAGACATTTATCCTACAAACACAACTGAGATTTTTTTTAATGGAAATCAAAGCCACACCTTGCAATCATTTGTAGACTTCTATTAAGACAGAGTGGCTTGAATCCTCATGTGAGCTACTGAGAACAGGTCTTCAAACAAAATAATCATCTGAAGAAGAGTAGTCACAGTCATGATCAATAGCCAAAAGAGGGCTTCAAAAGTACCCAATTACTTACCACTTCTCCTACAAGTAGGGGAAAATAAAAACAACACCTCCCCATCACCATAGCCTTTATATGCTACTATTTTGTCCAGAGGAAGAAAAAAAAAAAAAAAAAAAAAAAAAAAAAAACAAAAAACAAAAAAAAAACCACTCCCAAACAGCAGCTGTCTTTAAAATGTAAATAAACTATTGTGGGCTTATGTGAACTTCAGTTACTCTATCCAAGGAAATACACATTCCCAATTGCATGAAACAAACCCCTCAAAACAGAAATTAAGGGCTCAGTTTGTCATTTTACAAGTGTTTCTTCAGCCAATATTGACTTCAAATATAACTCTCCCGTTCCTTCCCAGAACAAGCCAAAATTAGAAAGACCAGATGGCACTCGAGATTTGCCTGAAACTCTTGCTCAGTCTGTCACCATCAACATGGAAACTGCATAGAATTGGATGATATGACTCCATCCCACCATTTTTTACCAGCAGATCCATGGGCATCACCTTTGGGTCACTACACCTTCATTTAAAAAACTCGAGCTTTTACCAAAGCAAACTGCATGGAAGAAACTCTACCATCCAGGGTCCATCCATCCCAACCATCTCTTTCCATGTTATTTGCATTGAAACAATGTCATTTCTTGGAAAAATAAAGCATCCATAAATCCTTGTGGTCACTTTGTGGCTATGAAGTCTTTTTTTTTCCCATCTGCTCCAACCCACTCAAAGCAGCATTCAGCAATTAATTCATTTTCCCTGTATATTGCATACCACAAAATAAAGTTTTATAAAAAATATAAATATGGACATTTCCAGTGGGTCACTTCACTTGATCTTAATGAAAAATTCTTTGTTAGGGCTCTGGGAGGAGTAGTAATTAATTAGGGCACTACCACCAACATCAGCATTCACAACATTTTTGGGAGAAGAAGATCTGGTATCTGCTGTCAGAACAGCTCCAAAGGTGGCAAGATCCAAAACCAGGCAGGGTGGCCCTGCTGCAGGGGACCAGGAAGAGCCACTTTTCCCAGCAAAATCTCCTCTCTACTGCTGCAACAGCAGGTAAACAGCACTCTTAGGGAAGAATCCTACCTGCTGCCTCTATTTACAGCTTAATGGACAACTAGAAAGAGGAATCAGAAATTACAGCTCCCCTGAAATGCTCTGTACCTGGGAACAGGCCCAGCACCAGGCAAGAGGAGGCCAACTACCTCTTCAGCAGCAACAGTGGGAATAGCCATTGCTCAGGGAAGTATTGTTACATCCCTGCCCTTAAATGTTGCTCCTCTCTCTTCCTTAAGTGTTCATGAAACTGCCTTAATCCCCATCTGGGCATCAGCCTGTTCTATTAAAATCCTACCTTGCCTTATTGAGTTGCAATGCATGAAGTGACCATAATTCAAGTGCCAACAGGTGCAGCGGGGGTGGCTGGCACCAGAATAAACCACAGCCGTTCAAACAACAGCTGCCTCTTTTCTGAGGCTTCCCAAAGAATCTCCCATTTAAACCCTCACCATGCTGGTACACAGGGTCAAATGAGCCTGTGAATTATCCCCTGCCCAGAGACTTGTGCCAGCAGATTGCTTACAAAGGGTTGCAGTCGCTACACTCAAAATGCAAAAAAACCCTGGATAGAAGGAAGAAGTAAAAAGGAGTAATTGCACTTCATCCTAAAGGGGCAATTTAAAAAAGTGCAGGATACATAAGCAGACTCAAAACAATGCCACACATCCTACTGTTCCTCAACAGCCTGTCTGTACACCCATGCTCCAGGCAGTTTCTCTTTCCAAGAAACTGTGGATCTCAGTTGTTGGGAAAGCAAAAAACTGAAAACCAAACCAATATTTCATTTTATATATATATAGTGTGTGTGTATGTATAATATCTGCTGTCAGTCTCTTTTTCACACTGCCTTATCAGCACTGCACTGACATATGGTCACAGAACCTGCTTAGTCCAAGGCCAGACAGCCCTAAAGGAAAAGCTGAATTTTCCATGAAAGGTGTTTTTTTCTGGAAATTGCAGGTTTTACTAACTTCTAAAATACTTGGGACTCAAGCAACTAACAAAGTTGGATGACTTCTCACCACTGTAGAAGCAGACAGATTTTTAAGCTCACTAGTTTTTTAAAAACTCACATTCAATTTTTTTGTTTAAACAAAATGCCAATTATGAGACATAACAAGGCTGACAGTATTTCTCTGGATTCTAATTGCAAGGAATCAAGGTAATACTAGTTATACTACCCTCACTCCTCAAAAATTAAAGTACAAATAATTGTTGCAGACAAAACAGATGAAAACAAAGAGAATACTCCTTTCCTATTAAACTGAGGTCAAGCCTCAGAGTATTTCACAGAGCTGTAAAGGGAGTTGATTTTTATGCTATCCAAAGGTTTTAGTAATTTTAAAAAAATTTCCACTCTAAACTGAGACAAATATCTGGAAAAATTCACATTCTTGTAAGATCTTAAATAACTCAGTCATCTATAAAAAAAAAAGCAAATACTTTATATATTACTAGTCTCTTTCAGCTAGTGACAGCTTCAACATAAACCTTTCATTTATCCATTTTGAAAATTAAGAAACCAGATGATTTGGAAACCTAATGACAAGGGATTTGGGGGACTTTTTTGAGAAACACACAAAACTCTCTTAAAATCAGCTTTAATTTCATCAATAAATCCCACTGAAATCATATCCAATCTGAAAGCACAGTATGGAAATGCATAAACAGCTTTGGTGCCTCATCTGTAGGAGAGCAGAGGAACCTCTTACTTCAACTCAAAACCATTTAAAGGTTGACCTTTTTTCAACCTACTGCCTCCATACCAGTAAAACAAGAATCACTCAGGGATCCCCCCTGTTCCTGGGGAATGCTCCTCACAAAAGGCTGCTTTCTCTTATATTTTATGTTCACCTGAGGAAAGAAATACTCTGCACAACCAGTCCCTCCAAGAATGACTGAAGACCCCAGCAGCTGAGGAAGGGGAGCCAGCCTGCATCTGTTCAGGCTCTGAAGAGAAAAAGCAATTCTCAGTCCCTGTCATCCGATACCTCTTGCCATCACCACATTTGCTTTGTATTTTAAATAGAACACGGTTAATGAACATACTTTCCACCACTCCACCCAACTGACAGTTTAACTCCTTGGGACCGAGGCTAAATTCCCAGAGGAAGGTCAAGCTACGAATCATCAGTCCTTGGCACGCAGCACTAGACCCAGCAACTGCCACGGGGAGCAGGGCAGCCTGCAGGACTGAGGTGGAAGTGTCAGAAAGTTTGACAAGAGGTGGCTCCAAGGATGTAATTCTGCTCTTGGCAGAGGCTGTATTCACTGAGTTAGCCACTATCACACATCTCCACAGCTGTTTCTGCCAGGCCAGGGATAGCCAAGAAGCCCCTTGAAGAATGAGATTCATGTGCACAGAGCAGAAGGGATTTCAGACAGCAGGGAACTGCAAGAGGAGCAATGTCCCTCCATCTAGCACTGCTCAAGGGTCCAGGTTCCTGTCTAGGAAAGGGCAAAGGCTGTTTTCTACAACTCAGAGTGCTTTTCTCTGAAGGTATCATAGACCCAAAAGTATCAACCATGCTATCAACAGAAAGACCTCTTACATGCAGGAGCTGAGTATCGGAAACACAAATGCTGCTCTTAAAAGGAACAACTGTTTCTGCACTCTATCAACATTCTCCCTAGTCTTGGGCTGTATTTTAATTTCTTTTGGAAGGATGGTTTCCAGCCAGTGGGTGATGCAGCTCAGTGCAGAAACAGACACTATATGGACAGAAAGGAGCATTTATCCAGGAGAACAATGCACAGCAGGTCAGGTGTGCCTGATGTGTCAAGAGACAGCACTAGAGTGTTGAACACTGTGAGCTCCACCCACTGCCCCAAACTCATTTGGGTAAAGATTGCTCATATATGTCTCCCCAAAACCCTCTCTGTGTGGCTCTCTTCTCCCATTTCCAGGAGCTGCTGGACACTGGTCATTTCTCCCTCCCACCTACAGACCAAGAAACTGAGGAAGCACAACAGGCTATAACATCACCTGTGTCCTTCACAGATCTGCTAGCCCTGACCCTCACGGTGCAAAGGGCAAACCCAGGAGAAGAAAGTCCAGCAAAGACATCCTCTTTCTGGCAGGCAAACCTGACTGTTCACATCACTAAGACCTTTCAGCCTTCCTATCTGTCTTTTTTACACTACTACCGAGGCATTTTTAAAAAGCCACAGTACACACAACATTCCTAGCTGAACAAAATCCACAAATGTAACCTTCCCAGTGAAGCAAACTTGCTCCAACAGCAATAGATTTTCCTTTTTCACATAGCTCCTCTCTTATGGCACTGCATACCATTATTACAAGAATGATTGTTCCACTTCAGCATGTTTTCAACCAAATCTCAGACTTTAAACACATCACATCTAAGCACCCTTCTTCTGAGTTGTTCCAGTTTTGCTTGCAGGTCTCTAGAAGTGCTTAGAGCCAAGTGTGTCTTACACACTTGGTCACTTGGTCACAACCTATTCTATTGTTGTAAAGGAAAGGGGCTGGAAAAGGTGAATATGTGCCATTTTGTTCTGTTCCTTCCTCAGAGAAATTGCCAATGACCAGCACTCTGGACTCTGTCTCTGTGTTTAAATCACCCTCTCTTTTACATATTTTTGTTATTAATACTGTTGCTTGTCAATTTTTCATCCTATTGCTTGTTTTTATCTCAATCCATAGTCTCTACCTTTGTCCCTCTCTCACCAGAGAGGGCAGGGGGAGGGAAGCAGCTTATTTGGAATTTAATTCCCAGTTGGTTTTAAACCACCACACAAGTACTATCTTATTGTCAATGCAATCCTCCCACAGATTTAAATCTACTTCCTTCTTATGCCAGGGAGGCTGACTTTTACAGGGATACAAGGAAGTGCTCAAACATTTAACAGAGAAAAGATACTTCTTTTGTAACCTGTTATTTTTCATTTACTTTATAACAAAAATTGCAATACTTTCATTTACCCAGGCACTTATCTTTACTTTAAAATGAAGTATCAAATGCTGCTGAAAATATCAGATTTCACACACATCTACCTTCTAGACTAATTGGCACAGTACATATCAGACCATGGTTTATTAGAGCATTAAACTGAATTTTACATTCTCAAAATCTATGGCTTGGGAGGATGGTATAGATTAGCTCATAAACTATCATTTCTCCACCAATGTAGCAATAATGGGTAGCAGCACTCCTAAATCAAACTTTGTTGTAAAGGAAAGGCTATTGCCAGCCCTCTGGAATGGCTTTGCACTAAGAAATGAATGAGGCAGATTGATAAAAGCCATAAAAATCATCCATGTGTTTCCTCAGCAGCACAAAAAGTATTTCAAGAGGGATTATTCACACTGGTTAAAAGAAATAGCAATGATAATAGTCATTTGTGATTATATTTATAAACAGGAAAATTCACTTTGACCATGTCTCCTCAGTTTACATGCATCATTTATTTTGTTGGAGAGTACACTTTTATGCTGGATGAAAGGCATTTAGGCACAGAGAAATGTCACAGGATCAATTGAAGCCAGTGGCTGCGAGGAATTCAGCTCATGCTCAACCTCACAAACATCCTTTGAAGCTCATTTGGCCTTTTCATGGTCTTGTGAGTAAAACTGGTCAATGAGGAGCTCATTAGGAGAGAGACCAGGACAGGGAGACAGCACAAAGTCTTGAGAAAGCCAATGCTAAAAGCAGCACCTCACAGTGGCTCAACAGTTAGGTTGTCCACAGCCACCTAGAACACTTCTCAGTGTGCTTTTCCCAGTGCTGACCTTTTCCTTCTCATCTCTCTGTTGTCAGCAAAAGGAACTGACTGTTGTGTACATCAGAGCATGAAGGTTGGAACAATTTCCAGCCTCTTTTGATTTACCTGGCAGGACAGGGCTATGTAGCATGGGTCACGTCCATTTTCCATGAAGGCAGATCCTTAAGAAAACCAAAAGTGAGGAGGAATGCCTAACATGCTTCTACCTCATCACACTGGAGATTGTTTGCTCCATGGCTCTGCTACAAGAACCAAGAAATCACAAGTAAACCCCATGCACCACATGGAATAAAAAGAGTAAATGTCTCTCTCGTGGTTGCCATGAGATTTGTGAAGCATGCTTGGATGTGAAAATGTGAAAAAACAAAACACTTACAATTTGTTAGAGTTGGGGGGAAAAGTCTCATGCTCTTAAGACAATCCCATTTTCAGGGTTTTGGTCTTGAAACTTGATTCACATTTCATGCAGATTTGCAGTTGGCAGCCACAGAATGCTTGCACTGAAGGGAAGGCCTTGCAATACAACCCATTTAAAAACCAGCTCCTTTTCATGATAAAAGTGTTACTGAATTCAAAGCCCTTCTAGAACTGGCAGAGTCGTGGGAGCCCCTTTTAAAAAATCTCAAGAGCATGGCTGTGCTTAACTTTGAATAGCTGGATATAAAGGAGAAGAAAATAGTGAAGAAACCTTGTAGCCAGGTATATCTTGTAGGAAGGTCAGTACAGCACAGAGTTTGCAGCCTCAAAAAATTTAACTTTATTGTCACAGAAAACCCCACTGGATGTCTCCTTCAGTCACATCCTCTGCACACAGTGGTTGTCTCTGCCCACAGCTACGGGGAGAATGGTGGTATTTAATTTCCTAGAGCCTAACTAATTAGCCAGTCATAAGAACATAACCCTCATCCACCTTGCAGAACATTGAGTGAGTCTGGGGCCATCACTTAGTATTTAGCTCCTTAGCTTGGAGCAGGGGCTACAGAGAGCCTGTGAGATACTTTTAAAACTTTACAAGAAATTATGACTGAAGAAAGCCTTAAAATTGCTGCTAAGAAGGAATTGCTATCCACCCTATCATTAACGTGTAGAGATCCAGGAAGCAAACAAAGTTTCTAGATTGTTTTCTGGGGTTCCTGGTATTCAGGACTCATTAAGAAGTCTCTCTTCTCTGAAGAGAAGCAGCTCTTTCCAATTCCAATAACTGAACTCTTTTCCAAGGCTCAAGAAAACCCTGGAATTTTTGGAAACTTTAGTTCCAAAACCAGCAAAAATAAGAGAGAGATACACCTCCTTCCAGGTTAAAGGGATTAATTGCTTCCTATGCTTTTGTTACCCAGTTTAGAATTCTGCATTGTTCAAGGAATAACAAGTACATTGTGTATGTTATCATGCCATATACACCTGAAACCATAGCCTAGGCTTCTTCTTAGGCTATTACATTCCTCAGCTTTACCAACTCAGAGATACAAAACCAAAATAAGCTTTATAATTCTAAGTATCAGCTCTCCATTCCATTTGCTCAGGAAGGCATTTTCTTTGGCTCCTTGTGACACAATAACAGACATATTTTTTACTCCATGCTATACTGAACACTGCCATTTTTTAAGTTGTTCCCCTTCATGCAAATGGTGCCTATTACCTGCCTCATTAGTTTAAAAAGTGGTTTCAGTTCAGAGTTTCTCATCTGTAACCATCCTGTCTATTTCAAAAGCTAAGCCCGTTTTTAGAAGATAACAAATAAAACACTTCTGCCTTCACTTAACTTAAAAGGTTTCTTTTGGTCTGTCCCTTAAGTCACTCAGGAGTGTACCTGATCTTCAGAGCAAAGGTTGGTGCTCTCATTGTACCTCTTGCTCACCTCTGATAGAATAAAACCCAGCAGTTATTTGAAAATGTGCATGGTATGAAGGCCACACAGCAAGAACACATTTTCATAAGAGCAGGACTTGTTTACCTTTCTTAGCAAGTCTGCTCAGGCTGTGAAACAAGGCATGCAAGGAAGGCAGGCCAGTATCTACAAAAGCTGAGTACAGCCCCACAATCACAAAGGAGCCTTGCTAATCACCACAGTAGGAATACAGCCATCCCAGCATGCTTCTCTGAGCTCAACACCTACCCCTGGGCAAGGGAGGTGAATTATGCCTAATTCTCATTCTTGAAAGCAGCAAAGCACCTGTTGAAGAAATCCTTCTTCCCTCAGGGCAGATTAAACCCATTACATTAATTTACACAGTTTGGTGGTGGCTTCCATTGTGTTATTCCTGCCAAATTTGGTGCTACTTTTTTAGACACAGTCAAATTCTCTCTCAACCTCTTGCTAAATGGGGGATAAGAAAACATACTTTTCTATTTGCCTGGACTAATAGATCCAGCCACAGCTGATAAACAGCTATCGGTCTCACTGTCTAACATAATCATTGCAAAACATGGGAATGAGTCCATACCATGAGCTTAAACACACACTTCTCAATCTCCTTTCACATCACTGTCTTGGGGCGGTTTTATGATGATATTTATTCCCTAATCATCTGCTTTATGCCCAGAAATGTCTGTGGTATCTTTAAGATGCACCAAGGGTGAGTCTGGAGCCTGGGAACACCAGGCACAGGCTCTGTTCGATCTCTCTCCAGTGTGCTCTGGACAGCAGGGACCAGGGATGCTGCATTCATTGTTCCTTTTGTTGGATTGGGGGTTTTGCTAGCTTGACACAAGGTTTTTTTTCCCTTCCCCTAGCCTGGAGGCTGTACTGGAAATCCTCTTGGAGACTTTTTTGTTGGTTTTGGTTTATTTTTTTTCCCTTAAACAGTTTTCAGCTTGGCTTGTTTTTCTTTTCAGCCTGTCTGGGGAGCCAGCAGGACTGCCCGGAACCCAACACCTCAGAGGAGCTGAGCACGAGAACACAAGAAAGGACATTAAACTCCACAACTTCAGCTGCTGTGAGAAGATCCACACCAGAAATTCATCAGGTTTCCCATCTGCTCTGCTCTGGGCTGCTACATGAACTCCTCTTTCCCTTCCCAGAGACAAGATGGACCAGTTGCTGTTTTGTTGTCCAGGCTGTGTGGTAACCCATGTACTTCTCTTCCCTGGGCATTTTTTTGAGGGGTTTTTTTTTTGGTTCTGCTGTGAGTGGCTGTGTGGGTGTGTGTGTGGGTGGAGGGTAAGTTTCCAGGAGTTCATATCTAGCATTTATTCAATCCTTTTCTGTGCCTTGCAGGCATCCACACACACACTTTTTTTTGTTAATAAACAGTTCTCTTTTTTAACTTACACCCACTGATATCAATTATCAATTTCCTCTCACTGGCGGAAGAAAAGTGAGTTATTGAAGCCCTTTTCTCTTTAGAGGAAGCACTCACTCCAGGGCATTTGCTCCTGAAATTTGTCCTGAAAACTGAGACAACCACCAACTTTGAATTGGTGAGTGTTTCTAGGTAAAAGCTGAAGTAAGCTTTGCAGCCAAAGACCTCTGAAGCAAATACTGAGTAGCCCATTAGAGCTACTGTATCCAAACCTCCAGTGACTGTTACATAAAATGATACATGTGTGTTCTGCACATTAAAAAAAAAAAA
>VWYO01022999.1:753538-776442 GCA_013400275.1 Rhadina sibilatrix
TTTTTTTTGTTTCTGTGGAAATTTTCTGTAGAAAGTAGAAGTGTTGGAATTCCACTGAACTAGAGCTGGAGGGTGGTTTTAGCCCTTATTTTAGTCGTATCCAATCACATTATAGTGGTGAATAGGAAAGAAATTATCTCAGGTTATGGTTTTGAACCAAAAGTCTAAGCAGTAGTAGTGTCTTAAGCAATTTCTAGCTTACTTGAAGTGAAAACAGCAAGGGATAAAGGGCTTATTCTGAAATTGCCCCGCTAGATGAGAGGATCCTGACACAGCTCAAGTGTGTATCCACAAACAGGTGAGGTCCCTCAGTTGAGTGGGTGGAGCATCATATCTTTGGGGCAGGAATGAGCAGCAGGAGCCTTACAGCAGGCTTGGTGACAGTTTTGGGTTTTTTATCTTCAAATCACAACCTTACAGGTGTATGCTGTATGGTGTATTCTGTCCATAAACCAGATGTTTTCCCTCATTTTGTATTGGAAGGACTTCCAGGGTAGGTTTGTGTGCATGTACTGGCTGTGCTTGAGGTTGCTGAAGATCCTATTTGCTGTCTTGCTGACACAACAGTTTCTTAGGAAGGCTGGGTCAAGTTGAACTTGTATCCTTGCATCACTTCAGTGGCTGATGAACCACTCTGTTCTCACACCTTTCAAGTAAACAAGGAGGCTTCAGGCACAGTATATTAATTGTCTGGGCTGAGGTGAAGAGGCAGATGTAGCATCACTGAATGCAACTGTGGATTGTTGTGAGGAGGAGAAGCTTTGGTGCTGGGTGAAGTAGAGACAGGAATGTCCCTGAAAGTGGGGATTAGAGGGAGAGCAAAGATGGTAAAAAGAGATTTAGGATTTCCACTGTAGGAGCAAAAGCTCTGTGAATCAGTTTAAATACTGGAACAGCTTGCCCAGAGGAGCTGTGGCTGCCCCATCACTGGGAGAGGTCAAGGCCAGGTTGGATGGGGCTTGGAGCGATCTGGGCTAGTGAAAGGTGTCCCTGCCCATGGAAGGGGGTCAGAACTGGATGAGCTTTAAGGTCCCTTCCAATCCAAACCATTCTATGATTCTGTTTTATGTGTAGGCTAAGATAATTGATTAACTGCAGGTAAATAGCTGTGGTATAGCTGTGCTGCACACAGGTCCGTCAGAGGAATGTCTCTGATATAATCTGTTTACCATATAATTTTAAAACTGTGGTATTAGAAAAAAAAAAAAGGCATTTAAAAAAAGGAAACCTGGACCATTAATGGCCATCCAACATTCTGTTGAGTTGGCAAACCCCATAAAGAGGCGCTAATTTTCCAAGAAGAGGTGATTCCTGTGGTGTTAAAGTTTGCAAACTGTCAGCAGATAAGCTCAATTTACCTATTCACACAAACTTGAAAGTACCTTAAAGCAGTAATTTACCAAGGTACAGACTGGTAAGAAGTGCACAGGGACTGACTTTGATACAAAACTAATATGGCATCATTTGGTTTTGATAAAGCATTTTTCATTGGTAGAGTTGAAGTCTTTGACGAAAGATACTGATGTGTTCTACTAATCTTTTGTGTGGGTAGGTGTACATTTGTAAATGGAGTGTTAGGAGGATGAAGACCTGCCTGTAATTATCCAGATGGTTGGGGCTAAATAAATAATAATTTATTAACCTAGATTATTTAGGTTAATACCTAAATCCCAGTATGGTATAAGAGTTTTAATGAAATCTTCTCAGGTTACACATTGGAAGCAGGAGTTCAAACTTGTTTTGTACTTGGTGTCCCTGCAGTGCCAGTGTCATCTGTGGATTTGAAGATAACCAGCTCTGTGATTAAGCCACTGCTTCTTGGCTGTGACATACACCTGTCTGTGTACCTCCACACTGTCTGTTGGTGCTCCAGTGTGAAGCAGCAGCCATGGCAGATAAACAGTAGCACCTGGGAGGGTTCAGTGTGTGTGACCCTGGTTTTGTGTTCATTTTGCAAGTGGGAGAAGCATGGCCAAGTGAGCAGGGAGCTCTGGGAAACCCGAATTTTGTGTTCATTTTGCAGGTGGGAGAAGGATGGCCAAGTGAGCAGGGAGCTCTGGGAAACCCTAATTTTGTGTTCATTTTGCAGGTGGGAGAAGCATGGCCAAGTGAGCAGGGAGCTCAGGGAATCCCTAATTTTGTGTTCATTTTGCAGGTGGGAGAAGGATGGCCAGGTGAGCAGGGAGCTCTGGGAATCCCTAATTTTGTGTTCATTTTGCAGGTGGGAGAAGGATGGCCAAGTGAGCAGGGAGCTCTGGGAAAAAGCTGGACAGCAGGGTTTGCTGGGTGTTGCCATTGCTGAGAAGCACGGGGGCATTGGAGCAGATATTCTCTCTTCAGCCATCGTCTGGGAGGAGCAGTGAGTACTGCCTGCTTCAGGAGGAATTTCAATGGTCACATTGTTTGTGACTGTATTTTTTTTTCCCATAAGTTATCCTCATTATGGACTACATTTGCTTACAGAAAATGATGGTATCTTTCCTATGGAAAGGGTAGTTTACATATATGTAAATCCCTCCTGTTTTAAGTATTCTAGATAATTGTTTGAGTAACACTGGCTTTGTGACTGGGGGAAGCTTTTTTTTTTTTAGCCTGGTAGGTTATGTACCCATTTGGCTGTGAAATTAAATTCTATAAATAATGGTAAAGGTGCCAGAAGATCTCTGAGACTTCTGTATAGTGAGGTTTTCTTCATTATTGGGTCTGTGTTGTAACGGAGCAAGTTCAGTGTTCAAGTCTTTGGTAGCACTTTTTTGTGAATCTCCCCCCTCCCTCTTTTTTTTTTCAGGATGTATGTTAACTGTACAGGCCCAGGGTTCAGCCTTCATTCAGATATAGTCATGCCCTACATTGCAAACTATGGCTCTGAAGAGCAGATTAAACACTTTATCCCCCAGATGGTTGCAGGCAAGTGCATTGGAGCTATTGCCATGACAGAACCCGGGGCTGGCAGGTAAGCCAAATACTAAAACAATGGTCTCAACATTATTTGCTGTCTGTTTACCTGTCAGGGAAAAACATTCTGAGCCTCCTGGTTAGTTACTTTACAGACTAGACTATCCTACATTATAGGTAAGACTTGAAAAACCTGTTATAGATTACTTTATTACAGCTTTGTCATTTCAAGATAGTAGCTCAGAATCCACTTCTGTATCGTCCCACTGTGGGCAAATACGCTTTGTATTTGTTTTTGCAGTCTGGGTTTACAGTTCCCAGCTTGCTTGTCATGTGGATATACTTACAACATGAGGCATGGTCAGAGGGAAGTTACATACCTTGGTAAAAAAGGCTTGGCTTTACTATTTTTCTGTAGAACAGAAACACCTTGTTTTTCTTTCCTCTGAAATCCTTTCAGAGAAATGTCCCCCCCTGCCCAGCACATGTTTGGAGTAGACGCTCCTGATCTGATCGGTTTCCAAAAGAGAGAGGGACACCTGAAGTGCAAAACCTGTTGGTGTCATGTTTCTACAAATGGCAGATGTTGCTCGTGGCTTTTCACAGAGCCTCCTTATCAGGACTGAGCCTGTGAAGGGGATGTGGTTTTATCTGGCATATGTTGTCTGAGGCATGCTGGTGTAAGTGGATGCTGTCAGTGCTTTTATTACACCACCTCCCACAAGCAGAGATGGGGAAATGGGACCTCATGCTCCTGTGTGGTTGCATAGATTTATCAACCTTTTCCACAGCCTGTTACACTCAGCTCTTTCACTGAGCCCATGTCTGGATGGTATAAAATCTACCTTATTTTGTCCTGGATGGAGTTCAAGATACAAATTGCAGCTTCTGGAATGGTTTTTTTGAATGACCTTTCGAATTTTGTTTTAGTGACTTGCAGGGAGTACGAACATATGCAAAAAAAGATGGAAGTGACTGGATTCTTAATGGAAGCAAGGTAAGTGCACTGACATACATACTGCTCATAGGCTTTAGGAACTGAATACATTTAGCTGAATGCAGCAGGATGCTCTCAGCATCTTCTCCCAATCCTTTCACTTTTGGTTTGGATTTTATGTCTGGATTATGTTGTAGGTGGGGTTTTTCGTTCCAGTTACTTTTTTTTTATAGGTCTTGAGATATGCCTGTTGCAGGCAATTTACAAACTGATTTTTGGGAGGGCTTGTATAGGTTTTTTTTGTAGCTTTAAAATAAGCCAATTAAAAGGCTTATTTTCCCTTAAACTGTGAAAGAAGGGAGGAAAAATGTGTGGTTTAGTGTGAGCAGTATTGTTTTAGTTCTGATGTTTAACAACAAAATATATACACTATTGCTGTGAAATCTTCTGTGGCCTGAGTAAAATCTTGTGTTGCCACAATGCAACCTGTGGAATCTTTATTCAGGAGCTTGCTGGTCTTGTTAGAGAAAAACCAAAACAACTGCATTAGATGCTCTCACTGTGTTGTCAAGCTGTGGCAAAGCAGTTTTTTCATTACCATAATGAAAAATAAGAAGGCAGAAATAGTGTTGAAGTGGGAGTGTGGCGTTCAACAGACCATTGTTTTGAAAGCTGTGAAATGTCTTGATCTTCTTTTGTACTGCTGCTGATAACATAGTACTGATAGAGATTTCTGGTCCTAGCAGAATTTCAGTGGTGAGGATGTGTGCAAGCAGATATATATGCTAGGTGCTAAAAAGGTGCTCTTGCCACTCATTTAAAGCCAAACAGAACAGAAAGCTTTCTTTTGCTGGACTTGAGATGGATCCGTTTGACAGGCTCATGAGTTGTTCTGCAGGATAATAGTCAGCAGTTGTGACAAGAAGCCATTGATACTTTTGAGTGTTCTGCCTTGCTAATTTAATTTCTAGACAAGAGAACCTCTGTGTTTATTTAATATCTACGTTTGATACTGTATTCCTTCTTTACCATTGGGCAGACAAAAGAAGCAGATCTGTGCATACTTTAACTTCACACTTCTGCCCCACAAGATGCTTCTCAAATTCATGTCTGCCTTGTTCCAAAACACTAAATACCAAAAGCTTGAACCTCGCCTTTCAGTTCACCTTTGAAAGTGTCAATGTAATTTCTACTTTCTGCTACTTGGTGATCTCTTCTAACCTCTCTCCACTTTGATTTATTCCGAGTTGCCTTTTTTTTTTTTACAGGTGTTCATCACTAATGGTTGGATGAGCGACGTGGTGATTGTGGTGGCAGTCACGGACCGGGAGGCGCGATCCCCTGCCCACGGGATCAGCCTCTTCCTGGTGGAAAACGGAACAAAAGGTTTCATCAAAGGACGCAAACTGAACAAAATCGGCCTGAAAGCTCAAGTGAGTTCATCCAGCCTCTAATGCAATAGACTTGGAGAAAGCCTGAACCCACTTAATGCCTGGCAACTGCTAAATAAATACAAGATGGAACTGTGGTTCTATTCTAGTTGTTAGACTTCAGAGCACAAACGTGTGACATCTGTGTCCTGATTGTGCCTGTCTAAGTCTGAAGGATGTGATGTGCAAGGAGAGGCTGAGGAAGCTGGATGCATTTACTCTGAAGAAGCCTGGAAGAACAGGATGCTACTGATGTGTTTAGCTGTAGAGGTGGTGGGGCCTGATCCTGCTTTGAGGAGCAGAGTGAAAGGGAGAGTGGCAAAGGAGACAAGTTGCGTTAAGGAAAATTCTTAGTAGGTATTAGGAAAAAAAGTCCTTCAGGAAAGTGATTGGATACTTGCACAGGGGCTGAGAGAGGTCCTGGAGCCTTCATCTTTCGAGCTTTGGAAGGCTTAGCTAGACAAGGCCCTCAGCTGATTGTTTTTCTGGAGCTACTCTGAGTAGGATGTAAGCTAGATGATTTCTGGAGGATGCTTCCAGGCTAAATTTGGGATTTCAGGTTAAAGTGTACAACAGCAAGAAAACGACAGAGAGAAGTTAGTTTAATGGGATGAGAATGTCAGACTTTCAACTGTTGCATTTCGAATCCTCTTAGGACACAGCAGAGCTGTTTTTTGAAGATGTGAGGTTGCCAGCCAGTGCCTTGCTTGGAAAAGAGAACAAAGGCTTCTACTATCTGATGGCAGAGCTCCCTCAGGTAAAAGGAATGTGAGTTTGCTGTCTGCAGGAAGAGAACAGAGACAGTTTTTGTCATTAGTCCTGAAGTTCGTGTTATTGTGGTGTACTGGATGCCTTTGTAAAACCCCCAAACATTTCTATGGGTTAAACTCACAGGAGAAATAGCAACCAGATATTCTCAGGAGGTCAAAATTACACAAGTTTACTGGCAAAATACAGAAAATCAAGGAAATCTGACAAAGGACGTAGTGCAACATCCAATTAACATAGAACACTTAGCTTACCATTAACTTAGCCTGTTTAACTTAGCAACCTTTAAACCCGTCCACTGCTACATTACCCAAAATGTTCCGTGAAAAGAGAATTAGAAGAAGAAAGGGAGAAAGATAGATAGGAAAAAAATACAAAAAAAACACATACACAACTACCAACTCCTGAGTTCCAGTGATGATGAGGTAGAGACTCCAAGAGGCTGATAGGATCAAAGCAAGCTCCCCTTGTGGTCAGCCTTTTAAACCCCAGAGCCACCCTGGCCCTCCCTCTGGTTGGGACTATGGTCCCTTGGCCACTCAGGAGCTGGCTTAGGCAAGACTGGGGCACTGCCTCCAGTGTGCCACAGCTGGCAGACACTGCAGGGCTGGGCGGGGGTTTTGGTGTGCAGAGCAGGGCACACCTGGCCAGAGCAGGGCCCGACCCACCCCCGACCCCCACACGTGCATCCCAAAATGTCTTGAGACATCAATCTTTTCCAGTCTCTGGCAGTCTTGTTTGTTGATACTGCTGATTTTCAACTGAAGCACACAGTGCTAGGTGTAGAATTCTTTGGGCAATGCTAATTGTGTTGATATCCCACCAGCTCAAAGATAGGTCTCTTAACTAACAACCCAGCTATTGAAAAACCTGAGGGTAGTGTATTTAAAAAAAAAAAAAAATACCACAGATTTCTTGTGTACTTCTAGCATGGAAGCACCTAAATTAAGTACAGCTTGGACATCTCTGATTCATTTGGCATTCTCTTTCAAGAAACAAGCACTGCTGCTCTAGCTCTTCTGCAAGTAGAAGCCTATTAAAGTTACATGGAACTCTGTTCGTATAACAAAGTAAAGAAATTGTTTAGCTGCCAAAATCCCTTGCTAGTTTACAACTCAGTTTATGAAGGTTTGGAATTATTTCAGAGGACAAGGAGGCAATGACGTTTTTCAAAATGCATCTGGGCTTTGTCAAAGCTATGACGTGTTTACCTCATTTGGTAGGGATCATGTCTTTTAATTTTATACTGTGAGTAAATACAAAACCTGATCAAAGGAAATCTTTTACTGCTTTAAATAGACGTGCTCATGAACAGGTTCAGTGCAATGCATCAGACTGTTTCAATGTTGCCAGAAAAAATTGTTCTGCCTTTATTTTTTGTTTTTCACCATGCAGTGAAGAAGGAAAATCAAGCCCATTTTGTAGGCTTTTTTTCCCCTAGAGCTGTCCTATTGAAATTGTTAAATACAGTTGTTGTTTAAACTGAGCAGTGGAAGCCAATAATTGAAACAGAATCTGAAGTGAATTTGTCAGTTGGTAAGATTGCTATGGTCAATCTGTAGCTTTTTTTTGAGTCATTGTGATGGAGCATTACGTCAGTAAAGACTTAAAAGTGAGCTTTAGACAGCAAGGCATTTGTCCAACTCATTAATTTCAGTAATGCAGCATGTCTGGTTTGATATTTGATGTGACTTCTGCTCCCACTCTCTTAATGAACCACACTGAACATCTGTGTCCTAATTGTGCATCTGATGCAGAGAAATGTAGGACTAACTCAACTGGATTCTGTAATTTGTGTTTCAAAAGGAAAGACTGCTAATTGCTGACATGGCTCTTGCTGGCTGTGAATTCATGTTTGAAGAAACAAGGAATTATGTGAAGCAAAGAAAAGCTTTTGGGAAGACAATTGCACATTTGCAGGTGAGTCTGCTCATGTACAGATCCTAGTGCAGATTCTCATACAGATTCTAGTGTATGTTTGCTGTACAGCTGTGTATGTGAAGCAGTGAACACATGAAAATCACTGGGCTGTTTTGAAAGGGTCCTTTTCAAAGCTTTTGCTGTTTGGACTGTGGGCTGTTTATTGCTTCCATGCCCATTACTCATTTTTGAAATGCAAAAATAATAATTTTTTTAAAGCACCAGAAAAGCCTTAATGTATGTATTTTATGACTTGGGTAGGTAACCTCCCAGCAGTGCTGCTTCTGAGAGGGAAACAGGTAGGCAGGAAGTGTAGTGGCTCCTTGCTGCTGCTGGAGAATGAGTCCCTTGATGATCTTAGCCTTGCATTTTACTGCCACAAGTCCTAATCACAGGGTCCATCACACCTGCCTATATGTGCCTGAAATGCTGGGGGCTGCCTGTGCAGGTTGTTCCTCTGCACATTGCAGAGGAATTATTTTGGAGGCTGCTGGAGGAGGGGACTCCCAGCAGTGACCTTGCTGCCCCAGTGCTGCAGAGGTGCTTCTTGAATGCTGTAATGAGATTCCTCAGCCAGCAGCAGTCTGGGTGTTTGTGTGACTGCATGCAGAACTGTTGGGTCATGCTTTGTGGGCAGAGCTCACTCCTGATGGGGGCAGGTAATTGAGTTTTGAGGTGTCTGTGCCTACACTCTTCAGCTGCAGTTATAAAATAGATGTTGCTTTCCACAGGATTGCTATACTGCAGTTTTCCTGACAACAACATTAACTGTTAGGGCTGAAGGAGGCCAAGCTCCTGCATGTTTGGTTTATAGGATAGAACTGACTCATATGGGCTGAAGATATTGGCTGTCTCTTTTTTTTATATATATACTTTTGAAATAATCAACAAAAAAAAAATCCATTTCTACGTCTTGAGACTTCGTTTGTCAAACTCAAATCTTTAGCTGTGAAGAGCACCAGAACTGAAACTTTTAGGGGCTGGAATGCTAGGTATCCTTCAGGAGATTATGATCTCTATCTGTTTTTAAAGTTAGCTTTCAGGAATCTGTAATTCCAGATGGAATTTAGTATGTGCACTGTGCAACTGAAACACAAAAGAGCTATATTTTAATTTTTTTTTAATGTGGGTGGGGGATGCTTCCTATTTGTAGTAGTTCACTGTGCTGAGTTGTCCAAAATAATCTCCTTTTTTAGGCTAGGCCACCAGCAGGTGGACAATAAATTTCATAAAGTATATTATTTTTGCCAAAATAATGGATTTCTGCACATCTCTTTAATTTCCATTTTTTTGTTCCTGTTGACTTGAGTGTGCATATTATAAATAATCCTTTCCAATTAAAACTCTGCCTTGGGCTACTTCATTTAATCATGCCACAATACAGCATTTGAAATTAGTTCTTTCCTTGTAGTAGTACACTGGTCCAGTATATTTATTGTCAAGGGAAGCAAGATTTTTTATATATGTGTGTTTCTAGAACTGAAATAAGAAAGAACTTTTGTTAGTGGGTGATGTTTTTATCCCCTCCCTACCAGAATTACTAGAAGGTGGTCAAATGCCTGCCTGGTTTGGTTTTACATAACCTTAGGATAGATTTTACCTCTTCTATCTAGACCTCTTTTCCAATGTGACAGAACTCAGTGCTGAAAAACTCTCTGATAGCCTAAAATTCCTTTTATTTTGCTTCAGTCTCTTTGTGTGTAGCTTAAACGCTGAAGAATACATAGAAAAAGCATTCAATAGATGGTGAAATGTTATTAATTGGGAAAGTTCATGGCTCTACAGTGTGAAAGGATGTTCCCTCACAAGAGGGAGCCAAGGGCGACAGAGCACTCTGGGCCTCCTGCCATGTGCTCTCTAGGAATTTGTTTTCCCTTTCTCTTGTGCTTTTTCTCTTAAATTTGTGTTTTGAGTTGACCTTGAGAAGTAAAGAGCAGTATAACTTTATCTAAGAAGTAATAAGACTGGTGAATACATAATTGTCTGGGAAGTACAGTGTCTTCTGATGTACAGAGCTAAAGTTTGAAGTAGTGATTTCTAACAGCAGTCCTTTTGGAAAAACACTGCATTTTCTACCTCAAGTATTAAACTGCCACTCTACTTCTTTCCTCTCCCCTCTCTCTCCACTTCCAAAACAAGACAGTACAGCACAAGCTGGCCGAAATAAAAACGCAGATTTGTGTGGCCCGAGCTTTTATGGACAACTGCCTGCAGCTCCATGCAGATAAACGCCTGGACTCTGCCACAGCCTCCATGGCAAAGTACTGGTATGTGCTCACAGTCTCTAGGAAGTGTTGCTTGCATGATCTTAACTCCAATGATGTGGTCAACAAAAATCAAAGTTACATTGAAAAGCAGTGTTGGCATGCTTTTAAAACAGGCTAACATTAATAACAAGGTCAAGCCTCTGCTTTACATATAAATAAAAGCAAGTGCTCCATTGGTATCTAGACAAAAAATTTACATTTTATTGTTAGCAATTTGTTGTTGGGTGTTTTTTGGTTTTCTTTGTTGTTTTTTTAGCGGGGTATTTGGCTTGGTTTGGTTTTTTTTTTAAGCAAAATTTGATTATTTGGAGCCAAATTTAAATATATTTGGTGCTGATATTAATGATATCAGTATAAATGATACTGTTTAGTTAATGTTACTTAACAATAGCTGTTTGGCCTAGCCAGTTTTCAAAGCTGTCTGGTTTTGGGAAGAAATAGTTACAGCTGTTGCTGTAACTGAGGCTGAACAGTGCTTTCCTTTACCTAGAACAACTTCTCCCTCACCTCATACTTGGTGGTGTTATATGTTAACTTAGTTTTACCAGAGGAAAACAACTGGAAACATCTTAAGGTAGTGGTACATGAATTTGTATAGTTTTAGCTTGTTGCAAAGATGGGAGAAAAAAAATCACATGAGTAAAGAAATTTATAGAAGATACACGTTACAGATTTTAGGCTTTTCAGAATAAGTACAGAGGAAATGAGCAGAAATACTTACAATGGAAGGAGGGGTTTTGAGTGCTATTCCTGGCAGTGATTACCTAGAAGTACCAGGTACAGAAGCAAAGGCATTCAGTTCTGAGAAAGAGAAAACAACTAATACCAGCTGAGATATGCAGCCTCACTTCCTCAACAAATTTCCCTGAGCAAGGCCTTTGAAACTCCCTCACTTTCACAGCTGTTTGCCAACATGATTTGTTGTGGATTTCCTATTTCCTCAGTGGAGTCCCTTCCATAAGATTCACTTAAATAATCTAGAAAATGCTTGAGTGTAGAATTGCTTTATTCCCTAATGTATTAGGAGATTGTCTCTAGTCCTGAATTTTCCTTCAAACGTTTTGTGTAGTCAGTGACTTGGGTTAGAGCTTTTTAGACTTTAAAACCTGGTTTGTGCATCTGTTTTTTCATACCTGGAGAAAGGTCTGTAGGGTTGTTTTGGTTTGTTTTTTCTTGTGGTGACAGGTTGTGGTACATACCTAAAAGAATTTGAGAATATATTTAGGAAAGATGCAGTAACTTCCTGCTCCAGAATAACAGTTGGTATAATAAACTGTAAGGATTTAAATGATTGAGGGGATGGTTTGGGGAAAAGGCCATTATTCCAGGAGAAGCAATTGGCTTGTCATTTTATTTTCTTCTGCTGCCACTGAAAGCTGTAGGCTTGGAAAGTGGGTTTTTTAATGTCTTCTAACTACAGCTTGAGTTTCCAGTGCGATTAGTTTTCTCTTTTTGCCATTAAATCCATATTTTGCAGTCAACAAATGCTGTTGGAGAAATACAGTATGTTTTAGAAATGAAGGCTATTGCAGGAAAGGCTATTGGGAAAGTTTATTGCAGAAAATAAATTATGTCCAGGTGATGGTTATGCTCGGAGTATCCTGGTGTGTTGCTAATGACAGTGGTGGGGGGGAGGAAGCCTGATTTATTAATTTCTGACAAAGCTGAGGGATTTGGGGAGAAAAGAGACTGTTTTAACTTGCTTCAGAAAAGGATTCTCTTGGCCTGTGAGAAAGGTAAACAAGCCTGTCTGTTTTGAAACCTTTCCTTTTCTGAAAGCTGTCCCATAAAGGGAACAAACCTTTAATGCATTAAATTGAACAGCATTTATTTCTTACTAACCACAAAATGTTTTTGTCTTGTTAACATCTCTTTACCTTTGGTAATGTCTTGCAACATAATGTCCTTCTAAAAGCAAATTTCCTTTTGGCCATTTAAGGTGTTCTGATCTCCAAAACAGCATAGCTACTCAGTGTGTACAAATGCACGGAGGATGGGGGTACATGTGGGAGTATCCAATTGCAAAGTAAGTGTAACATTTCAGATTGTGTGATGAGAGATTACCAGCAAAGTCAAAGGAGCCACTTCCTTTGAGCTGTGTGTTAGTTGTTTAGTGTTACTAGTGATTTACTGTTCTTTTTCTCATCATGTTTAATTGAAAGGGAATCTACTGTACAGATGTCTGCGAGAAGGCTTTGTTTGGGTTCTCCAAATAACTCATAAGCTGTTCAGCAATTATTGTCTGGTTTTGTTGTTGTGTTTTGTTTGGTTTTTGTTTGTTTGGTTTTTGTTTGTTTGTTTGGTTTTTGTTTGTTTGATTTTTGTTTGTTTGTTTGGTTTTTGTTTGTTTGTTTTTTAAAAGAGAAGCTGTTTTTTTAGAAGAAAATGTTGGTTGAAAAACAGGAGCAAAACTCTAAAAGTAGAAATGAGAGGAGCTTCTTTATGCTTTATTAATTTCATTATAATTAAATTATATACAATTTATATATAATATTATACACACTTTTATTGTAATTTAATGCATATGGGTGAAGAAAACATGTTGATCAGATACCACTGAGTATCAAATTGTCAAATTAAGAGCATAACTGGCTACATTCAGCTTTTTTATACCTTTTAAAATGAAAAAGTTAAGAGATTTATATGTAGAAAAAGGATTTTTTTCTGTCTTTATGAATTTAGAGACATTTATGGAGTTTTTGTACATATCCTTGTGTATTATCTGTGAAGTCTGTGTACAGGCCATGTGACACACTAAATAGAGATTTTGGTGCTGTTTTTATTTAAAAAAATCAAAGAGGTGGTAATCTGACAGTAGAAACAGCAAAAACAGGACTGCTGTGCAGTTGTCATAAGTAAGCTATTTTTTTTTAACTGAGTAGGTTTGGATTTTTTAAAAATTTTAAATACCTTGAGTATGAAATGTCGCTTTAAAATAACTTGTTCCTGCATGTTTTCATTGAGTGCAATTTGTGAGTGATCTGCACCACCTTGTTAAAGGAGGATGTGTTTGGGGTGTCCTTGAGCCCCCTGCATTTCTGTGTGTACAGCAGGTGCCCCACACAGGGTTTCATGATCTCTGTGGTCCAGTAATATGTACATTTCCAGAGAATGCCACCGTGCTCCTGGGCTGCTCTCTGTGTGACAAAGCACAATGAAGATGGAAAAGCTCTGTCATCGTCCCGTGTGCTGCCATCAGGAGCGAGAATTGGGAGGGGAGTAGTAGCAGGAGTCTGGGTTTATAGGGCTTTGTTTTGTTTTTTTTTTGTTTAATTAGAGGCATCTGTGGAGACTTTACACCATAAACAAGCAGGGAGGAGATACTGACCCAGTTCCTGGTTGGCACACAGCACCCTGGAAAGTTGTAATATTCTAGGTAGCCTCTTAGAAAATAAGAACTACTTTAACAATGGGAAGAGTATACTTTGAAAAGAGGGATCTCTAAAGATAAAATGCGCTTTGTTTTTTGATTGTATGTCCATTCTGAGGCGTTGTTTGTAATATCTCCTTGTTTTGTTTTTCTCTTCCTTCAGAGCTTTTGTGGATGCCCGTGTGCAGCCCATCTATGGTGGTACCAATGAAATAATGAAAGAACTTATTGCTAGAGACATTGTCAGTGACAAGTAGGGCAGATGCTTACTACTTCGCAGAGTCTTGCAGAATCCTTTTCTATATTAATAAATGGCATAAAATCAGACATCAGAATGTAAGTAAACTAAATGTGCTGTATTATGTTCTTCAAAGGAAGTGACACTTAAAGCACGTGTTAGTAATAACAGTGTGCTCACATGCAGGATATATAGTATTTAATGAACTTGAAATTTAGATGTCTTTGTACAACACGGAGTAGTTCTCTGGGTGTCGAGAGTTGCGGTAGTGAAAGGCAATTTTATCTCTAGAATGTTGGGTAGCTTGGTCTTTCAGGCTTGAAGCCATTGTGTTGAATCCAAACCTCGCTTTTCAGAATCAGATCTCGAGAGAAGCCATATTCTTAACAAATAAACAAAATTAAATATTAATATAACGTTGTATTTCCCCTTGAGAAGCAGAACTTGACGCTCTTGCTGTTGTTGCCATCCACCTGCTCACTGCGCGGCAGCCACCTGCCGTGCAGCTGACCTCTATGTTTACTTCTAACCCGGAATGCCTTATTTTAATTACTTTGTTCAAATAAACATAATAAAGCATTTCTATGCAATCTCATGCTCGTCTGCGGTTACTTCAAAGCCCGCGGGGAAACGGGACTTCTTCCTCCGTGCCCTCAGCCCACTGAGGAGGAGTTCGGAGGGGAGGGAATGTGATGCAGGTGAACTTGAGGGCTTTTTATTGGCGATAGTAACTTGGAACGTGTGCGTTTGTGAGGGTTTTTGAGCTCTTTAAGCATTCTGGGCGTTAAGGCTTGAACGTGTCCGGAGCGGGGAGCGGCGGCGCACCCTCCTCTCCCACAGGGCCCCGGCGCGCGGGGGGAGGAGGGGGAGGGCGGTGTCCTCGCGTCAGGAGGGGCCCCGCCAATGGCGGACGGCCACGCCCCCGGACTGAACCACGCCCCCCGGCGCCTCGGATTGGCCGCGCTCCTCCCCCTGAGGAGCGGGGGAGGCCCCGCCCCGCCGCGCTGCGCTTTAGCTGGGCGCGGACTCTTCAAGAGCGGCAGTGTGAGCGGTGGTGGGTGCCGTGCTGTGCGGGCTTGAGGCGGCGGCGGCGGCGGCGCCGCTGCGGAGAACCCGCCGGACGCGGAGGCAAGCGCGGGGCGCGGCGCGGCGGGGCGCCGTGAGGCGGCGGGGGCANNNNCAGGGGCGGGGCCTCTCCGCGCCCGCCCCGCGCCTCCCACCCGGGATTTAAACAATGGATGGAAACTTCCCTCTGGTAATCGACGTGTACCTACGGCCACGTATTCCTGTGCCTCGGAGTGACCCTGGGCGAGACATCCCAGTCTGCAGACCGCTTACCGAGCTGGACGCTTCAGATGAAGTAGTTTGCCAAGCTCTGGGGAGCAGCTCAGATCCAGGTCCCGCAGTCTGCCTTGAGAGTTGCTTTGCGCTCCTGAGCTAGCCTTTCCATCCGCTTTTTGCAAGCTTCCTGCTTGCAAAATGAAGTCTCTCTGCCCCCAGATTGTAGCAGTGACTGAGGTATTCCGTAGCTACCCCTCTCTAATGGGAAGCAAATTAAAAATGGGAATTTTCGATTTCCAATTTGCGATCTGAGCCAGTTAAATAAAAATTCCAAGTTCTTAAAGTATGCCTTTTGTCAAAGGGTAAATACTTCCTTTTTGTGCTTATTTTTATAAAAAGGAAATACTGAAAATTACCCTGGATAAAGCCTGATTGATGTACCAGCTCAGAAAGCAGTCTGTGTGCCTTAGGACTCTCCTGGTGTATTGGTCCATGGTTTGAAGTCCTGGGGAGTGTTCTGAGGAGCTTAAACTCCAGTCATCTTAATTAGTATCTTAAGAGCTGAGAGGGTCTCATTTAAGATCTGGTTTTATAGCCCTCTCTTCAAGGGCTGAAATTCAGAACTGTCACTGAAATATTGATAGGGACTTTACAATGAAAAGTGTCAAAAAGTATTGCAGATATTTATGTTAGAGACATATGTACGACCCACTTACAGAGGCACCTGTGGTACCACAAAAGGCGTTTAACAAATATTAAAAATCAGATGTTGCTTTGCAAATATGCTGTTATAGACTGAACAAGAATTAGTTGATGACGTGGTAGTAAACAGAAATTATATCAGTTCTCTGTTCAGAAGCAGATCTGAACAAGGAGGAAAACAAACCTGTTCAGAGATTTTAATGAGTCTTGGATTTTATCATAAAATAATATTAATGAGTTCCACTTGAAGTGCCTCCTTTTTAATTTTTTTTTTTTTTATGATGATTGAAACTTTGGGTGGTCTGTCTTAAATGGAGATCTCTTAGTGTTCAAAGAGAGATCCTTTTTGGGAGGGGAGGTGTGCTGGTTTTTGGTGGGGTTTGTTTGTTTGTTTGTTTTTTCCAAGTAGGAGGAATTTGTGCTTATATTTTCTGGGATGTACAAAACACTGGAATTGCAGTTTTGTCTGGATAGTTGTGCCTGCACAGTGAGTGCTGCTCAACATGGAGACTCCCCATATAATCCTGTTTGGGTTTATGGGGTTTTTTTCAAATCTATTAATAGAACAAAATACTGGAATGCTTAAATAAACATCATGAGTAACTGGTCTGCTTTTGAAGTGAAAACAAAAGCTGCCTACTGAAATGATTTTTTTTTCCCCACTCTTAAAGGCTGGTCCCAGGTGTGTTAAATATAGGCTTCTTTCCTTTTTCTTCCATACTCCTAACCAGGACATGCCCAGTGGGACCAATATCATTTTTACAGTCGCTGCTGCAGACTATTCCGTGAGAAAATGCCGACGACGCTGTTGAGCTGCTCTTGCTATTCTTAGAAATCACTGTGATCCTGTAGGTTTTCTGAAAACTGGGAGAGGGAGTTAAAGCCTGAGGGATGCCTCCCAGCAGGCAGGGTTTGAAGAAGCTGGCCAGGGGCAGGTCCTGTGTGCTGCACTCTGAGGCAGTGCCGCAGTAGTGCCCGTCTGCCAGAGCACTTTATTTTTGTCCAGTGATTATCAGGAAGGCTGCCCAGGAGGAGCTGGGGATTACAGGACAAACTGCACAAAGCTGTAGGAAACCAGGTTTTGGCAGATTCGCTTTTGGAGCTGCCCTCTCCACTGCAGGTAGTCTCCAAGAGGCCTTAGAATAGGTTGGAATACAGTATTTTTGAGCATTCTGGCTGAGATTAATTTTGGGTGTTTCACCAGAGGCTGTCTGCTGTCAGGGATTTTGCTTTGCTTTTGAAATGCCATCTAGGCAAGGAATAAACAGTGGAAGTTAGCTTCTCTGAAACACTGTTCATCTGTGAATAAACTGGGAAAAGGCATATTAATTTGAAATGTTGTTTGTAGGCTTCTGAGTTTCAAAAGAAAAAGAAATTATAAATGTAAAAATCTCCTCCTGGTCTTGAGGAATCTCATTAGTAATAAGAAAATTTCAGGTGTTTATGATGAGGAAAGATTACTCAATTTACAAGGAGAAAAGGCTGCTAAAGAGGAGCCTTAAAAAGCCTCATGCAATTGGAGTTTTATTGTCATTGGAAACGAAAAGATCACAAACAAAAAAAATCCACTAAAAGACAAAGCAATCCTCCCCCCCAAGCAAAAATCCCCCAGAACACTGTCTGCAGTGTTGTGTAACCAAAGTGATAGTGTTATGCAAGGGGGAGAAGAGTCAAAAAGTGAAAGGACTGTAAACAAAAGCTGGGAAGGGAGGGAATGCCATCCTGCGTGCTGGCTTGTGGCTGGGTTTTGTTGTGTTTCTTTTAATAGGGTGCTGCTAATCACCAACATGAAGACACTAGTTTCAGGATTTAGGGAAGTTCTGTTGAGGTAAGCCTGGTAGGGAAAGGGTGTAACAAACAAGTGTCAAGGGAGGAGGAAGAAATCAGCAGCGGTGGAGGAGCAGGAGTCAGTGGGGGATTAGGAACCTGTAGCTGCAGTGGTGGAAGGGAGCAGCGTGCAGGTCGGGCTGTGGTAAACTGCAATTCCCAGCTATATCCTCCTGGGTAATTAAGGCATTAGGGGAGGATAAGCATGAAGTCACTTTAAACATTTGTTTAAACATGTGTATGTCTGGTACTTGTTTCTTCCCTTCCCCAGTACTTATTTAATGTCAGTTTTTCTTTTTACGGTACTTTTTAGTCTTTCAAATGGAGTGTTTATTCAGTAGATGAAAAGCAAACCTGTTTGCGAGTTTAGCAGAATTTCAGCTGTTGTGGGTTTGAAACCTCAAGTAATACACAGTGCAAAAAAAAAAAAAAAAATCTGTGAAATGGTTTACCTATGACAAAAAAGCTTTTCCCAGAATGAGAATACTCTTCTAGTATACCATTTTGCAGTACTTCCCTCCCTCTTTGCCTTTATTTTTCCCCCCCTTCAAAAATAGTAGATTTTGCTCTGGAAACTCACTTTCAATATGAGTGTAATGAAATAATTTTTGCAGCTTTCTGCCAAAATTAAATAAAATGTGTAAAAATATAAAATGTATAGCTTTTGTCAAGCCAAGTACTTGTACTGAAATTCGTTTATAATTTTTTTGCAGCTGATACTTTGTTTTGCTGCTGTACCTATGATGTTCTTTTGTGTGTCTGTGTGTGTGTGAACTTCTTGGAGAAATGCCAAAGGCTGGACACTGTGGCAGTACCAGCTTTTATAATATAAGTTCTTTTTGATGTGAAAGTAGTGAGGTGAGCACACCTGAGTGTCTCACACGGTCTTCAGGGCAGAAACGTATGAAATTTCCAAGTTGCTGAGTAAGGGATTAATTGAGTGATTTCCCTCTTCAAAAGCATTTTACTTATTTTTTAGCTACATTGTAGTTTAAGAATGCTTGGTCAGGCACTCTAAATTAGTTAGTGATTTGTCAATACTCTTTAGTTCAATGTTTTTGTTCCATTTGAGGGTACTTTTATTTCTTCCCCTCTTTCCCTTAAAAGAAATAAGAAATCCCCCAGATGGAAAAAAGAAAAAAAAAAAAAAAAAGAAAAGAAAAAAACTGGTAATGATACTCATTGTAGTTTTGGAAATTTGAAACTGTACCAGAAGGGTGTGTGGTATTTGAGGGAATGTGATCAAACTAAAACACAGCACTATAAAGTTTTGTGCTGCCAATTCTTTGAATAACCTCCATCTTCATACAGGTATGTGACCCACGTCTCCAAACTACATTTTTGCTTGAACGGCTCCACTGTCTGTGGATGTTTCCTGGGTGTCAGGAGGAGCAACCTGTGCCTGTTAAACCACTCAGACTAAGGGAGGTGGATGCTAAAGTTGGAACAGTTATAAATACATTGCTAGGTGCATGTGGATACCAGGCTGATCGGTGCTCCTCCTGGAGAGCTTCTTGGAATTCTCAGGGAGAGGTCAGACACGGGGACTCCTAAGCTCACACTAACCCCACAGAGGAACTGTTCAGTTCTCTCTGTGTTTTAGCCATGCACAATTGCTCTGGGCTGCTGTAGTTATTTGCCATTATGTTAGGGGCATTGATGTCTGAATTCATACTCCTTTGGATTTACAAATTTGTAGGCCTGCTAGCTTTACAAGAGGAAAGACACGAGTCAGCCAGGTGCTGAGAGCATTGCTGAGTCACCAGAGCCTTTAGGATTTGGGGCTCCAGTTCTCAACAGTGCATTTCCCTGTCTGATCCTAGAATGAGGTTCTGCCTGTCCACTGGGAGGACTTTGTGCTGAGCTCCTCTTTAAGCTGAAGTTGTTGGCTTATTTATAAAGATTAAAATCCTGGGGATTTTAATGGTATAGTTTACAATTAGCAGTAGGACCACCAAAGCTGGTCCCAGTGATGTTAGGAGGGTGATGTAGGGAGGTGAAAACCTTATGGATGAAGTACACATGATGGAGCAATGAAAGGTGAATAAAGCATACAGAGAGTGCTAAGGCAGTACTGGGGCACGTGGCTCTCTATGTTTTGCTTCGTGTTTTGAGGGTTAAGGAGCAAGTATCCAAACCGGTTTTTTTCAGCTCCCTAGGTCTCCACATCTCACTTTAATGTTTGCACCTTCAGTGTAAAAAAACCTGTAGTTATAAACAAGCTAAGGCTTCAGAGAGATCTTTTTTTAAGATCCATATGTGGCAGTCTCAGAATCATTGACCCCTTGTGGGATCTGTGCATTGAGAATTGCTGAGCTAGGCAGTTGCTGTGGAGATCAGGGAAACTGGAGACATTAAAAGGAGGGCAGTGAAAGTGCTGCTCAACTAATAAACGGTTCAACAGAATTTACTGTGGCATTGCTGTGCTACACTCACTTTTGCTACTGCTCTCTTAGAAACTGGGAAACTGGTTTCTGGTTTTGTCTCTAGCTTCTTAATGAAGAGCTGACGGGAACTTATCTTTCAGGCTTCTGCAGGCCATGTTCAATTAAATCATTCATTTGGTTTATTTAAGCATCTCCTAAACAAAGCTGTAAGTACTGTGCAATTGATTCCTGCATGGAATAGATACAGTATGACTTGGCAGCATAGCTCCTGATAAGAAGATGTGAAGGTTGACATTGGTCTTTTGATGCCAAAGGCTGGGAACCCTTTGTTAATTGTCAAGACACAGGCTAAAGGATTTGTCAAGGAGAACTGTCTATTCTCAATTTGTTATGAAAATAATCTGTGTGTATTACACAGACAGTGCCTGATGAATAAAGCTAAGTATACAAAGGCACGGGAAAGAATTCTTTTTCAGTAGGAAACTTCAGAACTTAGAGTTTTCTGTTTTGAAAGCATTAGCCTTGTTGATTAGTTTCTAATGTGTATTTATAAGAATATATAATAATTAATCAAACACTTGCTTTATATAGATTTACAGTAAATACGTTTCTCGCAGTAGTGCCAGTCACATTGCTCAAGGTCATGTTTTTCAGTTTGGGCAAGATTAGATGATAGGCCTGAACTTTTTGGGTCTCATTTCTCAGACTGATAGAATCAAAAATGAAATGAGGTATGAACAGTTATTCCCCTGAGATGTAAAGGCTTTCATTGCACATGGAACAGCCTCTGAATGAAATAAAGAAAAAACAGAAAGAGTGTTGTTGTTTGACTTGGGAGGCAACATAGTCTGTGTTCTGTAGATAACGTCATTTTTATGGAATTTTTGAATGACATTGAAAGAATGAAATGTCTAACAGAGTTGTTGTATTTGTACTGTGTCACGAAAATGAGAAAATTTACATGGCCCATGTTATTTTCAGGTTTGCTGTAAACTACCTACCATAGCTATAATGACACCAGCCCTCAGAGAGGCAACAACAAAAGGTCATGGTATCCACTTGTCACCTTCTTTGTCCTCTAGAGCTATGGAGTCTGATACAGCTTTGTGCATGGAAAATTCCAGAGCAGTGGAAGAGAAGATAAAAGAGGACTCCATCGCACAGATTACTTGCTCAGTCCTGGGGTTCCCCACTGCTGAGCCCAACCTCAGGAATGATATCTTCAGTGTGCAGCATTTTGGTTCCCCACCATCCTCCAAGTGCTATCAGTCCGTTTTGTTAATGAGTACAAATTCTGCTTTTAGCAACAAAACTGGTAAGCAAACGAAGGCAGGAGAGCCTGGCTGCTCCAAGATGAGAAAGTCATTACATAATGGGGCTGACACGTCATTTGGTCATGTTAGTCGTTCAGAACGTGAGCAACAGGTCAAAGGGGCAGCGTTTTCAGAGACCACATCTCCGAACTTGGCAGGAATGCAGAGACTTTCAGGTTCACGTGTAACTGAATCCAGTAATGCAGAAGAAATGCAACTTTTAAATGGTAAATGGTACAAGAAGAATGGGGTTTTGGGTAGGGCTTTGGAAGTCTGCACTGAAACAATAAAAGGGGATTTATTACACCAAATTCTTCACGGGCCTTCAGAAGGGATTTTGAGCTGCCCCCAGGAGGAGGTGTATGCTCGCTTACTCCAGTGTGTCACTAAGCAACAAATGGAAATCAGTCGCGCCAAAAGAACTCAGAAGCGTTTACAAATGCTCCTGGCAAAGCATGTTATCAAACACTGTGATCAGCAGCTGAAATGCTTTGTGAAACATCAGCTTCAGAGGATGAAGGTTTTCCATGAGCCAGCTCGATTTTTGAGCAATAGCTCCCTCAGATGCACTGAAGGTTGGCCAGAAAACAACACAAGTACTTCGGAGAGTAGTTTGGGTGTGGACGTACAGAACGGAGTTAGCGTTGCACCAGGTGAAATCCGTGGCTTTGCACTTTCTACTGGAGGGCTGCTGTCTCGCGTGGAGAAGGACCTGGACTCTGATGCAACATGTAGCAGCTCAGATGAAGATGGTGAGGAACAGACTGTAAGAACAACTGTGGAAGCGTAAGTGTTAAATTCCTGCTTAGACTCATGTGCTTCTTACTTATGAATCAGGATGGAAGGGTCTAGACCTACAGATTCCGTCTTGTGTGAGTAACCTCGCTCAATAGATAGTCTTACTGAAATTAGCAAGGCTGACAGTGTGAACTAGCTTTGGCAAAAAGTAAGAAATTCTAATTAATGCATTTAAGGAACAGTTGCTTTACTAGATTGCAGAGAACTAGAGTTTGTACTGCACTCTGTCAGTTTGCATTACATCAATAATGACAATACTCAAATGGTGCTGTAAATGAAATAGTGGTAGCTGTAAATACTTGGGGTCAGAATGAAAATAATTGTAATTTTACTCTGGCGTTATTAAGATTCAGTCAGTATTAGGATCTTGAAATGCACTGTGTTGTGATAAAGAGTAAAAATTAAAAATTATCATCTGATGCAGGTATCAAGCCATCCAGTAGTTGGCGGTTGGTATACTGAAAAAGTTTGGTTCTTTAACTTTTAATTTTAAAAATATTAATTTACTTACTGATGTCACTCTGCAACTATGAATGTGTGTAGTAATAGTGTTTTTATTGTTGCTGATATCTTTTTCAGGAAGAACTAAAGGGAAGTTCATATCATTAACTAGTAGTGTCTTAAGTACTTAAGGAATCCTGTCAGTACAAATTACTGTGGCTTTGAAAGTCAGTGGTGGGTAAGAGGAGACAGTAAAATTGCTTTCTGATGATGGTACAACCTTTTTTCTTTTTTTTTTTTTTTTTTTTTTTTCTTCTCCCTTTTGTTCTT